>CM028337.1:5610602-6168102 GCA_016647705.1 Eucommia ulmoides | reverse complement strand
GGTGAGTGTGTGTGAGGGCGTGGGTGGACGGGAGGTGGTCGCCGGCGGTCGGTGAAGGAGGAGTGAGAGAGTGGTCGGCGGCAGACACGGTCGAAAGAAGGAAGAAGAACAGAAACAGTAGACGCAACCAGGACGAAAAAGAAAAAAAAAAAAAGAAAAAGAAAAAGAAAAAAAAAAGAGGGAAAATTGCAGAAACCAGCCCAAGAAAATCCAAAACGCATCTTGTGGTCGCCAAATATTTTGAAAACAGGTAAAACTGCAATCGATTATTAATTCTCGTTAAATTAAATTTTAGTTAGTGTTACAAATCCTAAAATCATAATAATTTCGTGACGATTAATTAATTTTAAGTACGTGGTACATAAAATTAGTAACGATTCGGTATATAGGGCCTGCATTACATGATTAGGATGTTTTAGATAAGATATTAATTTAGACTCTGCCACTATTAGGTTCGCATGCACTGGCGTCCAGATAGAGTGCGGTCAGTGTCAGTTTTGCAAAATGGATATCGAGATGAGTGTACTGTCTTCTTGCCAAACTATTTTCTATGAATATATATGATGAAACATATGATTATTTAAACTGTATGAATTTATAAATTATATGGATCAAACAGTATTTGAGTGAGTTGGTAAATTGGGTTTTTTGAAGATTTCGATGGTTTCCAAAATGAAACTGAAAATGAATTTTTGTTGAAATTGGTAAAATCAAACGGTGTTTTTAAAAGGAAATAGAAACATCTGTTTTCCTAAAAATGTCTGGTTTTCAAAAGAAAAATAAAGGGTGAAAAAATAGTTTTGAAAAAATCAGATGTTTTCTCTAAAAAGAAAAGTGTGAAATATGCTTTTGGACTTAAAAGTTGGTTTTGAGGAAAAGAAATAGACGTGGTGATTTGACGATATTTATTGAGTTGTGATTCGATGATGTTGTATTTGATTTGATGATGCCCTAGTATTTATCTGTTTCGGTAGAGTAAGATTATCCGCTTCGGCGAAGTGATGTTATCCGCTACGGCGGAGTGATATTTATCCGCTTCGGCAAAGTGATGTTAGACGTTTATACTGTGCAGTGATTATCCGCTTTGGCGGAGTGATGGGTGTTCGTAGGAAGGCATAACCTACGGATGGTACGATACCGTTGTAAACTCCCGATCGTGAGGTTAAAACGATTACTAGGGCTGGCCAGTGTGTGTGTGTTGGAGGTGTGTGTTTGAGATTGGTGTTTGAGATGTCGTGTTTTACGTATATTGATTGATTTGATATTATTTATTATGATGATTGGTATGATTTCATACTGGATGGGTTTGGCTGGAACTTATCTATATCGCTTTATTTCCATTACTTATATACATGTGCTTGATCCATACTAAATTGTGGAAATATTTAGAACGTATTGATATTTAAAAAAAAATATTTTACTAAGAAGACAGTACACTCGCAGGTACAACAACTAGGAGTCGGTCCCTTACTGGCACTAGGTAGAGCTATGTGATGGAGTCAGGTGGACGATTGAGAGAAGCTGTCAAAGGTGAACCTAAGAAGATTCATGGATGAACACTTTTAGTTAGAAAAACTTTGGGCCGGGTGTGCCCCCATAATAAATGTATGTATCATACAGTGGGTGTATTTTATTTTATTAGTTGGGTTATTTGGGGATTGGTGATGTCATGTCGTAGTCACGCCAGCCCCGGGATAATGAGTATCCGGGACGGGTTGTGACAATTACTCTATTTCTAGTTATGGGACAATTAATCACAGTTCTCCCAAAGCTATCTTGAATGATACTCAGCAGAATACTGAAGCAGTGGAAGAAAACCATAAGGGCATAACAAACAGAAGAGAAGTAAAAGCATCTCATCCTATGATAACACGTTCTAAGGCTGGAATATTCAAGTCTAAAGTATATTTGGGACAAGCCAAATGGACTCCTTACTATGAAGAACCAGACCTAGTTGAGAATGCCCTAAAACATGAAGTGTTGGCCCAGTAGAATACCTAAAAGAGGGGGTGAATTGGGTAATTAAAAAATTATTAGAATGATAACTTCAATAAATCAAATAATTAATTTTAATCCTAAATTAATTATTATCTTTATATCACAGCAGAATTAGCAAATCAACTAAGGCCCTGTTTGGTAACCATTTTTATTCCATTCCCAGATTTTTGGGAATTCTGTTTGGGAATAGCGTTTGGTAATTTTTGTTTCCGTTTCCATTTCATTCCCATTTGAGAATTGTGCCTAGTTTTTTCTTAAGAAATGAGAAACAAAAAAAAAAGTTGTTTCTCATTATTCTCATTCCATTCCCAAAACACATTATCACTGTTCACCTACCGTCCGACCACCATCCGCGGTCGTCTGCGGCCGTCGCCGCCGGCCATCTCCGGCGACTGTCGTCGGTCACCGTCCGATCGGAAATTTTTCGGCCACTTCTGGCCGTCGCCGGCAGGCCAAAACAGAAAAAAAAAAAAAAAAAAAAAAAAGATTTTAGGATAAAATTGTTACCAAACACAATTCTCTTTCCAAAACAAAAAAAGAATTATCGTTACCAAATGCGACTCTACTCCCAAAAAGAAAACAAAATTCCCATCCCACTGCTGGAATGGAAATAGAAACGGTTACCAAACGCCACCTAAGTGTACACCAAACAATAATAATAAAATAAATATTGCAACACACCAGAAATTTACACTGCTTCACCAAGCTACTATTGGCTAATCCAGTCCTCGGAACCCCACGGAGAGTCGCACCCACTAATACTCAAGATCCCTTTAAAGGTAGAAACCAAACCCTCACAACGATTTTTTTATAGGCTCAGAATCAACCTTTACAAAATCCTTTTCATAGGCTAAGGAAGAACCTCTACTTTTTACAGGTTAAAGAATAACCTAATTCTTTTTAACATAAAGGCAAAAAAATCAAAACCTTACCAACACTCCAAATATCGTTTTACCCGGTAAGGATTGAACCGTTACAAAATTCACACAAATCAATTATATCCATGAAGAATTACTACCTCAATCTTTTTACAGGAAGAGACTGAAACCGACTACCCTTTGATTAAATACCCCAACAGTATTTAATCCGTCATACTACTCACCAATACAAATTGATAAGAAAATTATCTCACTTGGAGTTTCTACCACTCCAGATAAATTAAATCTCGATCAATATCCTAAAACTAGTGATAGAATATGTGAAATAGTCAAAATCTGATTTTTAACAAAAGATGGGTAGCACATAATTTAGCACGTAATCAGATTCAAGAAATTGTTTATAAAATATTTTCTTCAATAAAAATCAGAAACAATTTCTAAAGATCAATTTCCAAAAAATTAAACAAGCAATGCAAAATAGAAAGTGATTGGAAAGATCTCACCCAGAATCCACCAAAAAAATAATTAGTGCGTTGTCACTTCATATTCAGTAGTAGCAAAGATTAACAACCAATGATTATCAAAATTATCTCTTAGAATAGCTCCACAAAATCTCAGTATGATATCTCTTAAAAAATCTCAATATGATCTTTTGATCTCTTAATTTCTCTTAACCATACTTAATGATATTAAAAACGCAGATCTATATATATGAGATTTAAATCACCTCTCTAACGGCTAGTTCCCATATGTCATGACACTTAAATGCTCTCTTAGACTCCTTATATAATTATGACTTCATTTTGATTCAATTCACTTAATTATAGCTTTTAAATCTCTCAATTAAGCCCCTCAAATATTTCTCAATCTCAATTAAATAGAATAGAAACAATTTTATGTACCAAATTGAGAAATATTAAAACTTAATGAATCAAATCAATAGGAATTAAATAATAGGTGTAGCATATCTTAAATATCATAAAATCCCTAAAATCTCTCACAAATCCCAACAAAAAATGGTTACTTTTAAATATGAATTCGGAATCATCAATATTTTGAAACTGCGTCATCAGTCAACCGCTCGATTCAGGATGTAGCTAAGCCAAAGATTCTGTGCCCATCGGTTGACCTATCTGTCAACTTAGAGATTCAGAAAGTTCTATTTTCCTTTACCGGTTGACCTACCTGTCGATTTAGAGATTCAGAGAGTTTCATTTCTCTTCACTAGTTGACCTACTTGTCGACTTAGAGTTACAAAGAGTTTCACCTGTTTTGTTCGGTCGACTTACCAGTCGACTTATGCATGCTATATCTTTTTTCTAAACTCGTTTTTAATACATTCTTATTTACGTTTTCGTCCTTTTAACCATTTTCGTTTATTAATTAACTCTACTAAATACTTAACTCCAATTTTAATCAATTATAAATATTTCTTTTTTAATTACACATATGAGCAAATAATTTAATTAATTAGAATCCTATTAAAAACACACATATTTATAAAAATTATTTAATTTTTTTTTATGTTGTGTGTGATCCTAATTGGGATATTAAGAGTTCAAATTTAAATCTGAGTTATTTTCCCTAGGTTCTTCAAATTCTTCAACCTCTTAATTCCTTTATCATCTTTATCATCAAATCTTCATCATTCGGAACTAATAAATTGAAACACTTAACAAACCGTTAGTTCCACAAAAAATATCAATGTTTAATTGTCTATCAAAATCTTAGGATCAACATGAAGGATGAAAACAAGCAATGAAAGAAGAAGTGAATGCTCTTGAGGCTAACCAGACTTGGTCCTTAGTTCCCAACTCAGCTGAATATAACATAGCTGGTAACAAATGGGTGTTTAAAGTCAAAAGAAACACTTATGGCTCATTCCAAAGGTTTAAGGCTAGGCTAGTAGCAAAGGGGTTTCATCAAAGGCCAAAGATAGACTTTGGAGAAACTTTCAGCCCTGTTGTTAAAGCTTCCACAGTAAGGATTGTTCTCATAATAGCTGTGTCAAAGAACTGGGATATTCGACAGTTGGACATTAACAATGCTTTTCTCAATAGTCATCTTGAGGAAGCTGTTTATATGAGTCAACCGCAAGGCTTTGTTGACAAGGAGAAGCCTGACTTTATGTGAAAGTTAAATAAGTCGTTATATGGCTTGAAACAAGCACCTAGGGCCTGGTTTGATAGACTGAAAGACACTCCTATCAGTTAGAATTTTAAAAATTCTAGGGTTGGTTCTTTCTTATTCTTCTTTAAAACTGGCAGTCTCATCATCATAGTCTTGATCAATGTTGATGATATAATAGTAATAAGTAACAACCCAGAAAAGCTAAAGATGTTCATCACTAAACTTAACAAAATCTTTTATCTAAAGGACCTAGGTGCTCCACACTTCTTCCTTGGCATAGAAGTTCACAAAGATAACACTGGACTCTATTTGACACAAACTAAGTATATTGAAGAACTACTTAAGAGAGTTGACATAACAAACTTAAAGCCTTGTCCAACACCTATGGTTGCTGAAAAGCCTGTATCCATGCTTGATGGGAAACCTATGGCTAATCCCACTACCTACAGAAGTGTCATTTGAGCATTACAATACCTATCACACACAAGGCCTGATATATTGTTTGCTGTAAATAAACTAAGTCCATTTCTAAAGGCCCCAACTACAGCTCACTGGAATGGAGCAAAAGGAGTTCTAAGGTATCTTAAAGGTACTATGAACAATGGTATTCACATCAAGCATAGTGAGAGACTTTCTATTACTGAGTTTTGAGTTTTCAGATGCAGATTGGGTATGTTACCCAAATGATAAGAAGTTCATCGCTGGTTATTATGTTTATTTGGGAGACACCCTTGTGTCATGGTCCTCAAAGAAGCAAGTTTTTGTTGCTAGGTCCAACATTGAGTCAGAATACAGGGCTCTTGCTCATGTTGCTGCTGAAATCTCTTGGTTGAAGCTCTTCTTCAAGAATTCGAATTTCCACTTCTTGCTCCTCCAGTAACCTGGTGTGATAATATGGGAGCAAGTGCTCTTGCTTATAACCCTGTTTACCATGTTAGAACAAATCACATAGAACTTGACATACATTTTATCCATGACAAGATCCAACAGAAAAAAATTGAAGTAAGGTATATTCCCTCTCATGACCAAATTGCAGACTATTTGAGAAAAAAGACTATCTTATTCTAGATTCCACTTTCTTGTTGACAAACTTAGAGTGACTATATCACCCCTTCGTTAAAGGGTAGTGTTAAGAATTGATTTTCTTTCAGCTCATCCTTCCACCTCAGCAGTCATGCATTCTGTGCAACCACAGCTCTAGAACCTATTCAGTTATTCTTTGCTACAGCTCACTCAACTACTAATGGAATCTTATTGGGATCGCAATATTCTATTTCTCTTCTTCCTATCTGCTGTTGCCACTTGTTTTAATTCTATAAAACTTTCCTCTCAGCTTCTTTTATACTGAGTTTTCTGCAGAAACTTTATCTCTTTAATTTTCACTAAACCACCCGAAATAAAAAAATTGAAAAAAAACTATGATCAACGAAAAACAAATTGGTGTGAACATTTTATCAGATCACATAAATGTTCACCATAAACGTCATGAACAACAAATCAAGATATCAAAAAATACCTTAAGATCAACAAAAATAAAATTTGCTTCTATCACCGAAGATAGGGATTGCTTCTATCATCGAAGATAGGGATTGCTTCTATAATCAAAGATATGGATTGGTTGCTTTGATGGGTTGTCACACCCCAAACCCTGGGGTCGTGAATCAAGCCCCAGGACGGCCAACTTAAGTAGTCGACTGATAGCCCTATTGTGATTTTTCTTATTCCTTGATACTTAATTTTATTTAATTACCTAATCTTACAAGGTGTGTTCATTTGTAGTATCAATTTGTTTTTACAATTACCAAATATGCCTAGCGAATTTTACTAATTAATTAAACACTTGATAATACTATGGTGAAATTTTGTAATAAAACTAACTGAATTATTGAATTGGGTATCTATATCATTTATAGAGCCCTTAGCAGCATCAATAGACACATAGTTAATAAAGTTTACAAACGAACCAACAGTCCAAGTATTTGGGTCCTACATAGCCCATTATTACATGCTTTAATAAAAAAGGTCCATAGCAACAAAAAGTATCAAAATGGTCCAATACACCAAAGCTAGAAACTTGATATAGCGTGCTTTCAGACCGAAGTTCACTCTCTCTCACTATCTTGATCTGGATATTTTACATGAACATTCAACATGATCTAGAAATGGAGAGAGAGAGAGAGAGAGAGAGCACGACGACGACGAGCACAACAAGACGCGTTGGCGATGGCGAACAAATGGCTGACGGTCAACCAACAACAACAAGCAAACAATGAGAGAGAGAAAGGGAGAGAGAGAGAGAGAGAGAGAGAGAGAGAGAGAGAGAGAGAGTGGAACTGAACATTATATAGATAAAGAGGAGAGGTGGAACTTTGTGGTGATGGTGGACAAACTAACAACAACAAATACACCAATGACCAACAACAACAAACCAACGACGACGATGGTGACTTTCATGGTAATGGCGAATGGACGGTGGAATTGAACATTGTGTAGATAGAAAGGAGAGGTGGAACTGTAAGACTAGATGATTGAGGGGGCTATGAGAGATATGAATGATTAGGGTTAGGATTTTTTTTATCTTTATACAGGGATACAAACGTCCACTCATACCTACTTCTTAACCGTTTGGTATCTAAATCTAAGAATATTTTTAAAAATGTTTAAATATTAACCTTTTTGTTTAAAAGGATAATTGAGGAGAGAGATAATAAAATATAATAAAAATATCCCTAAAACAAATATATATAAAAAAAAAACACCAAAATTATATTAACATTAATTTACTATTTTTTTAAAAAAGCTATAAACACAAAAATTAAGTCAAAAATACATACTTTTCTATAATTATGTTCAACTAAAATTGTATCAGTATTAAGTAAATTTTAATATTAAATCACTATTTAACACATATACAATATAATTTTACTAACACGTTATAATATTGATTAAAAATAAAAAATGACCGAAATAATTGTTGTACTAAATATCACATAATTGCACAAAATTGTACTAAAATGTGATATTTTTCTAACTATACTACAAATATAAATTAAAATTATAACGAACTAGAATTTCATTATTCAATTAAATGTTAAACAATACTTTTAATTTCAACACTTAAAACTAAAATGTTCATAATACTAATTGGATAAAATAATACAATATAGAAAAAAAAAATATTTTAAACACTCTAAAATAATACACAGTTCACTCAAAGAAATTAAAATAATAATAATAATAATAACTAAAAATACGAATCCTACGAACTAATACAAAATATTTTCTTAAAAATAATAAATATAAAATTATATTTAAATGATTAAATAAAATACACATAAAAATTATTTTAAAATTCGCGCTTTGCGCAGCCTAAATTAGTAGTAGTTAAGGGGACGGTGGCCAATTTCTTGGAAGATTGAATGGCAAATTGAAATTTCTTGGAACATTAACTGTCACTTAAAAGGCCAAAAACTCTTCAATTTCCAGAACATAACCACATAATCACAAGCTGTATTATTTTATTCCAAAATATTTTATCAATTTCACTATTAATCCACTATTGTTTTTAAATTATTTTCATAAGTTGTCGACACAATTATTTTAACATATAAAAAAGAAACGAAAAACACGACAATCGGTCAATTTTATTTTCCTAATAATTTGATTATAGTGTTTTTCAATAAATTAATATTTGTCTAATCCCTTAATTTCTCCTTGACTTTTTTCCCCCATAAAATTGAAACAATACTAACACCTAAGAGAACAAATAAATCATTTCTTTCCCGAATAATATAAAAATTAAAAAATCACCCAGATTCATTTTTAAACACGAATTACCAATTGATACCTATAACGTACAAATGAATCAAATAATCCCGTTGACTTCACAATTTGAACATAATAAGTCTAATTTTAAATTTTTTGAATTTTGTATGACAAAAATGTCCACCACTAATTTTTGGGAATGAAGTATGATTAAAGTTTTCTTATTAAATTGAATTCAAATAAAATAGTTAGTTTAAATAAAGGTAGTAAGATATTCCCGAAATATCTATTTAAAAAAAAAAAAATAAACATTTACCATAATTAATTATATACTAAAAACTCTTGTAAGTAAACACGCAATAAATAAATTTTATTTTATTCTTCACGAGATTAAATTGCAACAATCATGATCTTCTTTCTTAAAACTTTAAAATAAATTGAATTCGAAATATCTATTTCGAAAAATAGAGTATTTACCATGATTAATTATATTAAAAACTCTTGCAAGTGATCACACAATAAGTCAATTTTTTTTTTTTTTTTTACATGATTAAATTACAACAATCCTAATCTTCTGTTTTAAACCTTTAAAATATCATTTAATCATTTTTTTTTTCATGAAAGAAATATAATCGTGTCGAATTTAATAATCTGTGTGGAATTCAACATGATCAGTTGATTACAAAAAATTGAATACTGGGATTCGAAACTTGTGTTGAATTCAACACGTATAAAACCGTCATATTTTGTTAGATACAAAATCATTACAGATGGAGGGATATGATGTTATATTAAACATGATAATGTTGTCTTTTCTTACACGTTCATTATGTTTCCATATTATATTCAACATAACCATGTTTAGAAACCCAATCACGTTTCAAACAACTACAAATCTTATGTAAATATCCGTTAATGTGTTGAATTTAAGTATTTAATCCAACGAGATTCAACCACTAGAACAAATTCACTGTGTTGAATTCAACACGAACATATATTTTTTTTTCTTTGATCCAAAACACACAATCAGTATATTATTTTAAAGAAAAAAAGTAAGCGATTATTTTAGTATAATTTGCTGATGAAAAAACACTACAAAATGATTAATTGGATGATTTTACAACAAACATTTTAAATGATCGATTATGGTAACTGTCTTCAAATTTTAAAATATATATTTTCAAAAATTATTGAAATTATAAATATGAAATGTAATTGTTGTTAAGAGAAACATAATTATCATATCTATAATTAATCTAAGAGACAGAGAGTGAGGAGCTTGAGTTGCTCAATTAAATGACAAAGTTGTAATTACCTTTTTTAATTTTGTCCTTTTTGTAAAACTTTTATATTTTTTATTCAAAATTACAAATATATCTTAGAAGTTTAAATATATTTATATTTTCTACCTAATTTTTAGTATTTATATATTACTCTAAAATATATATTACTTTTAATTTTTTACTATTTTCATATTAGTACGAAATATATCATTTTCTTTCGGTTTGAAAATTAATAGAAGAATATAATGTAAATTACAATAACAAGAAGTATAGGTATTTTATTAGAATTGTAACTACAAACAAATAAGATCAATTCTTAAAGAATACATTATTATTTTTACTCTCAAAATATGAGTATAGTTGGCCTTTACTTCTTAATGTTTTAGTATTAATATATTTAGAAATGAACAACCGTCTTGCAAATTATATGTTCAAAATAGATTTTATCCTTAATATTTAATTATAATTATATTTTACTTTTTCATATTTTACATTTACATTTCTATTCGTCTATAGTCTCTAACGGCATGTTTGGTTAGATGGAATCGAGGGCGGAATGGAATCGCATTCCGCCCTCGATTTCTATTCCGTTGTTTGGTTTTTCAATGGAATCACTTTTGTGATTCTATTGGAATGAAATTGGATGGAATGGGATTCCATTTGAGATGGGATGGAATGAGATTTCAACCCAATGGAATCAATATCTTAAATTACATATAGTCCTTGTAATTAAATTCTTGAAAATTGAGAATAAAAACAGAAATTAGTGAACATAAATTGAAATTAGAGAACAGAAAGTTGGGAATAGAAATAGAAAATTGAGAACAAAACTAAAAAATTGAGAACAGAAACTGAAAATTGAGAACAGAAACTGAAAATTGAGAATAGAAATAGAAAATTGAGAACATAAACTGAAAATTGAGAACAAAAACAGAAAATTAGAGAACTGAAAATTGAGAACATAAACTAAAAATTGAGAATAAAAACAGAAAATTGAGAACAAAAATATAAAATTAGAAAACGGAAATTTGAGAACGAAAACTGAAAATTAAGAACAAAAACATAAAATTAGAGAATAGAAACAGAAAATTGAGAACAAAAATATAAAATTAGATAATAGAAAATTGAGAACGGAAACCAAAAATTGAGAATAAAAATAGAAAATTGAGAACAAAAAAAAAATTGAGAACATAAACTGAAAATTGAGAACAAAAAATCGAAAATTAGAGAACGAAAAATTTCAAAAGGAAACTGAAAATTGAGAACAAAAACAAAAATTAAAGAATAGAAATTGAAAATTGAGAACAAAAATATAAATTAGAGAACGAAAACTTAAAATTGAGTTGAATAGTGAAATATAATAAAATGAGGAAAGGAATAAAATAGTAAAATATAATAAAATTTTATTATAACCAAGAAGAGAATGAAATAATAATTTTATAAGGGCAAAATAGAAATTTTACTATATTTCACTATTCCATTTTTTCTTTCATTCCATACCAACCAAACAAGAGAATGGAATAGTGATTCCATTCACAATTCCATTCCATTCCTTCTCTCATTCCATTACTTATTTCATTCCATTCCACCCTCATTCCATTCCGTCCAACCAAATATGTCGTAATAGAAACCCAAAACAAAACATTAAAAGTAAAAACTAAGAAAATAAATAATAAAAAAATTTATTGAATAACGGAAACTAAACATAAAAAAAAAACTAAAATGAAAATAAAATACTCAAAAATAAGAAATTAACGATCATAAAAATTCAGAATATTAAAAGAAATAAAATTTGTATTTATTATTACTTTTATACATTTGACGTAGTTAATATAATATTTCATACGGAATTAAACGATATATATATACATATATATACACTAGTGTATAACCCGTGCCTAAAGGCACGGGTGTAAAACAAAATATATATATACAAAAATATATATTTAAATTTTTTGACATAATCTCCTTTATTTATACAACATTCTACACCTATTTCATTTGAACATCAATAATAATAACAATTAAAAAGAATTGATCAACCCACTAATCTCCTTTCTCATCAACTCTATCGATTCTACCCCCAAATAAAAAACTTAAAGACTTCAAATCATAAACTCACCATCAATTCGAGAGAAAAAAACAACAACAAATAAATGTAGTTCATCCTCTCGATCACATATCTCGTTGACTTCTCATCCAACCCCCCTGCAGCTAAACGGAGAGATAGAGAAAGACAGATTGGGGAACAGTTTTTGTTTTAGGCGTGCTGCAGAAATTGATAACCTAACTATAATTTTAGACAATTATCAAAGAATTAATTTACAAAAAATTATTAACATTAATTAAACACACTAATCACTTACCTGAACAAAAAAGGAAGAAGACGCAACGGTGACGACAACAGCAAAAGAGGAGAACCTGAATTTCAGCAAATTCAACATCCAAACACAACAAAGGAAAGACAAACCCCCTCCACTCCCCTCCATCCAAATAGACCATTACAGACTTCCCATGAGAGACAAAAAAGAAACCATACCATCATGAAAATTAGAAACAGAAACAGGGAACAGAAATAGAAACAGAAACAGGGAACAGAAACAGAAACGGGGAATAGAAACAGAAACAAAAACAGGGACAGAAACAGGGAACAGAAACAGAAACAAAAAACAGGGGCAGAAAACGGGAACAGAAACAAAAACAAAAAATAGGGAACAGAAATAGAAACAGGGAACAGAAACAGAAACGGGGAACAGAAACAGAAACAAAAACAGGGACAGAAACAGGGAACAGAAACAGAAACAAAAAAACAGGGGCAGAAAAAGGGAACAGAAACAGAAACAAAAAACAGGGAACAGAAACAGAAACTAAACAGAAACAGGAAAATCAAACACATTTAGGATCAAAGAACGTTGAATGCTTGTGAAATCAAACACATTTAGGATCAATTAAGCAGCTAATATTTCAGATCAATTAAGCACAGATAGGGAATGAGTGAAATACACAAATCGAAGAAATAATTGAAATTTACCATCATAAGCCGCTAATTGAAGCTATGGTTGTAGGAGCAAGGATCCGATTCATTGGTTTTCAGAGGCGAAAGATACATATGCATAACTGTAAAGCACTTTCTAATGAACAAATGGACATGTTAAGGCATTGTGAGTTAGGGCACTGTGAATTTCATTGAAGACCCTACATAAACAGGTGGTGTGCAAGAGTTCGTAAATGCTTCATACCAGAATAAAAAACAACAATTAGCGGCAAAATTTTAGACGATTCAGCACGCCAACACCCAATGAAAAAGAAGCAACTAAAGAAATATTACCTTCATCCTATGTTTTTATTGAAAACAATATTTGCAAGTTTAAAACACATTCATCAACTCATGAGGACTAACCAAACAGGAACAGAAACAGAAACAGGGAACAGAAATAGAAACAAAAACAGGGACAGAAACAGGGAACAGAAACAGAAACAAAAAACAGGGGCAAAAACAGGGAACAGAAACAGAAACAAAAAACAGGGAACAGAAACAGAAACTAAACAGAAACAGGGAAATCAAACACATTTAGGATCAAAGAACGTTGAATGCTTGTGAAATCAAACACATTTAGGATCAATTAAGCAGCTAATATTTCAGATCAATTAAGCACAGATAGGGAATGAGTGAAAATTATCATTTACCATACAGTATTTTCAACATATGGAATTTAGCTAAACCCTAAACTGAACAAACCCTATATTTTAGAGAACATTCTCTAGGAAAAACTGATGCAGAAATCCATAGCTAAAAAAAAAGTAAAAATAAGCAAAAGTATTCCTAGTGCATTTACTTACTCCCCAGCTCCTGCTCCTCAACTTCCTTGAGATACTCTTGGATTGAAACCGTCTGCTCAGCCTCCTCTTCAAATTATTTCACGAATCTGGATACAGAAACAAACATATAACAATTATTTCAGCTCAAATCGATATCTAATTGAACAAAACCGCTAATTCATCAAAAAATTACCTGAGAAAAACAACAACAGAAACAACAACCCTAGATTCTTCGACCGAAACAGTTATGGAACGCAAAATCAAATGCGATGAACAAAAACCTAAATCGAGAATAGAGAATCAAATTAGATGAACAAAAATTAATTCAGAAAAAATCAAATCAAAATTGAAAGAAACGCACTCAACAGATTGGTTGATCTGTTCAATGAAGGATGATGTCAACTTGATCCAATAAATTCTGTAACTGATAATAATTGAAAATCATAAGATCAAGTGAAATACAATCACCAATGAAACTTCAATTCATAAGACAAAAATAAATACATGGGCAAGAGTGATTAAACAAAACAGTAGGGGAAGAAGTGAACTCGTAAGTAGCTATAGATGCCGAGTGCCCTAAAATTCCAAACACAATTTATTGAAACAGAATCTTAGAAAAGAAGAATTAGTACACATATATTTTATGTTTTAAATCATATATCCACATATGTTGGCAGTAAGGAAAAGAAATTGACATTCTATACTATAACGCAATGAATTTAACTGATTTACTTTAAAATTTTGGATCTAATCAACAAATTCATCAAAGATTATGGGTAATTAATGTGGAAATAATGAAATGAGAAAAAGAAAGTGTATTTACATTCTCAAATTTATGTTTCTATAACAAAAACAAATTAGAACAGAAAAATAAATCTGGAAAAAAAAATATTATTTTGTTCTTAGATTTCTCTGTGTGGTTCAAGAAAATTAAGAAGAATCTTATAGGGAAAAAATCTCCTTACGTTCCCAGAAACTTGAGAACAAAAATAACAAAACAGAAAGTTGAGAACAAAAATATCAGAGTCAAAAGAAACTAAGTAGTACAAATTCAGATCCCTCGCTTTCTAAATTCTACAGTAACTCAGACCTAAATCGACAGAGGGTTTGCAAGTCTCTAGCTTTTAAAAATCAAATCCAGTTATAGAATTCTGCAACTTACAGTACTTGATATAATTGCAATAAGAGCATATAAATACACAGTAGATGCATATGACTATGTATAATAGATCAAAAAAAGGGAGAGGAGTGAAGAATTCATATATGTACATGTAGAGAGAGAGAGAACCTTGTCTTCGCAATCAGATTGCTCTCGATTTCTCTACTGGTGCATGAAGGCACAACACTTGCAACAGAGGAAACCCAACTTATTAAAATCAGTAACAAAATATTCAAATTTTATAAAATATACATACATTCAATTGCCTAATTGAACAACATTAGTACCTGAAATTAGACTCCATAAACCCAATTCCATATTAGGGTTCAAGCTAAGAAATTCCATCACTGCAATCTAGAGCATGAGAATTTGCTGAAACTGAAGTTACCTATTCGAGCATTAACAAAAACACATTAGGGGAGAGAATTGATCTCGTTCAATAAACACTAAACGAACGCCATTGAAGGGTTGTTGGTTCAGCTTCTGATAGAGCGAGAGAGAGATAGACAGATGCGATTGAGAGAGAGGGTCGTGCATCGATTGAGAGACAGAGGGAGCAAAGAGTACCTGGGCGCCGTAATGGCAATGAACGGAGACGGTGGTTGCTTCAGGTCTGACATCAGGCGGTGGAGTACTGAGCTTAGGCAACCTCCGATCCATCACCGCTGGCTTCGAAGTCACCGATTTGGGGGACCGATCGACAGATACGCGAGGGTTTGGAAGAGTCTCTGGTGAATCGGCATCGGATTTCGCCACTCCTCTGCTCAGTTTACTAACCCTAGGTGTCGCGGTGGCGGTGGCGATAGCCATGATGGCGATGGCAGTGGCGGTGGCGATGTCGGAGGTGGTAGAGAGAGAGAGAGAGAGAGAGGAAGAGGGCTGGGAAAGAGAGTGAGTCTCGGAGGAAGAGAGCTGGAAGAGAGTGAGTCTTCATGAAGTAAATGCAGATATTGTTGATGACTGTTCATGATGGTAAGTGTTAAAAAATAAAGTTGATGGTAAGTGTTGGATGTTGTATATTATATTATAAATATATATTGTATATATGTTGTATATATCAAAAGACATCCAACGGTTACGAATATCTAGAGACATCAGACGGCTGTGAATGTAAATGAGTTGATTTATTATATACTAGCGAATACCCCGTGCCTGAAGGCACGGGTGTTCAATTTTTTATTTAAATATATATATATATATATATAAAAAAAAAAAAAAAAAAAAAAGACAACCCAGTGCTACAAAACTACCGCTATGCACGGGGTCTAGGGCATAAAAATAATACAAAAATAATGTTATTTATTAAATACACGTGATTTTTTCATTGTTAAGTTAATAGCTAATTTAATATAAAAAAATATATATATAATTGATTAAGCAAAATAAACAATATAACCGGAAGGAAAAAAAAAAAAAACCAACAAAAATGTCTGCAACCAATACAGAAAATACTAAGTTAAAAATACGGATTTATATATAGATATCTATATACACACAACCCAATTTCATTTTTAACAACCCAACCCAAAAACATATCTACAAAAAAAAAAATTCACAATCCTCCATCTATCAAATCACTTACTATTACTAACACCTATATGAATTTTCTCTAATTCAACTATCAATCAATCGCATCACTGCACTTTATTTTTCATAATGGTTTTCAAAAATTTTGAAAACAGATTTCCAAAACTGAACCAAACGAGACATACAATAGTAACAATACTAAATAAACTTACTTTGGAGGATCCAAAAGAGTAGCCCTCAAGGCTTCATCGCTTAAATCGCCTTAGAATTTAATCAAATGTATTCAACAGTATAACAACCAAGTGGGACAGAAGTTCTTTTCTTATTTGAGATAACCACTTATTTGAGATAACCACTTCACATAGAACATTGAATAAGGCAGTTAAAGCTATTCAAGCTAATCACCAGAGTCAAGGTAGTTGGCTAGTAGCTTTCAAATTGCAAATAACACCATTGGCAAAAGTTGCTCATACCTTCCAAGTTGATTTTGAATCTCCCACCTTAGTTGATCGAAGCATTTCATACAATAACCCTGGAAATGCAAACAAAAAGTCGCACATGGAAACGGAAACGAAAACAGGGAACAGGGAACAGGAACAAAAAACAGAAACAGAAACAGGGAGCAGGAACAGAAACAGAAACAGAAACAGGGAACAGAAACAGGAATGGAAATAGAGACGGAAATAGAAACATAAATAGGGAACAGGAACAAAAATAGAAATAGGGAACAGAACAGAAACAAATGCAAATTTAACCTGATTCGAGAGCCAGTTCGAGAGCTGAGATTTAACCTGATTCTACAGTCGCTTCCCTCCCTCCTCGCTAGCTTGTCTCTCTTCCCTCTGAATCTACAATCGAACAAAACAAATGCAAATTAAAAGAGTAAAAATATGACAACAGAATAAAAACAATTAACCAAATGAAATAAGCAACCCATTTGGCAATAGGATAAGCAAAATCCAAACCGCGGTTAGAATCGCGCCCCATCCGAAACTAGTTGCCTACTTCCGACTGGGATCAATTGAAACTTCAATCTCTAGAGGAATAAAAACGACGTCATCCCACTTCAAAATTTAACTCTCCTGTATAAGGTGGCGTTTAGTTAGCGTTTCTGTTTTCATATTTCTGTGTATGTTCCAAAAAACAAAAATTGGGAACAGAAACGGTAATATAGGAACAAAGAATCTGATTATGTTATGCTCAAAGTTTTTTAGAACAAATATCTAGGAACGAAACATAATTTTTCCAAGTTTTCTCAAAACAGAAACAAAAATATAAAAAGAAACAAATTATTCCCCCATTTCTTTTTCGATTCTAATTCTCTTGAAAATAAAAGCAAAAACATTAAGGCCTATTTATTTGGTGTTTCAGCTCTCAGATTTATGTTGCCAAAAAATGGGGAACAGAAACAAAAATATGGTAACAAAAGGATATGTTCCCCTCTGTTCGCTGATTTTCATAAGAAATTTTTGGGAACGCACCATTTTTTCCCATATATCTATCCATGTTCGAAGTTTTCTGGGAACAAAAACAAAAAATACGGGAACAGGAACACTAAGAAAAGGCCACCTAAAACATTGAAAGGTTGCAAAAAAATTGATACCATAATCGTAATTAAAACAACAATAATTAAGAAACCAAATGGTGAAATAGAGAAATGAACCTCGAGTTCAAATCGCAAAAAAGATTCATTCAACAGATAAGAATTAAAGAAGAAATCATTCGTAAATTAAACTGTAAACTGTAAACAAATTAAAATATGAATTCCCTTCAAGCTCCACCTATCAGAACAGAATAGAACATAACAGAAACACTAACCATAATTAGTTGCACAAAACATTCAATTCGCAGATTGAAGTTCAGTTTCTCATTTTCACATTTTAGCCTTCCTTAATTTAGTTTCCAACGACTTAGAACACTGTTGAAGATGGGGGATGCTGTCGAATGTTGAAGATGAAGAGAGAAGTCAGGGGCGGCGAGGAACCTCACTAAAGAGAAACGCAAAAGAAGAACACAATGAAAACAGAAACACTAATCTGGGGGCAAAAGAGAAGAATGGGGGTCGAAACATACCTGAAAAATTAGCTATCACCGATTCCAATTCGATGGTATATCCTCAAAAAGTTCAGTAAAATTAAGCATGAATTTAATCAAATTCAGTCACAATTAAACAAAACTGAAATGAAAAACCATCAAATTGAAGAAAACCTTAGATCGTCCAATTACCTGTCGCCAACTGAAGAAATCGTCCAATTAACTATCACCGATTCCATCTCCGTGATTAGCAAACCTAAAAACCAAGCCGCTCCATCACTGAAAACAATAACAAAAACATTAATGAACATAAAAAAAACAATAGACCCAACATAAAAAAAAACATTACAGAATATACTGCCAGTAACCACAACCACAAACATAAAAAACAACAATGAATTTAAATTGTTAACACGTGCTTTAAAGACAACAAATCTGTGCCTGAAACAAACATTACTAAAACAAATAACAATAACTTAATTACCTTATAATATTTCCACCAATGTAGAACTTTTTCACCTAATTCGTACAACAATCAACGAAATTAATGAATGCCTTTATACATTAAGATGGCGTTTCAACATACCTGAAATTTCGGAGAAATAGAGCGTGAGAATTTGCTAAAACCGAAGCTACCTGTTCGAGCATTAACAAAAACACATTAGGGGAGATAATTGATCTCGTTAAATAAACACTAAACGAATGCCATCAAAGCTCATTAAGAAACAGTAAACAAACTCCATTTAAGCTCACTAAATAAACAGTAAATGAAGAACAGATCTGATAAAGGGGGATCTGAACAAAAGAACTGTATTAGGGTTGAAAAGAGAGAAAATAAAGAACTAAAATTCAGGACCGACATGAGCCGACAACCTCTTCTTCATAAGTGTGCTTTAAAATTCAGGAAAATAATATAAATCATAGCACATTTTCTTAAGACCAAAGCTTGATCAATCAAAAAATAATTTGCATCTCTGAGTTTTCAATTTGCCAAAACCAAAAGTGCGACGTTACTAAAACAGAAACAGAAACAGAAACAAAAACAAAAACCAAATGCGACGTTACTTTTTTAGTTTGATATTTAAGGACTGAAACAGAAATGGGAACAGAAACAGTAAAGAAATAGAAACCGAAACGGGAACAGAAACAGTAAACAAAAAAACAAAAAAACAGAAATGGGAACAGAAACAGTAAACAAAAAACAAAAACAGAAACCAAATGCTAGCTTGGTTTTTTTTTTTGGATCAATCTTTTATGATTCATAAACAGAAACAGAAACAGAAACCAAATGCGACGTTACTTTTTTAGTTTGATATTTTAGGACTGAAACAGAAATGGGAACAGAAACAGTAAAGAAATAGAAACAGAAATGGGAACAGAAACAGTAAACAAAAAAACAGAAATGGGAACAGAAACAGTAAACAAAAAACAAAAACAGAAACCAAATGCTACCTTGGTTTTTTTTTTCGGATCAATCTTTTATGATTCATAAACAGAAACAGAAACAGAAACCAAATGCGACGTTACTTTTTTAGTTTGATATTTTAGGACTGAAACAGAAATGGGAACAGAAACAGTAAAGAAATAGAAACCGAAACGGGAACAGAAACAGTAAACAAAAAAACAAAAAAACAGAAATGGGAACAGAAACAGTAAACAAAAAACAAAAACAGAAACCAAATGCTAGCTTGGTTTTTTTTTTTGGATCAATCTTTTATGATTCATAAACAGAAACAGAAACAGAAACCAAATGCGACATTACTTTTTTAGTTTGATATTTTAGGACTGAAACAGAAATGGGAACAGAAACAGTAAAGAAACAGAAACAGAATGGGAACAGAAACAGTAAACAAAAAAACAGAAATGGGAACAGAAACAGTAAACAAAAAACAGAAACAAAAACAGAAACCAAATGCTACCTTGGTTTTTTTTTTTTTTTCGGATCAATCTTTTACGATTCATAAACAAAAACAGAAGCCAAATGCGACGTTACTTTTTTAGTTTGATATTTTAGGATTGAAACAGAAATGGGAACTGAAACAGAAATAGGAACAGAAACAGTAAACAAAAAAACAGAAATGGGAACAGAAACAGTAAACAAAAAACAGAAACAAAAACAGAAACTAAATGCTACCTTGATTTTTTTTTTTCGGATCAATCTTTTACGATTCATAAACAGAAACAGAAACAGAAACAGAAATAAAAACCAAATGCGACGTTACTTTTTTAGTTTGATATTTTAGGACTGAAATAGAAATGGGAACAGAAACAGTAAAGAAACAGAAACAGAAATGGGTACAGAAATAGTAAACAAAAACAGTTTAGGGTATTTTAGGGTTTCTGTCATTTATGGTTATATGCTAGTGTATCAAAAATCATTGCAATTATATTAGATTTAATTATTAATGGACTGTTTCTGGTTAACTACTTTTGGACAACTGTTCCCAACCATTCCTTCCCAACCAAAAATATAATTAAATCTAATATAATTATCAACTCAATTATATTAGATTGTTCTTGGGTTGTTCTTGGTTTACTACTCTGCTATAGTGTATCAAACCATTCCTTCCCAACCAAAAATGATCCTAGTGTATTAGCAGTGATGGCAGTGACAAATCTTGCTTAACAATCAAAATAATCAAATAATTCAAAAATTACAGGAAGTAGTAGAAAGAAGAAGGAGATTCAATCAAAAAACACCAAATACTTCATATTCCAATTCAATCGTAGAAATAAACAATCTTGAAACAGAAATAGTTACCGAAATGCAAAATTTGGAAAAAAGAATAAAACATAAATAAACACTAAACAAACGCCATCAAAGAGAACATGAGAGTAGAACAGAAACACTAAACAAACACATTCATGTTCCAAGTTCTTTGAGAACAAAAACACTAAACAAACACCATCTAAATAAACACTAAACAAACGCCATCAAAGAAAACAGGGGAATAAAACATATACACTGAATAAAAAAAATAAACAAACACTATCAAATTAGTGAGAAGATTGAAATTAGGGTTGAACTTACCGAAATTAGAATTGAGGTTCAACATACCTAAAATTTCGGAGAAATAGAGCGTGAGAATTTGCTAAAACCGAAGCTACCTGTTCGAGCATTAACAAAAACACATTAGGGGAGATAATTGATCTCGTTAAATAAACATTAAACGAATGCCATCGAAGCTCATTAAGAAACAGTAAACTAACGCCATTTAAGCTCACTAAATAAACAGTAAATGAACGCCATCAAAGCAGAAGCAGATAAACTAAACGAACAGATAGTCAAGAAAACGTGAATTTTGTTCATCGGCAAAAGCAGAAGAAAATGAAAGGATAAGAGATATATACTTATTGTGTGTTTGTAGTGAAAAGGGCGATGGCAGTGGTGGCGGTGTGGAGAGGCGTTTGCGGTGGTAGCTGCACGACGCTGGTCGAAGAAATAAAAATAACAATTTTAAAACCCAAAAAATAAAACTAAATGAAAAATATTCATTCCAAGATGGAATGATTTCAATTAATGCACGGAATGATTTCATCACAATTTCAAGAAATTGTAAAGAGAATTGAGATAGACTTACTGCCGAAGCTCTTATTCCTTGGTGGCAGCTTCTGTCGGATCTCCACTGAAAGTAACAACATGCATGGGTAGTAGTAAATTGCTTGGATCTTAACATTCCAAACCGAAACAATAAATTAATCACATAAAAAACGAAATAAACAAATTACAAACCCAAAAGCTGAAAAATTAGGAAACGATTTGTGAAGGTTTGAGCAAAAAAAACTAAAAAATTTAAAAAATAAAAAATAAAAGAAGCAATTCGTCATCTGATATTACAATTTCTTAGTGGAATTTCACTCTTAGAAATGAAGAAGAAGAAGCAAAAATATGTGGTATGAAAAAAGAAGCTATCTGAGGGTTTCCAGTGGGTGGTTTCCAAAAATGAAAAGCTATCTTAGAAATGAAAGAAGCAATCCGTCATCTGATATTACAATTTCTCAGTGGAAAATTCAATGTTATCATACACATGGAAGAAACTCAAGAATGTTATCATACACATGGAAGAAACTCAAGAAATAGGGATTTGATTTCACTTGAACTACATGTAGATCTACAATTAGATCGATGATGGTGGATGGCTGCTATGTGGGATAGTGTAGGGGGACGGCCAAATCTGGGCAATTCAAACCCAAATATGGAAAATCGAATGCGGATCTGGCCAAATCGTGGCTGTGATGGTGGAAGAGAGCGTGGGTGTTGGTGGTGGTGGAAGTGGTTTGGGTTCGTGGTCTTGGGTGAGAGGGCCTTCAAGGGTTGTTGGTTCAGCTTCTGATAGAGCGAGAGAGAGATAGACAGATGCGATTGAGAGAGAGGGTCGTGCATCGATTGAGAGAGCGAGGGAGCAAAGAGTACCTGGCGATGAACGGCGACGGTGGTTGCTTCAGGTCCAACATCCTGAGCGTCGGAGTCGACGCAATCGTCGAAAAGTCTCCAACCTAGATGGCGAGGTACGGATGGCACAGTAATTGCTGTGATGGCAACAGCAGCGGCAGCGGCGGCGTCCTGCAAAATGAAAGGAAGAGAGCGAGAGACACAGGAGAAGCGAAGTGGGGAGGGGGGAGGGATGAGAGAGACGTACCTGCATGAGAGCGAGAACGACGGCGATGGATTGGGTGGAGTCGAGAGCGACGGAGACGGAGACGGAGACGGCGATGGCGATGGCAGTGGCGGTGGCGACGTTGGAGGTGGTAGAGAGAGAGAGAGAGGGGAAGAGGGCTGGGGAAGAGAGTGAGTCTCGGAGGAGGAAGAGGGCTGGGGAAGAGAGTGCGTCTTGCGGTCTTGGAGTCCATGAAGTAAATGCAGACACTGTTGAACACTGTTGATGATGGTAAGTGTTAAAAAGTATGGTTGATGGTAAGTGTTGGATGTTGTATATTATAGATATATATTGTATATAAATGTTGTATATATCAAAAGACATCCAACGGTTACGATTATTCAGAGACATCGGACGGCTGTGAATGTAAATGAGCTGATTTATTTTATAGATATATATATATATATATATATATATATATATATATTTATTTATGTTGGTTTGGTAATTTTGGATCCGAAAGAGGATGCGAGAAGTGCCCAAAAAGAAACTCGCATAAGAAGGAATATCCTCAGAGTAAATTTAAATAAAAAGTGAAAAAAACATATTTTATTTAAAAAAGACATCGTCATAGTCACCAGAACCCAGAAGATACTGGACTATACTATCTCCAGGCTCCAGCTATCAAAATAAAAAACCTCAAAATTTAAAACCTTTTTTTTAAAAAATAAAATAAAAATAGGAAACACACTTTTACCTCTTAACTTTAGAAAACTTGCAATCTACCACCTTTACTATGAAAAATATCATATTAAACCCTTCAATTTTTTGTACTATATTGAAAAATTCATTACCTTGTTGGAGAGATGTATTATGTATAAATTATAAAATTGAATAAGAAAAAATGTAATTTTCCAAATTTACTAGGTGTATAAGAGTGGTTGATTTTGTCAAGATGATTTTTTTTTTTTTTAAATATTGATTTTTTTCCTCGATCATGGGGTTACCGACCTCCCCTATCCTTTGCTGAGTAGGTCCCCTATCCTTGTTCTCATTAGCTCCTCGGTTGTTCCCCTCTTATAGCCCCATCTTGAGTACACATTGGGCCATTTATGGCAAGTCTATTGGGCCTTTACCAACCCGATATATAATGTCAACTTAAGTTTTGTCCGTCGTCTCTCTCTACCAATCACTACCTTGCTAGGTCGGAGTAGGCCTTGATTCGGATTAGGCCTAATCCTCCTACTTCATCAACTTTGTAGTCCACCCAAATTCGAAGATCTGACCTATATATAGTACACCTTCATAGGTTTCATGTAACATATTTATTGTCTTTAAGACTTGCTCGACTTGAATACTTACTTTCACGTCCAAGTGACTTTTTTAGAGAACACCCCGACAATCTTGCTGCCGGTACTCAACGAACATGTCTGGTTTGAAAGGAAACTCTCATTTAAGGACCTAGACCAAACAAAAAATAGCTCAGCCATAATCCTTGGTTCGGATTAGGCCTAATCCTCATACTTCATCAACTTTGTAGTCCACCCGAATTCGAAGATCTGACCTATATATATAATACTCCTTCATAGGTTTCATGTAACATATTTATTGTCTTTAAGACTTATTCGGCTTGAATACTTACTTTCACATCTAAGTGACTTTTCTAGATAACACTTCGATAAATTTTATTGTCGGTACTCAACGAACATGTCTGGTTTGAAAGGCAACCCTCATTTAAGGACTTGGATCAAACAAAAAATTGCTCAGCCATAATCACCTCTATCTGTTGACAAGTTGTGTAAACCAACAAATATAAAGTTGAAGAAGACGATGTGTTTATTTTTAAAGTAAAATGAAATAATAATAAAATCGAAGGGATAAAAGTGTATTTTTTCATTTTTCCCCTCATTTTCATAAATCTCCATCGATTACCGATCATATAAATATCAGTCTACCTTTTACAGGTCTCGCAGAGCCAAGGGCATATAGACAAAAACACAGAAAGCGAGTTCAATTTCAACGGAGATGATTCGAATTTACGGACAAAATTAGGATCCGATTTACTTCCGAATTCGAATTCAACGATTTTAATGGCGAGTACCCAGAAGAAGAAAGAGAACCAGGGTCTCCTGCTAGGCCGGTACGAAATCGGAAAACTCCTCGGCCATGGGAGCTTCGCGAAGGTCTACCATGCCCGGAACGTCAGGACGAACGAGAGCGTCGCCATAAAGATCATCGACAAGGAGAAGATCCTCAAGGGTGGACTAATGACCCACGTGAAGCGCGAGATCTCGATCCTCCGCCGCGTTCGCCACCCCAACATCGTGCAGCTCTTCGAGGTCATGGCGACGAAGGCCAAGATCTACTTCGTCATGGAGTACGTCAAGGGTGGAGAGCTTTTCCGGAAGGTCGCCAAGGGCCGCCTGAAGGAGGAAGTAGCCCGGAGGTATTTCCAGCAGCTGATTTCCGCCGTCGGATTCTGCCACGCCCGCGGCGTCTACCACCGCGATTTGAAGCCGGAGAACATCCTTCTCGACGAGAACGGCGATCTAAAAGTTTCCGATTTCGGTCTCAGCACCATATCCGAGCAAATAAAGCAGGACGGCCTGTTCCACACGTTTTGCGGCACGCCGGCCTATGTCGCGCCGGAAGTCCTCGCCGGGAAAGGATACGACGCCGCCAAGGTCGATATATGGTCCTGCGGCATCATCCTCTTCGTTTTAATGGCGGGTTATCTCCCATTTAATGATCAGAATGTCATGGCAATGTACAAGAAGATCTACAAAGGCGAATTCCGATGCCCTAGATGGTTCTCACCGGAGTTGATCCGGCTATTGACCCGACTCCTGGACACAAACCCGGAAACCAGAATCACAATCCCCGAAATCATGAACAACAGGTGGTTCAAAAAGGGTTTCAAACACGTCAAATTCTACATCGAGGACGATAAATTATGCAGTCTCAAGGACGGCGACGGCGACGGCGGAGATAACAACAATATCTTTGATTCCTCTGAATCCGACTGCGAAATGGAGACCCGGAGAAGGCGAGCCGCTTTGCCTAGGCCGGCGAGCTTGAACGCGTTCGATATAATCTCATTTTCGCCGGGATTCGATCTCTCCGGCCTGTTCGAAGACGACGGAGAAGGCTCGAGAATCGTGTCCGGAGCTCCGGTCCCCCAAATCATATCGAAACTGGAGGAAATCGCGAAGGTGGTGAGTTTTACAGTGAGAAAAAAGGATTGTCGGGTGAGTTTGGAGGGTTCGAGGGATGGAGTGAAGGGTCCATTGTCGATTGCGGCGGAGATATTTGAATTGACGCCATCTCTGAGGGTGGTGGAGGTAAAGAAGAAAAGCGGCGATAAAGGAGAGTACGAGGATTTCTGTAACCAAGAACTGAAGCCCGGATTACAGAACATTGCGGCGGAAGAAGCTTCGCATTTGCCTTCGGATACCGAATGAGGAAGAGGACGGAGAAAGGGGTATGCTGTTGCTCTGTTTTCTCCTTTCTTTGCCTTTTTTTTCTTTTTCTTTTTCTTTTTCTTTTTTGGTTGTGTTTTATCAAGTAGTAGAATTGGGTTTTGGATGGCTAGCTTGGTAGTTCAATGTTCGTTTGAGCCTTTTGAGGTATGATCAAGGGTTTGTTTGGCTTCAACATTGATCTCTCTGCATATTGTGTATGTTTTTGAGTTGTGCCGGTTAAATAACATGTAATTAGCGCAACTCAACGTACTAGCTATTTGAAGAACCAAATTTCGACTAACTACACTTAAAAATTTAAGCTCTATCATCATTATAGTCGTTTTACTTAGTAGCTATATCAAGAGCTATTCTTATCTAAAGTGGAGAAATTAGTCAAAAATTTGTGGAAATTTTTAATCATCAATTTGCGTATTTAATATAAATGTTATCTACTATAACCCACTAAGTAAATATTTACTTAGTCAAAATTAAAATTGAAATATTAATAGTTAATTTTTTTGGATAGGATGGTTGGAGTGCAATTGCAAATTTTTCTTAGGTAAAACATGATCATTTGTCAAAATAATATTTCACCCAATGAAAATACCTATTTGCGTCGAATTTGTTCTCACAAGTCAAGCTGTAGAAAAGTCAAACAGAGAATCTGGATCTGCCAAAAAGACCCTAACACTATGGTTGGATTGAGATAAATAAAAATAAGAGAATGAAAAATTTAGTGATAATAGGAAGAGAAAAGGGGAGAAAACAAGGGAGAATGATGTTCTCCCTAGTATAATTGGACTTTGGATAGAGTTTTTTACGCAAGTTAATTTACTATTATGCCCCATTTTATAAACAACAATAAAATTTAGAGGGCATTTATGGGAGGTTCTCTTTTGTACCCAAAACTATCAAATGAAACTCAAGTTTTTTTCACGAACCGAGTACTCCTTTGGTATATGAACAAATTCGTCCCTCTGAACATTAATTATATTCCATATTCACAGACTCAATAATTTTCCCAAATATATATGTTGGGATTTTAGTCCCTATAGATCTGAATCTATAATACATTAATCAACATGTCAAATCAACAAGAGTTCTAATGCACACGTAAATTACGTACTTGGATCTATTACGATCAATTAACTATTGATGCAGAATTTTGTGACAATCGATCACGAGAAGAACACGGATTGAGCGGGTACGTGGTCTTCGTCAACCAAATTTTCAGAGTTTCTCAATGGGATTCACAATTTACTTCTAGATGGGGAGAAGTGAGCCGTCAAGATAATTTGGTATTTTTGGAGACCATAACCCTAGTATTATATATTTATATGGCGTGATTAGGGTTCTCATAATCTCCTAATCACCCCAACAGTTTCCGATATCTACTCATTTAACCCAATCTTTTTGAGTAGTTTATGGGCTTACTCAAATTAATTAGATAATTTAATTTTAGCCCATTAAATTTAAATAGCAAATATAATTGTATTAATAATATGTTGCCCAAAATTATATTTGGAAATAAAATTTTCTAACAATGTCCCACTTGGACTACATATTATCCTTGAAACAATTATATCACAAAATTCTTTAGGCTCATATCTGTATGCTATTTATCCTTAGACTTCTCATTAAACAATCTAGTTCATCTCATATACTAATAATTGAATTACCACAGCTTATATCACAATACAGTCGTGACTACATCGCGATAATCACCATACTAATACATTTAATGACATAGATCAAATGTAGATGAGTAGCATGAAAATTACATGCAATGTAATCTCAGACATGTTTATTTCCAATTGGTCCAATTTTAGTCTTTAGTAAGATCAATTCAAAGTTCTTAATGCAACGCAAACATTGCAAACAAAAGTAAACCAACAACTTTATTCTGTAGAAAACTTAAACAATTCAATGTTCAAAGCAAAACATATAGAACAAAAAATGACTCCCACCAAACTAATGTATTATTAGAAATAATATCCATGTGAGCGGTGTGCTCATGAAAGACTTTAGGGGTTAAACCATTGTTTAATGGGTCCGCTAGCATAGAATCTGTCCCTATGTGTTCTATAACAATCTGTTTATCCTGAATTCTCTCTTTAACAACTCAAAACTTGATATCAATAAATTTCGATTTCGTCGGGCTCCTGTTGGTGTTGGAGTAAAGAACCGTTGAGTTATTGTTATAATAAAATTTTCAATGGCCTTTCAATGCCATCTACCACACATAGCTTAGTGAGAAAGTTCTGCAACCATATTCCGTGATTGGATACCTCATAGCAAACAATAAACTCTGCCGCCATGGTTGAAGAAGCTATGAGAGTCTGCTTAGCAGACTTCCATAAGATCGCTTCTCCAGCCAACATAAAGATATAGCCTAATGTGGAGCACCTGCTATCTTGGCATCCCGCAAAATCGGAGTTAGAGAACCCGATGATCTCCAACCTGTTTGATATTCGATAAGTAAGCATGTAGTCTTTTGTTCTCCTCAAATAACGCATCACACGTTTGGCTGCCTTCCAATGTTGTATATCTAGATCACTTAAGTATCTGCCCAAAACTCCCACTATAAATACTATGTCGGGATGAGTACAGACTTGAGCATACATTAGACTCCATATTGCTGACACATAAAGAATCTTCTGCATCTCTTTCTTTTCAAGGTTATTGTTGAGGCATTGGTTGAGACTAAACTTATCTTCTTTAGCTACAGGCATATCTCTTGGTTTGCTGTCTTTCATATCGAATCTACTTAGAACCTTATCAATATAACCCTTTTGTGACAACCCAATGATACCTTGAAAGCGTTCTCTCAGTATCTGGATACCTCATACAAAAGAGGCATTACCAAGATCTTTCATCTCAAATATATTCGTCAGAAATTTCTTGGTTTCGTGCAATAAGCCTATATCGCTGCTATCGAGCAGAATGTCATCGACATATAATATCAAGAAGATATATTTACTCCCACTAAACTTGTGATATACACAGTCATCAACGATATTCACTTCAAAACCGTAGGAAGTGATGGCTTGATGAAATTTGTGATACCATTGATGTGAAGCCTGTTTGAGACCATATATGGATTTCTTCAATTTGTAGAGCATGGACTTTGGATCTCCTGATACAAAGTTTTCTTGCTGTATCATATATATTATCTCGTCAATGTTTCCATTGAGAAACACAGTCTTAACATCCATTTGATGTAACTCTAGATCAAAATGAGCCACTAGTGCTATTATAGTTCTAAAAGAGTCTTTTGAAGATACCAAAGAGGAAGTCTCTTTGTAGTTTATGCCTTCCTTTTGAGTAAAGTCTTTGGTAACTATACAAGCTTTATATCTCTTGATTTTACCCTTCAAATCCCTCTTGGTTTTAAATATCCATTTACAACCAATGGGCTTTGCACTTTCAGGTAATTCGATGAGATCCCAAACGTCATTATCTTTCATAGATTTTAACTCATCCTTCATGCCATCAATTCATTTTTTAGAGTTAGAACTGCGCATGGCTTAACAGAAGTTGATTAGGTCATTCTCTGTCAAACCAAAACCATTCTCATGTTCTTGGAGAAAGACGATATATTCATTCGAAATCACACTTCTCCTCTCCCTAGTGGATCTTCTTAATGACACTTCATGAGGTTGTTGAGTTTGTTCCATAGGTTATGTTTGAGGAAGAATCTCATTGATGTTTTGTTCTAGAACAATGTCAGGAATAAGAGCCTAAGCCTGGACATTGTTATCCAAAACTGGAACAATGTCTTGAACAATGATAGGTATAAAGACCTGATCATTATCAATAACATGTTCCCCTTCGAAGAAAACTGTGTCTTGAATAACAATAGGTACAGAGACTTGATCACCGTCAATAGTAGATTCTTCTTCAAAGATAACATTCCTTATATTTCCTTCCTTCTCAAACTCAACACCCTCAAGAAATCTTGCATTTCCTTTTTCAAAGAAGGATCTTGATGTGGGATTGTAAAACTTGTAGCCTTGAGAGCGCTCAGCGTAATCATCAAAATAGTAACTAACCGTTCTTGAGTCCAGTAGTTGTTGTTGTTTTTTTTTTTTTTTTTTTTCATTTCATGTGGCCTATAAGGTCGTGCCTAAGTTGGATAACCCATAATGTGCAAATATCTAAAGTTAGGCTTCTTGCCTGTCCAAAGCTCATAGGGAGTTTTGACAATTGCTTTGTTGGATACCCTATTAAAGATGTATACTACGGTCTTTAAAGCTTCTCCCTAAAGTGACTCTAGTAAGGGATAATGACTAATCATACTCCTTACCATATACTTAAGAGTCCGGCTTCATTGCTCTACAACACCATTGATACTGGGTTTGCCCAGCATGGTGTATTGCGGAACAATTGCACACTCATTGAGGAAAATTACGAAAGGTATGTATTTATATGGCGTGATTAGAGTTCCCATAATCTCCTAATCACTCCAACAGTTTTTAGTACATACTCATTTAACCCGCTTCCTTTTGAGTAGTTTATGGGCTTACTCAAATTAATTGGATCGATCACTTAATTTTAGCCTATTAAATGTAAATAGCAAATATAATTGTATTAATAATATGTTACCCAAAATTAGATTAGGAAATAAATTTTTCTAATAATATATTCTGAAATTTGAGGGTAGTTATCATAATCGACCAGTTTAAAATGTTTATTGTAAAATTACCCAATTAATCATTTTATAATTTTTCTTTCCATCAACAAATTATACAAAACTAATCGTTTGCCTTTTTATCTTTAAAATGATATCCTCATTGTATGTTTTGGATCGAACGAAAAATATGTTTATGTTGAATTCAACCCAATTTATTTGTTTTAATAGTTTAGTTTAATTGTATTGAATTCAACACATTAACCGCATTTACATAAGGTTTGTATTTGTTTGGAACATGACTAAAACACAATGAACATGTTAGACGAAACATAATATTAACATGTTGAATATAATATCATATTCTTTTATTTGTCCTTATTTTTGTATCCAACAAAAATATGATGGTTAAGCGTGTTGAATTCAATTTAGTTGTTGTCAACTGAATGATTAAAAACTTATTCGAACTACTAATTAGTAATTTTTTCAAGCAAAGGCGTTCCAAAATTCCAAGAGTTTTTTTTTTTTGTCGTTTGTGTAGTGTTTCCCTTCCAAGAAATTTTGGAATAAAAATAGATTTTTTAGAAAAATTATGTTATGGTCCCAAAAATTTATTCTAAATTTCTTATAGCAGAACAAAATTCTCATAGTTCTAATTTTTTTTCCATCTTAAATTTAAAATAATATCTGGTGCATTAGGTCTTTTAGGTGGCATGTGATTAACGATTTTGCTTTTCTATTTTTACTTCCAATAAAATGGAATGAGATATTTTTTTTTTTTTTCATTTCTGGAGTACTCTGAGAACATAATTGCGTTTGGTTGCAATTAAGCTTCGATCACACACACACACACACACAAAGAGTCAACCGCGTGCAAAGGTCAACTATTAATTCCATTATGACTCCTTAGATATTTTGATATATATTGCTACCACTTGAATTATTTTGTTTAAAGTATTATAAATGGGGTGTCCCTCACTCCAGAACCTCGACAAGCCAAGACCCTAGGCGTGCTAAGGATCATTGGCACAATAAGACAAGTGTAAGGCATGGCTTACACATGATGTAAAGTTTGGGGTAAGCCTTATCCAAAAATATCGGTTTAAGGCATGAATCAGGGCGCGGTCAATCGACAAACAATGGCGTTGTGGGGGTAACACCAATAGGCATTGGGTGTTGCTAAACTAAGATTAAGGACATCCTAGGCACAATGCCAGGATTGGTGCCATGGGCGTGACATGACATCGGACAAGACCTTGGCACGGGGTTAAGATAACAAATGTCTAAGACCTTGACTAAGTATGGACAATTTATGGGACATGTGTTGAACGTGAAGGGCAATTATTAGTGCTGGCAAGAAAACTGGTTAATTAATTGCCCTGCATGCATGTTCAACCACATGTCCAACGGTTTTAGAGCATGTTATTTGCAGTTAGGGCTGTCGACTGCTTCCTTTGCCTATATGTATGTGTGTATTTCGGATTTGTTGGGTTAAGCAATGAGTAATTGATTTTTTTGCAATCCCTTGACCAGAATATAATTTGTTTACTTGTTTTGGCTGAATAATAAAATAAGGTTGGTTTTGGTGGTAAATAGTTGCGTTTTCATATTGTTTCTGGTGCGTGCATGTGTGTTGGGTTGGTTTGGCAACCTGTGATCCAAGCATACTTGAGCGGCTGATTGGTTGGTGAGCAATTATGCCATAACTGATGCAAAAAAATTTAGGTGAAAATTAAATCTGTGGCAATAGGCGTGATGGTGGTCGATGTCGTGGGGCTAACCTGATTGTGAGTGGTGACTGGCGTGGTGATGGTTCTCAACATCCACTTTTTAAAAAATAGTTCGGGAATATTTTTTTTTTTTTGAGAACGAATAAGAATCAACATTATTGTTCTTTCACAAATTGTTAAGAATTCATGAACAAACACGTTTCTCTATAATAATTTTAAAATTCTGAAAACAAGGACATAGACTACGGAGCGAACATATTAAACAAATAGAAACTTTAATTTACTAGTGTGAAACTGTTTTTGTTTTCTAGCTAGAAACCTAGTTTAAAATTATAGTTTCTTTATCATCGCCGTGAGCCACAGGATAATAAAGGTATCATTGTTAATTGATACTTCCCTGGAGAAAGACTTGGACAAATGATGAGCAAGTGTGAACAAATTTCTAATTCCAAATCGACGCATTGAATTTGATTCTTGTTTGTCCACATTAATCAATTCTAATCATGAGTTTTATTTTGGTGCTTTGCACTTTCACTCATGGATTGGATTATGACATCAATAGACATTTTTTTTTTCATTTTTTTTTTCCATAGCCAATGTAAACTCTACATTCTTCCCTCTTGCAAGGCTTGCTTGAGATTGATATTATTGAGAATTGACTCCTCACGTTAAAATAAGAGCCCTTTACATAAAGGATGTGGAAAAAAATTATTACTTGACAAGAGTGTCTTTGAACTTAATTACGGAGAATGGAGATAGCATGTGACCGGTTTCTTAAAAATCGGTCACATACTGGCCGATTTTTTTTTTTTTTTTTTTTTTTTTTTTTTTTTTTTTAATCTAGCCGATTCTTTTGATTAGGGCAGTATTGGCAGCCAGGCAACCCTCATAAAGACTGAGTCTATCTATCAAAACATTTCTGATTAAGCATGCCATGAAATGTTAATCGACATTGAAATTTATCTCGAAATGTTAATCAACCCTCATAAAGGTTGAGCGCACTTGCCAAAGCAACATTGAAAAAGTCCGTCCTGAAATTTCAATCATCATAAAACTATAGTCCTCGTTATTAAGAAATAAAAACTACTATATAAACTAATTCTACAAAAAACCTTTTTATTTTATAAATTTCGTGATATGTCATCCAATAATATTTCAAGTGAGAAAAATCCATATAGTGTTTGAGGTTGGCCTGGACCCTGAGACCACTTAGCACGTTGGATTCTAAAACCATATTACGATGACAACTTGAGCAATCAAGACACCAACCGAAAGAGTATCGCGTTGATTTTTGTCGGGAGTCGGAATACTAAGTGTAATCGAACAACCTTGTTGCTTCGTTAAACGATCTTAATGCACCAGTTCCACACCGTTTATCCCTACAGATGCCTCGATGATGCCAACCAAATGACACAACTGAAATTGAAGAAGCTATTGCATGTATTTGGATGGAGAATAATTGTATGATGTTGCGAAGAAGTTGATATTATCTACTCCAATTAGCCACTGAATTGGCCACCTCGAGTAACATAATACTTACTCCAACTGAATTCCATAATGTGATGAGCAATTTAACTACATCTAAGAGGGGTATATGTCTAACGAGGAATAAATAAACTTTAACAAGTGTATTGTATCTGTTATGTATTTTCATCTATATCTTAATATGTTATGTATTTTCATCTGTATTTTAATTCATTTTCAGTGTTCTAAGTTGCGTTATGGAATGTTACGAACGATGTTTATGTGAAAAATGGGTCAATTTCATCTAAGGATATGACACCATTGGTAGGTTCAAAGTTGTTCAAAAAAATTGCGTCGGCATCGAAACTACCAATTAGGTCAACAGTGTTCATGTAAAAAAAAAATTGCGTCCATTTCGGCTTCGAATAGGGTATTGTTTGTGGGTTTAAAATTGCTTAAAAAAACTTAGTCGTCAATGAAACAGTCCATTTTGGTCAACTTTGACGATTTTTAAAATTTATTCATTAATCCATTTTCAGTGTTTTAAGTTGAATTATTGAGTGTTACGAATGGTGTTTATGTAAAAAAAAATTGGGTCAATTTTGGCTACGGATAGAGCCCTTGCTGTGGGTTCAAAATTCCCAAAAAAAAAAAAAAAAACTGTCATCGAAATAGTCCATTCGGTCAACTTTGATGATTTTTAAAAAATCATTCATTAATCTATTTTTAGTGTTCTAAGTTGTGTTACGGAGTGTTATGAATGACGTTTATGGAAAAAAAAATTGGGCCCATTTAGGCAACGGATAGGGCACCATTTGTGAGTTCAAAGTTGTTGAAAAAAATGAATTATGCATAAATAATAAATATACATAAATTTATCCAACTGATTTTTTTTTATTTTTTATTTTTTATTTTTTATTTTTTTTTGTGATAATTTAAATTTGTACATAATAAATATATCCAACCAATTTGTCCAACTGAAATATACATAAATCGAGAAACATAATGATATCCGAGATAGAGCAGAGAGAACTGGGCATAACAAAGAGCTTAGGAACAAGGTTGATATTCGAGATAGTGCAGCAAGAAAGTTCACAATCTTCCTCCATTTAAACGGGTTCGAGCACGACTGCTTGTCAACCATTGCTTGGGGAGCCGAATCGACTAACCGTTTAATCAGTTACGCGGCATTCTCGAATGATGAAAAGTTGAAGCATTCAACCGAAGCCATAGTATCGATAGGGCACAACCCTTGAAGAAATGATAGAGACCACATCCTCATAGAAATGTCCAAATATTCTTAGGGCACAAATCACTATACACCTAGGAATATGGGGCATTTGATGAGGAAAAATTCGGTCAGAAACTACAAGAGCGCCACGCCTCCTCGAACACGCGACTGACCTAAGAAATCTAGTATCATCCAACTCGGTTAGGCCTCATCTCTAGACTTGACTCGGGTCACGCCTCCTCGGGTGTGAGCGCCACGATCATCCTGCTCCAAAGGCGGTCTGAGACGCCTCCTCCAGAAAGGAAGATATCATTACTCTCTCAAATAACGGCCCCACAATCTCCTCCTACAATTACAACCGTCTCTATGGTAACGGGACCGAGATCCACGCAATCACCATAATGGTGCACAGAGAATCAGGAAAGAATTACCAAACGAGTCTACTCCCTCCCCATATAAAGGTCAACATCTAAGAGGTCTGAAGTATGCAATCATAAGCAAGTTTATACTTACAATACACAAGCACCGAACAAGCTCTTATACTTAATACTTTACCATACCTTCCATTTGTACTCTCGACTAATTCTCGTACCTGAGGTGCAATGATGGCAGACTCACTCGCAATGTATTGTTGTGCAAAAAAAGAGCGAGAGACAGTGAGAAAGCCCCATCAGCCCACTCTTAGATCTCAAGAGTGACGTGTCTAGTGATCCATTTTTAGGCATCATCAAATATAAAAAAATAAAATATTTATTTTTTAAATTATTTTTCTATCATGAAGTTGCTTGTCTAATGAAATAAGATTAATTGTCATGTGTTTGCATATCATATCTATATCTTAGCAAAAGATGGCAAGCAGAATATTCACGAGCCGATTGATGAAGAAATCAAAAGGATGAACCACTAAATAGACATTAGCTAGTTCTCTATGGGGAAGAGACTATGAGTATGATTTCGGGAGAATAAATCTCTGTTATCTCAAGAGTAGGTTTTCGCTGTGAGATTTAATATTAGGGTTTATACCAAAAATATCTCTTGTTTTTTGTATTTATATCAGAAACTTTCCCTATTATTTGACAAATATCAGTCAACTCCACTGGCCAATATTTTATTATAAAAATACCATTTTACCCCTTGACTTTTATCATATATTATTTAATTAAAAGAATCTAAGTAAACTTACAGATTTACCCCTTTGGTTTGCATTTGCTAGAATCCTCATTTCTTTTCTTCATTGCTTTTGACAGAGAGAGAGAGAGAGTGAGATGAAGGCCTACTTGGAGGACGGAGGCTGAAGGTCGTCGGTCGTTTGTCGTCATCATTGGAGAAAGAAGAAGGTCGTTGGATCGTCGATTCATTCGGTTGTCGAATCGTCGTCGTCGAAGAAGGAAGATCTCTAAACCTACGACGATCTGTCAAGCTTCGATCTATCAGCTGAAGACGAAATTGGCCTCCCATTTCTCAGCCTCCAATGAAATTGCCCTCCAATTTCTCAGCCTCTGACAAAATTTCCCACTGATGTCTCAGCCTCCGACGAACTCTCCATCCGATTTCGTAGCCTCTGACGCCATCAATGGCCCTAAGAATGACAGATCTGGAGCGATTCGTCAATTCGTCATCGTCGAAGAAGGAAGACCATCTCTCAGACCATCGTCAATTCATCGTCGTTGAAGATGAAATCGGTGGCTTCCCATATCTCAGACCATCATCGTAGCGGCGACGAATGGTTTTTCAAAGCTATCCTCGTGGATTTCGTCTAATGTTTTTTTTTTTTTTTTTTTTTTTTTTTTTTTTTTTTTTTGTCTCTACCCGTACATCGCTTCCTTCCGTCGACTCTTGATTTTCTGTGATTCGGTTGTGGTGGATTTGTTGTTTCGGATTGTGGCTTGGGCGAAGTAAGAAAAGACGGTGGCAAACAGGGAAGAAGCGGCGAACAACTGGTGGGAAGAAGAAAGCATGGAGGAAGAAGCGAAAGTATGAACTGAGTCGCCAGCCTGCAAATACTAAGCTCTCGAGCAACAAAACAGTGAGAAGAATCTTTTTGCAAAGGAAGAAAGGCAAGGGTGGAGTTGGTGCTACTGCTTAAACCATAAATTCTACCATTTTTTTAGGCTTTTTCCTCTAAAGGTTCTATTTGGATAACCAACAACTTTTCTACTCATATGCAAATAAAAATATCTTTTTAACTCCTATTTTAAAAAAAAAAAAAAAATTGGTTGAGAATTTTATTCACATTTTGCAATGACAAAATTACCCTCTTCATAACCTATTTTTGTCAAACACCAGCTGACAGGTGGGCCCCACCGCCTCTCTCTTTCTCTCTGGCGCTATGCAAGCATGGGCATGTGGGCCCCACGCCTGCTCTCTCTCTCTCTCTCTCTCACTCACTCACGGTTTGGACCCAAAAAAGGGGTCCACTCATTTTTCTCCCATTTTCATTTTACTCCCTTTATTTAGCATTCTTTCAATTTCAAACCCCCATTTCTTTATTTTTCAATTTCACACCTTTTTCTTTATTCCATTTTGTTTTTTGTATTTTTGGAATAAATGAAATGAAACAAAACAAATTCAGTTGTAAAACGAAGCATAATTATTATTCTTTTAATTTTTTTTTGCGGGACAGTCAAAATGTCATGTCTACAACCTCTTCAAAATTTTCTGGATTTTTTTATAAATATTGGCTATCCGAATTGCGGGACGGTCAAAATGTCGTGTCTTGTTTATTGATGGTTTGATTTTCTAATTGCTTCCATTATGTGGATATCTACTTAATTATATTTAGTAGATATCTACTTAATGAATATTTAAGTAAATATCCACTTAATGAATATTTAAGTAGATAGCCACTTAAAGAATATATAAGTAGATATCCACTTAATTGATATCTAAATAGATATTCACTTAACTGAATTTTAAAATTAATTTAAAGGAATTTTTTAATTTAAACATAATTTATTATTTTTATTTTTTTTTATATTTTAAAATCTTCATAGAATATTTAAAAAAATAAACTAAAATTAAAATTAAAATAAGTGAAAAACAATGTAAGTGGATATCTACTGAAAATAAATTAAGTAGATATCTACTGGAAATAAATTAAGTAGATATTTACTGAACATTATAGAACTTACTGTATTTCTACGAGACTTGTATGTGAAATTAAGTAGATATCCACTAAACATTATACAACTAACTATGTTTCTACAAAACTTGTAGATATCTACTGAAAATAAATTAAGTAGATATCTACTGAATATTATAGAACTCACTGTGTTTCTACAAGACTTGTAGGTGAAATTAAGTAGATATCCACTTACATTGTTTTTCCCTTATTTTAATTTTAATTTTAGTTTTTTTTTTAAATATTCTATAAATATTTTAAAAAATAAAAATAATTATACTTCATTTTACAGCTGAATTTGTTTTGTTTCATTTCATTTGTTCCAAAAATAAATAAAAAAAGAAAAAGAAAAAGAAAAAAGAAAAATGGAATAAAAAAAAATGTGTGAAATTGAAAAATAAAGAAATGGAAGTTTGAAATTGAAAGAATACTAAATAAAGGGAGTAAAATAAAAATGGGAGAAAAGAGAGTGGGCCCATTTTTTGGGTCCAAACCGTGAGTGAGTGTGTGTGTGTGTGTGAGAGAGAGAGAGAGAGAAAAGAAGAGAAGAGAGAGAGAGAGAGAGCAGACATCGGGCCCGCTTGCCGACTGCTTGCGCTAGAGAGAGAGAGAGAGTAGGCGTGGGCCCGCTTGCCCGCCAGAGAGAGAGAGAGAGGCGCCGAGTCCACCGAGGGGCATGGATTTGTAAATTACAAATCTTCCGAGAGGCAAAATTAGTAATCCCATTTTCGTGGGGGGTTTGGGGTTGATCCAAAAACTCATGGTCCTTAAAAAGTTATTTTTTGACCATTTGGGACTGCAGAAAGTTTTTCCCTTTTTTTTTTATCTATTTGTTTGCGACCTTCTGTGTAAGCAGAAATTAGATGTGGTAATTTCTTTGTTGTTCCTTTTGCCACAACAATAATCACTTTTTTTTTTTTTTTTTTTTTTTTTTTTTTTTTGATGTTGGAACAAAAAAAAAAAAAATGTTCTAGATTTGTGTTTAGTGGCCATTTTTTCTGAAGAGGTTTCCGGATCAATAGAATTATGCGATTTTTTGAGCGACGGATCTGGGAGAGATGGAGTGATGTAGAAGCTCCAAAATTGACTGAAACTTCATAACCCCGAAGCTCAAATCATCAGGTGAGCTCTGCTTCCATGAAGATGACAACAAATAGAAAGGGCAAATATGTCCAATAAATTAAAATTAAGAAATGGCATTTATGTCATTTTATTGAAGTTACATGATTCTGAGGGTATTTTTGTTACATAATAATATTGTGTTAGCAACTATTTATTAACATGGGAGGTAAGTGGTTTCAATTTTAAAATTATAAGGAAGTAATTGGTATTTGTTAAATGACAGGAAAAATTTCTGGTATAAATGCAAAAGCAAGAGGAAATCTTTGGTATAAATCCTTTAATATTATGTTAAACCTTGAAGAAAGTAAATAATATTCATCTTATTAAAAAAATAAAAAAGATATCCAACCCAACACGAATATCAAATTCTCCCACCGTACCACCACTGTACGATGCACCTTTCCCACACCCAACTTTATAACCCCAAGAATTAATCTAAGAACAAAAGAAGAAAAGAAAAAAAACAGTTTTAATTACATGCTTCCAATTAAACAAAGTGCAAGATGACAATTTATTCATTTTGTATGCGACATGCATAACCCCAAACGGACCAATAATAACCAACAAATAGAACAAACTTGAACATACAAAGAAGTGTGCGTCGAATCATTATCCATGAATAAACAGCTATATCTATGACTCATTGGACAGGTGACCACGAAGATTCCAAAAACTTGTAGTATAGTAGATATATCTTAGCCTTCTTTGTGGAAGATTTAGAAGTCAACCCTATATGATCACTTGGTGGAGGTGGAGGGGGTTAATGAGTGGAATTATTGAGGGGGTATATGGTGTAGTAAGTTTGGAAAAAACTGAGGAGGAGAGCAAGAGACGCAGCAAGGAAAGCAAGAAGAGTCCATGGGCTACTAAAATGGGTGTTGGTAAAGTCATTCACCCACACCTTCACCCTGTTTCTGCAATGGCTCTGGATTTTCTCCTTTGCACGCGCATACGCATGAGGGTTCGGCACCAAATCCTTTGCTATCTTGTTGAATAGATCGGCCACCTGTTCATCGCTACCCAAATAATGCAGAAGTATCCCTTTCTTCCTCAGCTCCTTCACGTCTTCCAGATGGTCTATGATTGAATCCATGAACGATACATACGAGGTTACTCCAAACTCCTTGGGCCCGTTCGGACACATTTCGTATGCCACTAGGTTTAACAGCAATGGTTTTGTGGAGTCGTCGATGGTTATCGGCGGAAGCCTTAGGATTGCCCTGTGAAACTGAGTCTCGAAAGAAATGTCCGTGAAAAGGGAGGTTTTGCTACGCCGGAAGTGTATCCCTGCCGTCTGGAGCTCCCGGGCCGCCCGAAACGTCTGCCAATCACTGCCGCCCGGGCGGCGTTTGTACGTGGGTTTGGATTTATCCTTCTTTTCGGGCCGGAGAGCATCGACATCAATGAGTTTCTTCCACAAGATGTCAACGAGATGAGCCGGTTGTTGATGCTTCTCCACCTCCGGCGATGTGGGTTCTTGCTTTCTTCTGAAACACTTGCATTTGATGAGATCGACGACCTCTCTGATGCAAAAGTCCATGAAGAACTCTCCGGGCGGTGGAAGCCCTCTTACTCTACTAATGAATTTGTTCAGCATGGAAACTCCTTTGTCCCCTTCATACCTCGTCTTCATAAGCGCTTCGAGCACGATAAAGGGAAGCTGATTCTCTAGCAAAAACAAGTCTCGTTGAACGAAAGCTATCTCGTGGGCCTTCATTCCTGTTTCCATGAGATTGCCGCTCGAAACGGAGTCCATGAATTGAAGAAGGAAGCAGCCGTCCAAGAACATCATCCTCGAAAAGGACTCATCCTCGAAACTCTCCGTCGTGGCCTTGACGTAGCAATTCTTGGCCTCCCTGCACACTTCCCTGACCTCGACGTACAACATTTTCATGGATTCTGATATCGAATTCTGGACGAACTTTCTCGTGAGCGACGTCTTGAATTTTTCCATGTGTTTGAGCTCGGGTTTTCCGTGATGGTAGGGGCCGATGGAGACTAAAACAGGATCAAAGCAGCCTTGGTTGGCCTTGATCTTTCGGAGTATTTCTGGGACTTTCTGAATCTCGGACGGGTTTGTTGTGAGCTCAATATCTCCATAATTCATTATGGAGCGAAACCACAATTCATTTGGCGATAAACTGTCATCACTTTGTACTACGACGCTCAACATTTCGCTCTCGTCGACACTAGTTACGATGGGCTCGCCCGAGTCGGTGCCGATGCCGATGCCATCTTTTCTGATCACTCTTCTCTTCGCTGATATCTCATTTGTGATCGTTGTACCCTCTTGAGTTTCCATTGTTATATTTTTTTTTTGGCTGTTAAGAAAATAATGTTCAAGAGTCACAACAGTATTCTCTTTGAAATTATAAGAACCATTTAGACATATATTAAAAACTTTATAGGCTAATAATAAATTTTTTTATTAGCATCTCACTTCAAGTATTTGTTTGTGTTTGCTTTTTCAATCTTTAGAACCATTTAGACATCTATTAAAAACTTTATGGGCTAATTGTGCAATTTTTTATTAGCATTGCTTCATCGTCACTTCAAGCAATTTGTTTGTCCGTGTTTGCTTTTTCAATCTTTTCCCAAAGGGGGAGACGTGTTTCATGTGGATTCCATATGTTTTCCCAAATAGATAAATAAATAAATGAATTAAAAACTAAATATGTTAATGAATGTATATGGATTAACCTTTTAAAATTTCATAATTTTAATTTTTTTTTTAATAGATTTAGTAAAATCGAATTTTATCAGTGAGTTATAACCTTTGAAAATTTCATGATTTTGAATTTTTCATAAAAATGATAAAATTGGTCTCTTTCAATGAGTTAAAAACCTTTAAAATTTTTAAGGTTTTGAGTTTTCTAAAAAATTGGCAAAATTCAGTATTTTCGTTGAATATATAGTCTGTCGAAATTTTACGATTTTGAATTTTTCATAAAAATGACAAAATCGAACTTTTTCAGTAAGTTATAACCTTCAAAAATTTCAAGATTTTGAATTCTGTATTAAATTGGCAAAATCATGTATTTTTTTGCTGAGGTATAGCCTTTCACAATATTGATTTTCATAAAAGTAACAAAATTTGGCTTTTGGGTAAGCAATAGCCTTTTAAAATTTTACGATTTTGAATTTTCCATAAAATTGACGAAATCATGTGTTTCAATAAATTATAGCTTTTCAAAATTTTACAATATTTAGTTTTTCATGGAATTTGCAAAAATTGATATTTCTGCGGATCGACAACCTTTCAAAATTTTATCATTTTAAGTTTTTCAACAAAACAATGAAATCGCACTTTTTCAGTGAGCGATATTCTTTCAAAATTTTACGATTTTGAGGTTTTAAAAATTTGTAATGTCATGTATTTTGGTGAGCTATACCTTTCAAAATATCACGATTTTCAGTTTTTCATAAAATTGGCGAAATAATGTATTTTTGGTGAAGTATAGTCTCTCAAAATTTCACAATTTTGAGTTTTTCATAAAAAAAAGATGAAGTCAAACATTTTTAGTGATTATAATCTTTCAAGATTTCACGAGTTTGAGTTCACCAGAGATGGCAAAATCTTGTATTTCGATGGGCTGTAGCCTTATATATATATATATATATATATATTTATTTATTTATTTATTATTATTTTTTTATTTTATTTTATTTTTTTCTGATTTTTAGTTTGTCATAAAAGTGGCGAAATCGGGCACTTTTGGTGAGCTATATAGCCTTTTAAAATTTCTTGACTATTTTTCAAAATTGGAAAAATCTATTTTTTTCTTGAACTGTACCCTTTTAAAATTTCACTATTTGGAGTTGATAATAAAATTTATAAAGTTAGGCATTTTTGTAAGCTATAACATTTCAAAATTTTACGATTTTGAGATTTTCATCAAATTGGCAAAATCAAGTTTTTTTTCGGTGAGTTATTACTTTTTAAAATTTCAAGATTTTGAGTTTTATATAAAAGTAAAAAAATAGAGAGTTATTGATTTTTTTTTCTTCAGTGAGCTACGTTTCAAAATTTCATGATTTTTACTTTTAATAAAATTGGAGAAATCATTTATTTCTGGTGAGCTAAGGCCTTGCAAAATTTCACATTTTTTTTGTTTTCCATAAAAGTATTTAAAAAGTATTTGGTGCGGAATTTTTACAAGTTAAAATTATTTTGAGAATTAAATATTTTTATGTGTATTACATTTCAAATTCTGAATTTTTATTATTTTTTGGATTAAATGATGGGTTGTTGTATTCTTTTTAGCATTTAAAGAGTACTTGCTACTATTTGTCTTTTAAATTTAAATTATTTTGAGAATTAAATATTTTTTATTTATGAAATTTACAATTTATATAAAAATTATTCATTTTTTTTTTTTGAATTATTTGGTAAAGTCTTCACATGAGACTTTATTTAGTAATAGTTTCACTCATGTTCAAATAGTAGGGATGTGAATTTTTCTAATTGTTATTTTTAACCATTTATTGTGTTTTTCTTTTTTCACACGTTTAGTATATGAAATTACTTGGATACAAAATAATTTTTTTTTTCATTATTTCTATCAACACTTATACGAGAAACAAATAATAGAAAAATAGAAAAAGAAAAGAATCATTTCTTAAAACAAAAAATAGAAAGTCTAGTAAGTGAAACATTTATAATTTTTTATTATGTATTTATTTTTTAAAATTATATTTTATTTAAAAGGAATAGAATTGTCATTCTATATAAAGAATAAATTAGCATGAGTTTTGAGGTGTTGTTGACTTTCTAAAATTAATGATGGGGGGAGAGGAGAGGGGCAAAAATATTTTTCTAAATAAAAGAGGTGTTTTTGTATATTTTTTCAAATGACATGGGATGTCAGTGAAATATACCCATGAAAATATTCATTAAATAAGAAAAGTAGAATTCACTCAACATACAATATTATTAATAAATAACAATTAAATTCTTTAAAACCTTTAAATTAATGATAAATAATATTTGAAACCCATTTAAATATAAAAATGTTTAAGAGAGATAAATTGAAGAAAATCAAGAGATTTTTTTTTTTTTTTTTAAATGGGTTTGAAAATGGAGAATCAATGAGAGGGCAATGATTACATTTACTGAGCCAAGGAAAAGTCTTCTAATTTTAGGTTTTAGTATTAGATTTGTGATAGTTTAAGTTACTTAGCATCTCCATATAGATGTACATGGATGTGTTGAATTATGATAAAAGGAAAGAAAACAATACAAGAGTTTTGAAGGGATGATTATTCTTTATATAATTTTTTTTAACATATATGATTTTATATGGTATTTGGGTTTATGATCGGTTTAATACATGGATATCTTACTTGCACTTGGCCTCTCTAGATTGTTAGATCCAAGCACGGGTTTGTTAGATCCGTGCTCGGATCTATATATATATAGAGAGAGAGAGAGAGAGACGCTATGACGCCATCGTTGTCGCCAGGAGAGAGAGGGGCAGGGGGAGTGAAACAAGGTGGGGGTGGGGGTGGGGGTGGAGAAATCATAAACTGGGTGTGAAGGGGGTTTGGAAGAGAGAGTCAAAAATATTTTTGATCCTTTAAGTTTTGAATAATTTTCAAATAGACCCCATTTAATTAGTCCCCTCACAAACTGTGGGTGTGGAGGGGGTTTGGAAGAGAGTCAATTTTTTTTTGACCCTTTAAGCTTTGAATAATTTTCAAATAGATTCCATTTAATTAGTTGGTACAAAAATGACAAAATGATCCTTACTTTTAAGTGAAATAACAAAATGCCCTCACTTTTATTAAACATTTAACAATTGAACTTAAGTCTTAAGCATATGGTTGTAAGTGATTAGGGAAATGCTTTGTTGGATTCTGTTTTCAGTAGAATGTGGTTTTGATTTGTTAGATAGTGTGTATTTGCTTTGTTGCTGACCGATTTCGTCACAAAAAAAAAAAAAAAAAGCTGCAGGTGTTCAGTGGCTTATTGTGTGTCATGTATTCCATTTATTCTTCTAGCTTATTAGTGGTAGTCGGAGTATTAATTTAGATAGCATGTTGGTCCGGAATTTTTGTTTCCTCTTTACAGTTGAGGCGGCGTTAGCTATGTCTTTGCGCTTCGTAGATCCTCTTCGTTGTGCACTTCTAGTGAATCAGGTTGCATATGGAGTCCCAGTGGGGTGATTGAGCTTTGTGAATCAAGTCAAACGTTGTACTAAATCGTTTCTCATGCGTTGGAAGTCGTGTATGGTGGTGTAGGGGCTGGATTTTGGTGTTCTACAGTGGGGGCGCTTGAGCCTTGTTGATATTTGCTTGGGGGTGGTTCTGACAGAGCTAATGGTGGTGGAAATTTTGAGCTGTGGATACACTTTTCAGCCGTCTTTCCCCCTCTTTGAATTCAGTTCATTTCAATATGGGGGAAATTTTGCTAAAGTGGAGTTTAGAGTTTCTTTTTTGGGCTATTAAGGCCTTGTGTGTGTCGAAATTTTGTTCTTGTTTTAGAGCCGAGTGGTGATGTATGTAAAACTATCAGGGCCCCCGGTGTGTAGGCATTTGGCTCGGCCCCATCTGTGTATGTATTAGAATAGTTGAGCTTGTTTTGTTGTACATGGGTCTCGCGTGCTACATATCAAATATTGGCGTATAGTAAGGGAGTATCTTCCCCTTTTTGATAATACAAAAGCTTGATTATCAAAACCAAAAAAAAAAAAAAAAAAGTGCAATTCTACCTCGCTAGTGTAAGAAATCGACCAACCAGCAGTATGGTCTGGACACCCTCGGATTGGGGAAAAGAGAGATAGTGTTTGGGTGATCCTTGTCGTCTCTTGTGTCTTACAGCCGGGCTGGACAGGTGTTATTCGACCTACGTCCGAGCCCGGGTCTCGTGTTCCTGACTTGATGTTCCTTGCCGTTGTCCGGGCTAAGCTCTAATCTGCCACTTGTACACAGGACGAGCATGGTTTTTCTCGGTGTGTCCCCTCCGGCGTGAGAGTAAGAGCCCGGAGTAGAAATATAGATCGAAAAATAACTGATACCTCGACCTGTCTGAGTGACCTATGGTGGAGTTTCTCTCTCTAAAATTCTTCTCTCAGTCCCCTAAAAGTGCTGAAGAAGTCTTCTATTTATAGGCGGAAATGTGATTAGCGTCAGCAAGATTAGGGTCTTAAGCTCGAATTAGCGCTAAGCCGTCAGGCGTGTGGGCGGCATGGCTAATTAGAGTCACGGGCCTGGGCCTTGGGCCTTTTACTGTGGATGGAGGAGATACGGGCCGATCTGACATAGAGGTAGATCGGTTCGAGCAACAGGGAATAGGTTGGTTTGGGTATGTCGACCTATGACCATGCGACGATCCTCCGGATAGGCTGTTGGTTGGAGATTCTGGAATGCTTCCCATCCACTGACTTGGGAATCCTTCCGGGCTGTTTATACACCGGGTTGATCCAGGTCGTCGTGACATGGAGTTGGTGACGTTGCAGGTATGGTTTAGATGGCTGACACGTGGAGGGAACTCGATTTTACCTTCATCCAACCTATCTACACGAGTGTAAAATGTAATTAACCCTTTAATAGATGTTGCTCTAAATTGTTGTTAAAATATGAAAATAGCGTGTTATGTTTATTTATTATTTAATTTGAGTTTTATAATTTTATATGCATTTTTTCCTACACAATTTAGCTAAACGGTAGGAGGTAATTAAAGCTCCATTTTCCCATATTTTAAACCCAACAAATAGAAATGGGTTAGTTGCCTTTTACCTCTTTGTATTTTAATCTTATTTTAACTAGTTTAAACCCGCACATTGTGTAAATTTAAAAAAAAATTATAATAAATATTTAATATTCAAGCACGAACAACATACGTATTATTTAATTATTTGATAGTAATATTCGAGAGAAGATACATAAATTTTAGGGTGTTACGGTGACAGGTTAAGTGGGTACAACGAACCTTGCTTTAGATGGTGATTTGAACTTGAAAGTAGTGTCTGAAACTTCTCACAATGCTGATTTGGGAGAGAATCTGTCAAACCATGAAGATGGTTGTTGCGGCTTGAAAGATGGTGAACTAATTGCGGAGTCTTTTTGCCAAAGCAAATCAAATGAATCATTTGCTAACGATGATATTGATCTTGTAAACCAAGAATGGTCATGCACAAGTGATTCGAATGGTAGTCGTGTTGCAAAATCTGAGAATGAAATTGATGAGATTTTCTCCAAAATCGATAATAAACGCCGTTTTCAATTTAAAAAGAAGGTATTCTCAGTTCCTAAATGGAAAGGAAAAAAGAATTTTTTGGTTGTTTAGGTTAGTATAAGGATAAATGTTTTAGTCATGGTTGGTAAGCCGAGGGTCCTTCTTGTGTTAAGCATTAGGGAAGTCTTTCGTTGAGGAAGATCCAACCTCGATATTGCTTTAAATGATGAGGGGGTTAAGTTGGAGCAATGTTAATCTTGGGGAGTTATTGCTCATTTTTTGGCAACTATTTTGCTGTCAAGATTTTTGGGATTAATATTGTGATTGTAAATTGTGGCATCTTTTGCTTAAGGTTAGGGAGATAAGGGTGTGGGTAAGAGTGTTACCAATTGTTCCAAAGTAAAAGTCTTGTGGAGTATTTTTTTCCCTCATAGTATTGTGGGTCACCTTGGTGGTCCTGGATTTTGGTGAGAGAGGACTTGGTGGTCCTGGATTTTGGTGAGAGAGGAGGGTATGCAAGAGCTATCTATACTTGGAAGTGTCTTGCTCAAACCTTTATTGGAATCGAAAGATTAGTACTATAGTTTGGCCTTGGTGGATGATCTCATGCTCTTGAAGACCTTGAGCTCCGTTTATTGGTTTTGCTTTTACAAAATTGTGGTGTTTTTACATAGTTCTTTGTAAGATAGGTGTGTAATATAGTTATTCTGGTGTTTTTAAAGAATGTTTCGGTTTTTGGGACCAAGCCCTGGGAGACCTTGTTTGGTTTTAGGAGAATCCCTTGTTAAGGGCTTGTGGTTCTTAACTGATGTTTGCTGGAGTCTTGCAAGTTACATGGTAGTTTCTTATGATTTAAATAGGACAAATAAGAGATTATACCCGCTATTTGGGACTAATTGTCAATTATTCTTAAATTTTATTGAGTAATGACATTTTATAAATATCGAAAATAAATATACGATTAAAAAATATATAAATAATCATAAAAGTAAAATAATATTTCTACAAATTAACTTTTACGAATATACTACAAAATAACAAACAAATAACCATAAATTTGGATTAACTTTATCAATTTTTGCAAGTCTAATAAATCCTAATTTAATTGATTTATATCGTATCTAATTTTTTTTTGGTTGGAAATATTTTTTCAACCACAGTTACATTTTTTAAGTAATTTAAAATGTGCAACAGGAAAATTAATCATATGTTTGAGTATTAATTAGAATATATATATATATATATATATATATAAGGAAAAAAAGAGAGAAAGAGATTGAGTAGGACACTCATTTTAAGAACTCATTGAAATGCTTGAAACAAACATTCTTCAACCTAATTAATTTTTTTTACATAATTTATTTTTGTTTGAAATCATTTTTTAAATTAATTTAAAATGTGCACCATAGAATTAATCACATTTGTGCATCAATTAGAAAAAAATAAATATAACTAAAAAAAAAACCTGAGGGATTTGATATATATAAAATAAAACTGAAAATAAATATAAAAACTCAACAAAATACTTAAAAAAAATATTTTCCAATCTCATTAAAATCTTCTCTCTCCTTTTATCCATTTTAAATATTAATATTAGATTTATTCCTTTTAATTTTAAAATCAACACATCATCCCATCCTACACTTTACTGATGAGAAAAAGTAAAATTCAATTAAAAACAAAAGTATGGTTAATTGGATTTTGATCCCTTGCAGTCTGGTCTGGGAGCACTTTTTTCTCCTTTACTTGCGTAATAAGCACTTAGCTCCAAATTTTGGAGGACTGCATGGTCAATGGCAATGTTTTAAAAATCGGACCGGACCGACTGGTTGAACCATCACCCGGTCTAGTTTTCGGTCCGATTAACCGTCTAAAACCGTTTTAGGTTAAAAACTAGTGAACCGGCCAATTTGACCCGGTTCAACCCACGAGCTGCCAAATCAGAGCGGGTTGGAGAGAACCGGCCGATTTTTGGTCGTTTTTAATCTATGTAAATTCTTCGATTTCTACCCCCTAAATACCTAGCAAACTAAATCAACGCCTTCTATGTTTTTTATTTGTTGGCCCAGTGAATTACCCAAGAGGGGAGGTGAATTGGGTAGTTATAAAAATTCAAATAAATTTTAATCTTTCAACACTTAAATAATTAATTTAATCATAAATCAATTATTATCTTTATAACACAGTGGATAAGTGTTCAAATCTAGGTGTACACCCAAACAACAAGAATATAAATAAAGTAATAATGCAGCACATAAGGATATATCCTGATTCACTAAGTTACTTTTGGCTAATTTAATCCTCCGAACCCCACGGAGATTCGCACCCACTAAACTCAAAGTTCGTTTAACAAGTAGGAACTAAACCCTTACACCATTTATTTTACAGGCTCAAAATCAATATTTACAATTATCCTTTTCTCAGGCTATGCAATAACCTTATCTTTTTACTAAGCTAAAGACTAAGCTAATCATTTCACAGGCTAAGGATCAAATCTAATTCTTTTATACCTTAGATTAAGAATCAAACCTCACGAACTCTTATACAAGATGCTAGCCAAGCCTTTCTTAAACATTGGTCGATTGACCAATCCCCCATGGGTCGGTTGACCGATCGATACAGGATACAATTTCAAGCCAAATTTCGGCTTTGGTCGGTTGACCGATGGTGCAGTGGCCAGTCAACCGACTGTGCTGTTTGAATTTCGAGGCTTTTAAGGATCATATCTGAAGCAAGCCGTTATTAGTAGATTTTTGGCATATCTTTTGGAGATATTTTGCGGATTTGGATATATTGAATGTATGATACTCTTATTTAGATATTCCTCTAGATATGGTACATTAAATTAAAGTGTTTCTCAATTTAGTTCATTTAATACTTCCTATATATTTAATTTGAGATTGAGAAATAATTTGGGGACTAAATTGAATATTTTAAAAGCCATATTTAAGTCAAATATTTCAGGAGTGAAAGGTAATAATGTATGGGGTTTATATGTGCCTTTTATAGGCATATCTTGAAGAAACTAGCCGTTGGAGGGCATGTTTCAAATTGCTTTTTATAGACCTACGAATTTTGAATATTAGCTATCCCAATCAATCAAGAACTAAGTGTTCTTGAACTTTTTAAGAGTTTTTATTCTAATATTATTTTGAGAGATCAATTGTGCGATAAGTTCTTGAGTTAAAATGTTGATTGTGTTGGCATTACCGATTTGAGTTGTCTAGCATTTCAATCTATAATTTTTTGGTGTTATCCTAGTGAGATCTTTCCAAGCTATTAATCCTTATTGTGTATTCATTTTTTTATATTGGTTTGGTTGATAAGATTTGATAAAATCGTTTTTGAACTTTAAAGAGCATAAAAATTCTTTTAAAATGATTTTTATGATAATCTGATTACGTGCTCAATTTTGTCATACCCATTTATTTTATAATCAGATTTTGAATTCCTCACATAAATTTTATCACTAGTAATTTTAGGACATTAATTGAATTTAATTGATTTGAGGTGGTAGAAGCTTTGAATGAGAAGAAACTTATTGATTCTTGTAATTGGTGAGTTTGTATGGATTAACTACTATTGGGAGTATCTAGTCAGGGGTAAATTAGGTTTCAATCTTTTCTGAAAAAAAGATTGAGGTTTAATCTTTACCTAGTGTATAAAAATGTTAGGTTATTCTTTTTACTTGAAAAGAATTAAACTTGATTCTTCCTGATTAGAATTAACTTAGTGTAAATTGTGACGGTTCCATCTTTACCGGTGAAAATGATATTTGGAGAGTTTGTGAGGTTTGATTCTTAGCCTAAGGTATAAAAAAATTAGGTTTGATCCTTTAGCCTGCGAAACGATTATGTTAGTCTTAGCTTAGTAAGAAGATAAGGTTCTTCTTTAGTCTGGGAAAAAGAATAATTGTGAAGGGTGATTCTGAGCCTGGTAAAAAAATCGATATAAAGGTTTGGTTCCTCCCTGTTAAATAAATCTTCATGAGTTTAGTGGGTGCGAATCTCTGTGAGGCTTGGAAGACTAGATTAGCCAAGAGTGGCATGGTGAACCATGAAATATCCTTGTGTGCTACATTATTACTTTATTTATATTCTTGTTGTTTGGGTGTGCACTTAAATTTGAACACTTATCCACTACGTTATAAAGATAATAATTGATTCAGAATTAAATTGAATATTTAAGTATTAAAAGATTAAAATTTGTATAAATTTTTATAACTACTCAATTCACCCTCTTCTTGGGTAGCTCGTTGGATCAGCACTCTTCCGAATCTCCGATGAGTTGAGATCGATTGTTTTTTTATTTTGGTTGCCCTAAAATCCCAGATCTCGGCCACTCCACTTAGTAAACATAGTAGGCGAAGACGATCGATCGCATCCCTGATTCTCTTCCCCTGTTTTTTTGTTCGATCTCAGCCCAACTAGTAGGCGATGACGACAGACGACGACCGACGTTCGACGACGAAGACGAACATCTCCCAATGCATCACAGCTCGAACGACAACAACAAATGGTAGACAGTGGACGACAGACGACAGACGACATTGAACTACTGAAGCAAGTGTTTTTTCTTTTTGAAAGTTATAATTTTGTTTGTTTAATATTTATAAATTGTTAATGTGTTTAGGTTTTTGTTCTTGATTCTTGATTGTTATTTATTTAATTTGTTTGAATTAATTTGTTTAGGGATAATTTTGTTGTTGAGTTCTTGATTGTTATTTATTTAATTTGTTTAAATTAATGTGTTTTGGGATAATTTTGTTCTTGAGTTCTTGATTATTTTTGATTGTGTTTAAGGTTTTCTTCTTTGTTTATGAATTGTAAGTTGATAAATGGTAATTTGGTGATTGTCATTATTTATGTTTATTTTTTCTTCAGATGTATGTGAATGTATAAATATATATAAATATTAATGATGTAATTATGATATATCTTCTTTATATATAAATATTTATATATTTCTATACATTTCTATATATTTATTTAAATACTTATTCCATCCCAGTAATTTTTTTTTTCAATCTCAAAATAAATAAATAAATAAAAGAGAAATATTTATAAATATATTTTTTAGAGAGCGAGTAAATAAATTGATTGTAAAAATAAATAAATAAATAAATAAAAGAGAAATATTTATAAATATATTTTTTAGAGAGAGAGTAAATAAATTGATTGTAAAAAAAATAGAGAGGGACCGGAAAAAAAGTAAAAATTGGTAAAGGTTGAAAAATCGCTTCCGCATAGAGGTATAGGCATCAAAATGCAATTAGCCCCCTAAATTATAAAATAATTTAATTATCCTCTATTTTTAATTTAAATTTAATATTTAAGGACGACAAAAGAAAAAAAACTAAATATTCTCTCTCAAGCTCTCTTACTCTCTTCATGTCAATTGTTTTCTACTTTATTTTTTAAATAAACAAAAATAAAAGTAAAATTGAAAATCAATAGTCATTGTATACATTTTATATAAAATTGGCATAACTTTTTTTTTTTTGACAATTTTTTAATATATTTCGTTAAGTTAAATTAAAAATTATTAATTTTGTAATGTAGTCTAAGGGCATATTTGATAACCACTTAAAAATTAAGTGCTGAAAATTTAAGTACTTAATTTTAAGTGCTGAAATTTTAAATGCTGAAAATATCAAAAGATTGTTTAATAAAATTATATTGAAAATTTAAGTATTGAATTTTTTTTTTTGTTTGATAAGTATAAAATTTGTGTGCTAATTTTTTTTTTAATTTACATAATTACCTTTGAATCAAAATAATATGGAAAAAACAAATTGAGACCAAAATAATAAAATCAGAGTGCCATTTTAAAAAATATATATATATATATTAAAATAAAAAGTAAAAATTAACCCAAAATATATAATATTTTGTATTTTTTATGCAGTTTGATTACTTAAATTAAATTATAACAATAATTTAAATATAAAATAAAATTAAAACACTAAAACAATCAAATTCTCATTAAACCTAACCATAATTAAATCCTCTTAGGGGATCAAGGGTAAAATGTTAAAAACATAATTTTTTTAAGTGAAAAATAATAGAATGTATTAATTAAATGAAATAAGTGAAGGAGTCTTGACTTAATTCTTTACTCACATTTTGACTTAATTTTTAAGTTTACTTAATTAATTAAGTAATACTAATTGCATTTATCAAACAAATTTAATTAATTAAGTACTTAATATAATCAATTTTAAGCACTTTTTCCCTAAGTTGAAGCGAGTAAAATGTATGCTTTTAAACAGAGAAAATCAAATCAAAATAGGGAAAAATAAAAGACAATTAACCTAATAAAAAATTAAATCTTTCTCCTTGTATTCATTTCAACCTTTTTATTACTTTTTTCATTTATCTATTCTACCATTCAGTAACTATTCACATCCCGAAAAATTTCATCTCATTCCCAGATTTTTAGTATTTCTGTTTGAGTATAGCGTTTGGTAAATTTGTTTCCGGTCTCATTCCTATCCCAAAATCTAGAATCATTCTCATTTTTTCTTAAGTAGTGAGAAACAAAAAAAAGTTGTTTCCCCCTATTCTCATTCCCAAAAAAAGGACGTGGCTGTATTTTTGAAATTGTTAATGATGTCTGCTTTCGATTTTTGTAAACCTCTTTTTTCTCTCTTTTTTTCTTCATTTTTCTTCTTCTTCAACGTTGTTCTGCTCATGGCTGGACCTGCTCATCGTCCTCTTCACTCTCCTCGTCCTGTTCTCCGTTTCGATTCTACTATTGATTTCGATTTCAAACTGGCTTCCAAGAAGCTCGACAAGTACAAGGATCTCGACGTCAATGGACAAATCGAGGAGGTTTTGCTGAAGCTGGAGAAATTCAAGGACATCGGAAACCTCAAAGATTATCACAAGCTCAAGAAGATCATCACCAAGCTCAAGCTCAAGATCCCCTCGAAACAAACAGGCGATTCTGATGAGAAATACCCAAATCGAAGCCAGCAATCGTATCTCTCGTCAAAAAGAAAAGATGCCATTGACGCCAAGCTGTTTGAGAAAATTCCTCAGTTACACATAGCACCATCTTCGATTTCGATTTCACCAATCGATTTCGTTGTCGATTTAGGGTTTCGATTTTGACGTCAATTTCGACTTCGATTTAGGGTTTCGATTTCGATTTTGATTGGGGTTTAGGATTAGGATTTCGATTGAGGTTTAAGATTAAGTTTTGATTTTGATTGGGAATTTGATTTCGATTCCGATTCGGGTTTAGGATTTCGATTTTGGTTGAGGTTTGGGGTTCAATTACTTGATTTTTCATAATTAGTGTTCTTAATTTATAGGATAATATCATTACCAAACGTGATTATGCTCCTACTAAGAAACAGAATTCCCATCCCATCACAAGTGGGATGGGAATGTTACCTAACAGGCCATAAGTTTTTCTTTATTTTCCAAAAAAATATAGGTGTGATTTCAATTCGAACCCACTTAGTTAGACTGAATTGACTTTGCACCTTGTATTATTTTTTTTACCACTTACTTCCCATATATTTTTGACTTAAGTGCAATTGTTAAGTATTCCATTAACTCTAACAATCAAATATTAAAAATCAACGGAAATCCATTTATACATCCAAAGATCTCAATAGCGATTATTTTGACATTGTTCTAAAATTTGAGGGTCAATAGTGTTTTTTTTGTTTGTTTTAATTTTCTTCTTCAGCTTCCTATTTCACCATTCACCATGCCCAACCACTGCCACTCCTTCCAAGACCACCACCAACCAACCGCGCCCGATCACTAGTCCACCACCCCTGTTCATTTCTTCATTCGTTCAAAGGGAGAGGAATAGAGAGAGAACTTGTGATTTATGGTGATGGTGGGCCTGATTTTGTTTGGGCTAGTGGTGGTGTTTGCCGAAGAGGAATTGACGAAAAAGGGGGAGGGGATGAAAGAAAATATATATATTTTGACTCTTAAAATTTTGGATGACTTTTGAATAGGCTTAGTTGGAAGAAAATGACGAAATTGACATGACAAAACTACCCTCAATTTTGTTAAATGTTGCATTCAAATTTTAAACATAAGGGATGTAAGTGTTGACGAAAATAAAATAAGGATGCAAAGTGTAATTCAATCTAACTATATGGTATAAAATATAATATAGGATTGTAAAATCAAACAAATATCTAGCTAAACCAACTTCTTTTTGGGGTTATTTTAAAAGGGTTAATTAGACTTTGCACCTCTATAGTTAGACCAAATTTCACTTTGTACCACTATAATATTTTGTCAGCACGTATATCTCTGTACTTAAGACTTAAATGGAATGATTAAATATCTAACAGAACTAAAAGAACTAACAACATGTTTGGTTGGACATAATCGGGACGGAATAAAATCGTTATTCCGCCCTCGATTCTCATTCTGTTATTTGGTTCTCCAATGGAATCACTTTTGTGATTCCATTGGAATAAAAACTAAGAGAATGAGATTTCATTTGAAATGGGGTGGAATCAAGTCCAGTTCAATGGAATCAAAATTAAAATTACAAAAATGTTTATTACTGATCCAGCCTAATCTAGAAATTAGAGAATAGAAACATAAATTAGAGAACAAAAATAGAAATTAGAGAACAGAAACAAAAATTAGAGAACAAAAACATAAATTAGAAAATAGAAAATTGAGAACAGAAAATTGAAAACAAAAACTGAAAATTGAGAATAGAAACAGAAAATTAGAGAACAAAAAATTGAGAACAAAAACTGAAAATTGAGAGCATGAACAAAAAATTAGAGAACAAAAACTGAAAAATTGAGAACAGAAACATAAATTAAACAATAGAAACTGAAAATTGAATGAAATAATAAAATATAATAAAATGAGATAAGAAATGAAATAGTGAAATATAGTAAAATGAGAGAATGAATGAAATAGTGAAATATAATAAAATTTTATTATAATGGCATAAAAAGAATTTTATTGTATTTCACTATTTTATTCATTTCCTCATTTCATACCAACCAAACAAGTGAATGAAATAGTGATTCCATTTATAATTCCAATCCATTCCTTCTCTCATTTTATTACTTCTTCCATTCCATTCCACGCTTATTCCATTACGTCCAACCAAACGAGTCATAAGAGTAATATTATCATTTCACTTAAAATAAGGGTAATTTCATTACTTTACTCCAACTAATTTAATAAGATTTATTTTAAAAAATCATTCAAAATTTTGGAGGTAACAGCGTATTTTTACTTTTCATCCCCCCCCCTCCTCTGGTCTTCCACTCTGGCAAAACCCAATCCCCCCCTTCGCTTGTTACACTAGTGAACACCATCTCCAACATCGCCATCACCAAAATTCCCAAACACTCTCTCTCTCTCTCTACCGTGTATATATATGTCTATGTGTATGTGTGTGATAGAGATCAAAGATGAGATGGGAGAAAAAAATGAAGATGTGCAGCGGGGGTTGTGGTTCGGCATGGTGGTGGTTTGGCGTGGTTAGTTCGTGGTGGCCGTTGAAGGTGTACAGTAGTTGGGCATAGTGATGGTGAAGGAAGAAGATGGAGATGAAAATAAATTGGAAAGAAACAAAAAATACACTATTAATCTTGAAGTTCTGAAAGTGTCTAAATAATCCCTACTAAAATTTTTGAAGGATATAAATGTTATTTAGCATCAACTAACTAATTCTCATTGACGTTTTATGTTTGACCGTTAAAGTTTATGGAATAATTACTTGCACAAGTCAAAAGTACATGGGTGTAAGTGTTGAAAGTAATATAAGGATACAAAGTACAATTTGTTCTAACCACGGATGAGAAGTGTAATTAACCCTTAAAAAATTGTATTACAAAAACCTGTTTTTCCATAGAACCACCCCACAAATCATGATCTTTGCTGGTTTGGAAAAATTCCAGCCACTGTTTTGCATAAATATTTAAAAAAATAAAAAATACTACCATCCAAAATTCACTGAAATGAGTAGCCCCAAAACCCTGCCACATCTGAAAAACAAAGGATATGAACCGTAGCTAAGCTAACTCGAATCCAACAAACACAGAAAGACAAGTCCTGAATTTTCCCGCATATTAAGGATACTATTATTTTAAAAACAAAATTACACAAAAACATCCAAAAAGGCCCATGTGTTGTGACATGGCTTTTGAGTTTTGAAATTGCCCCAGAACCAACAACAAACACCTATTTGAATCAAGACTTTGTCTTTTCCTCCATTCTCCTAATATTAGATTCGGTTCTCAAATATTGACAAATATTTCTAGTTTTATTCAAAAAAAAAATTATTTATTTTATTTTATTATATAGGTCTTTTATAAGTTAGTAGATTAAAAAAAAAAAAAAATCATGCTCTAGTGAACATTCATTTTTAGGCCACACGAAATGTTCATTAATTAGTCCCTATATTTTCTTAAACTGTTATCCCCAAATGTTTAGTTGATTTATAATTTCTCTAATTTTTATTGTCAAAAATTAATAATCATCACTTTCTTAATAAACCATCAAACATGAAAATAAACACCTGCAAAAAAAAGTGATTTGTGAATGTTAACAATAGATTAGATTCCTAAAAATTAAATCATTTTAATCTACATTTCATTATCTTCATTTTGAGTATTTTTTGTTCAAAAAAAATTAAATAGTGAACGTTCACTATATAATCATTTTCCGTTCTAGAAATTAGCAATTCATAACACAAATCGTTGTACACGCATCCGCGATTCATCATGTGATCATAAGCGATTCAAACCACACATTCGGTGAACTCGTTTCTTCATTCACCTTATGATACTATTCGATTGATTTGCTCCTAGTACCTTCTACTAATTTCACATTTAATTCGAGATATTTGTAACTATTACATTAAAAAATTAGTGAATGTTCCTTCATCAAGTTGAATGGTTATTCGTAATCACCATATAGATTATAATTATTCGTTTTCTAGTATCACTTGTTATAATTTAGGACTACTATTATTGTTTTTGTGGTATCCTTTATACACCCATTACGTTCCAGTGAGTGCTTGTCATTACTTTCTAGTGAGTGACTTCCCAGTGACTGCATTTCGCCATTACCTCCCATTGGGCATCCTTTATGCTTTTCATTATCTCCCAATGAGTGCACTTCATCATTACCTCCCAATGAGCGTCCTTTGTACTTCCGTTACCTGCCGGTGAGTGCATTTCGCCATTACCTCCCCATGAGCGTCCTTTATACTTTTATTACCTCCCAATGAGTGCATTTCGTTGTTACCTCCCAATGATCACATTTGAGTGTCCTTTATACTTTTGTTATCTCCCAATGAGTGACCTCTGAGCAAGTGCATTTTTTCACAACCTCCTACTGAGCGTCTTTGATTTGTTCATCACCTTCCAATGAGTGTATTTGCTTTGTCCATTGCCGCTCAATGAGCGTCTTTGACATGTCCATTACGTCCCAGTTACTGATGATCATTTTGAAACCAATTTTCATGATGATCACTTTGAAATGAAATATATGCTTACTACTTTAAACAAACATAATCGTGCCTAGCCATTCCCAAACCTTAAAGATTTTTGAAAATTGTTCTTCTACCAAAGATTTTATGAATATGTCAGTCAACTGATTGTGTATGTCAACATATTCTAAAGACATGTTGCCTTTTTGAGTGTGATCCCGAATAAAATGATGACGAATCTAGATGTGCTTAGTGTGCAAGTAATGTGTAAAATTTTTGCTAAGACAAATAGCATTTGTGTTGTCACAATAAATATGTACATCTTCTATGCAAATGCCAAAATCATGCAGTTGTTGAATATAAAGAACTTGTGCACACAACTACCTGTTGCCATGTACTTAGCCTTAGTAGTGGATAACGCTATTGAATTATTTTTCTTGCTAGACCAAGAAACAAGTGCGTGTCCTAAAAAGTGACAAGATCCACTAGTATATTTATGCTCGACTCTAAAACCGGCAAAATTAGTGTCGAAGTAGCTAATAAAAGAGAAACTACTACTCTTAGGATACCATGGTCCTAAATCACTGGATCCCATTAAATAGCAAAAAAAAAAACTTTTAACAACAATAAAATGTGACTCTTCAGGACATGGCTGAAATCTCACCCACAAACATACACTAAACATTATATTCGGTCTACCGGTTGTAAGATAAACTAGGTTTCTGATCATACCTGGATAAGTATTTTCATTGATTTTTTTTTTTACCATTTTCAACTTTGTCAAGTTTAGTTGCCGTTGCCAAGGGAGTTTAATATACATTTGTATTTTTTCACGCCATATTTCTTGAGAAGTTATTTGATGTAGTTGACTTTGTTGATGAAGATCTCAACTTTTGTTTGATTGATTTGTAATCCAAGAAAGAACGTCAATTCGCCCATCATACTCATCTCAAACTCTTCCAACATTATTTTGGAAATTTCTTGGCAAACATCCGCATTAGTTGAACATAATATTATGTCATTTACAAATATTTGCACTAAGAGAATATCAATGTCAATTTGTTTAACGAACAAGTTGATGTCACTTAAACTACGTTAAAAACTATTTTCAATTCAATATCTATTCAGTTTTTCCTATCAAGCATAAGGAGCTTGTTTAAGATCGTAAAGCGTTTTTCTTAATTTAAAAATATGATAATGTAGTTTATCATTTTCAAAACTAGGTGGTTGTTCAATATACACTTCTTTAGAAATAAAACCATTTAAAAAAATACTTTCGACATCGATTTCAAACATTTTAAAATTTCGTAAGCATGCAAAGGCTAATAGCATTATAATTGCTTCTACTCTAACTAATGGTGCAAAAATTTCCTCATAATCCATACCTCTTCCTGATTATATCCTTGTGCTACTAACCTTGCTATATTTCTAATTACTACACCTAATTCATTCTTTTTATTACGATAAATCCATTTAGTGTCAATAACAAGGTGAGAATCAGGTCTAAGAACTAGAGTTCAAACTTTATTTCTCTCAAATTGAAGTAATTCATATTGCATAGCTAAGATCTATGATTCATCAGTTATTACATCTTTAATATTTTTAAGTTCAATTTGAGAGAGAAAAGTAAGATTAATATCATTTCCAAGAGATGAGTAAGTACTTACAGTTTTTTCTATGCTACCAATAATCTGATTGGCTGGGTGACCCACTGATCACTAAAAAATAAACCCTTAATTAAAAACAAAATATCGTAATATATTGTGCTTAAGTACGAGTGTCGAACCACATAGATCGGTCTTATAATTGTCAATTTTCGATTATTTTTGTTTATTCGGTGAAAACGAGTATTGATTTGAGTTTTAATAAAAGAAAAATAAATACTAAATCTACAAACAAAATAAAATAGAGTACCGGGTTAGGAATTGTGGGTTTAGTATTTTGGATATTATGTTGTTATTGTATTTTTTATTCACATCGGATTTGTGTAAACGAGTGTTCCCAACTACAAGTCGGAACTACTCAGAAAGATATTGATTGTTATTCTCCAGTATGATCTATCTTCGATATTTAATTCATACACTACTCTAATCTAAGGTGAATTAAAATCTAGGCATAAATCATCCAGACCAATAATTAATCCCCAAGAATACTATTGTGTGACCATTAGATTTAGATCACAGGTACAAGATCTAATATTTTAGTTGTAATCGGATCTAAACTAAAATCTCTACAAGAATATATTGACAATAAATCTAACCACAATAAAATCAAAATTAAGAACAATATTCCTACCACACAATTGTTTGCACAATATTAAAAAATGAAATAGAAAAACACAATATTACATAAAACTCAAAATATATTACCATAATCCTAACCCGATTGAAAGAAGTTAGTTGTCATTGTAATGAAGAATGGCGTTTTACAATCCTAAAAAAATGCCGTTTCCACTTTGCCTTCAGGAACTTGGCCTTCTACCTTAAAGAAGTAGAGCAAAACTCCTCCCCTTCCTCAAGTGATGATCGAAATATATATGGTGCAAGCCAAATGACCTTCCTTTCTCAAAATAATAAAATAATCTCACATTTACACATTCCTCCTCTAAATGATTATAGATGGCTTTCTTTATGAAAAGTAGATGAGTGTTAGAATGCTTTGCTTTGATGGCCGACACATTCCAAACGAATCATGACCTCCCACTCATGAGAATCCCCACCAAAATCTTCATGAACCCATTAAAGGATTTTTAATGTGAAAAAATGAGCTGTAGAGGTCCCTAAAACATTCCTCACGGTTTGGGAATGAAAGAAGGGGGTTAAAAAGCCAATAATTTGGAGCTAAGAGGAGTCAATCCGCACAACCGAGCTGGAGCAAAGCTGCGGAGTCAAGCCACGCAGTATTTGACAAACAAGTAAGGTCATCTTCAAATAGCTATATCTTTCTCATACGATTTAGCTCTATGACCAGTCGGAAAATTTAGAGAGTCTAGTTTCATATGCAACTTGTTTCATCCCAAAATTCTAAATGTACAATTAAATACGTTCAAAAGAATAGACAGTGGTCTTCATTTTAGTGCAATAAATCGTAACTTTTATTTGGTTGATCATTTTCCTTGTATTTTGCTCCAAATTAATGTGATTTTGTACCATTTCAAAAAATATACAAAAAACTAATAAAATAAATTAGTTCTATTAATTTAATTTATTTAAGAGATTAGCAAATCTTAGTTTAGTGATATTAGATCGCACAAAATGTGGTGTGATTACCCACAACTCGCTTTATTGACTCTGGAGTTGCGTATTCCTCAACAAGTTGTTGTTCTTCAAAAGGATCAGATGTTTCATTGGCAGGTTCAATTCGTTGATCCTTATGTTTTGTTGAAATTCTTGCATCATCTTCATCCAAATCTTTTCTAGACGTAAAAGGATTAATTTCTTAAAAAACAACGTGCATAGACTCTTTAACTACAAGAGTCCTTTTATTATAAACTCTATACGTTTTACTATCAGAATCATATCCAAGAAAAATTCTCCCATCATATTTTGCATCAAATTTGCCTAAATTATCCTTATCGTTTAAAATAAAGTATTTGCAACTGAAAATTTTGGAATAAACGTTAATTGGGGTTTTTTATCATTCCAAATCTCTTAGGGTATTTTATTCAATCCTTTATGAATAGATACACGATTTAAAACATGACAAGCAATACGTATAGTTTTGGCCTAGAAGTATTTAGGTTTACTATTCTTACTAAGCATAGTTCTAGTCATTTGAATTGACATGTTCTTTCTTTCAAGAATCCCATATTGCTAAATAGTTGTAGGACCAAAAATGTTATGAATATAACTATGCTCATCATAGCAATTAGCAATTGTTTTATTTTTAAATTCTCTTCCTCTATCACTACGAATGTTAACAATATATGTTTACTTCTCATTTTGAACACGTTTGCAAAATTTAAAGAATACAGATGCAACATCACTTTTCTTTGTCGTGAAGAGAACCTAAGTATATCTAGAAAAGTCATCAATAATAACAAAAGCCTAGAATTTACCTCTTAAGCTACCAATAGCATTCAGTCCAAACAAGTCTAAGATGTAACATTTCAAGTGGTTTAGAAGTAGAGGTACTCAATTTTCTCTTAAAAGAAGACTTACTTTGTTTACCTAATTTATATGCATAAAAAATCTTGCCGTTAACATACTTAATTTCAAGCAAATCTCTACCAAAATTTTTCTTAGACAAGTTAGAAGATAATTATATGCTTGCATGCTTTAGACGTTAATGTCATAATCAACTATTTTCAGGTAAAATATTTAGGCATGATAAGTTTTGAGAAGTAAGATCATCAAATGAGCATGTGTAGACGTTTTGAAAATGAGATACAATAAGTATAATTTTGTTATCTTTACCTCATTTGATGATCCATTTGTTGTTATAAAAAATAGATTATAGCCTTTATCACATAACTGACTATTACTAAGCAAATTATATTTTAAGCATCAACTAATATAACATCTTCAATATGAGAAGATGAGTTACCAATGTTACCTATACCAATTATCTTGCCTTTGGCATTATCTCCAAATGTCACATGACCTCCGTCTTTAGGTGTCAAAGACAATTTTTTTGTACCGAGAGCAGGCACTGTCTAGGAACCACATGTCCTTGCCTATTGATACTTTAAAATTAATCTGCAAGGAGCACCTCAAATAGTTCCTAAATAGTACCAAGTCTATATGGGTCCGATTCGGTTAGTTTGAACATTTAATGTTCCTTTAGCAACGCAAATTTGTTTCATCTTTATGTTAGGTCTAAAACAATTTTTAATGGTATTGCCCTAAAATATTACAATTAAAGCATTTGATAACTATCTTGGTGACGCGCCCTAATTTTCCAGAGAAATTATAAATAAAAGAAATTTTTGTTTTTTTTAAAAACGAATGATGAGGAGTTTTTTAAAGTATCGATTTTCTCATAAAAATACTTATGTCAATTTTAGAAAAAAGGAGTTGTCACCTAGTATTGAGTTTAAATGATTTGCTAGATCACCAGATTTTTCTTTTTGAAAACAATTGAAAAAATGTCTAAAGTAAAATTTTGACTCCAAAAAAATGGTCCGACCAGAGATTAGTTTTAAAAAGTTCGGAGGTCAGTTATACTCAGAGAAGATATTAGGCAGCTCAAGACGCCTGTCCGAAGACAGTACCCTATCCAATTAATTCCAAACAAAATTTAAATTCGAATGTTTTATTTGATTTTTTAAAATCTCATATTACAAAATAAGAGATTTTTTTTTTTTAATTTTCATTAAATAAAATGGAAAAACATTTTTTTTCTTTATTTTTGAAATGCCCCCCCCCCCCGGGGCGCCCGGTATGATCGCTTATAAAATATTGATGATTTAATAAAAATGACCCTTGAAGGGTTTTTAATGTCTCGAGTTTTAAGTTAAGATTTATTTATTTATTTTTTAATTTATAATTTTTGTTTTTTGCGATTTTTTTTCATTTTTTTTGGATTCTTGTTTTATTTTTTTAGAACAATAAAAATCAATTCATTTCTTTTATTTTCTGATGTGAGAGAAGTAAATATTTATACAAAGGCAATAACAATATATATAAATAAAAAGCGCGGAAAGGCGCAGAATAAGAAAATGAAAGCGTGGAAAGGCGCAGAATAGAAAATAAATAAAACAAAAAATAAAGCGCGGAAAGGTGCCAAATAAAAAATATGTACAATAAAATAAAAGCACTGAAAGGCGTAGAACAGGAAATAAATACAACAAAATAAAAGCGCGGAAAGGCGTAGAATAGGAAAAATAAATGCAGAAAAATAAACCAATTTTTATCTGTTCTAATGGAACATCTTTTTAAGTTTTGTCCAATTTCAGGTCCATTAATTTACATATCGAGGAGAGCGATCTCCTTTCTAAACCTAAATTGCTCAAGTAGAAGGTTGATGGATTTTCACCTCATTTTTACAATACATTATATTTTTCACAAATTTTTTTTTTAAAAAAAAATAAATAAATTTACAAACCGAAATTTCGGTATAATAACGACTTATTTTTATTTTATCAAAATATTGAGGGGAGTGATCTCTCTCCCAAATTGCTCAAGATTTGATGAAGAAAGAAAGAAAAATAAAAGAGAAATGCAAGAAGAAAAAAAGAAAGAAAAATTACAGAAAAATGGTCTCCCCGAACTTTGTCTCCAAATCCTCTAACAAGAATTCTCTAAAAAAAATTCTCCCTCTCTGGCAAAGACTTCTCTCCAAAAAAATTCTCTTTCCTCTAATAAGAACTCTTCTAACAAATTTATCTCCAAACTCTCATTTTCACAAATGAAAATGAGCCTCCCATTTATAGACTCCGAGAAGGGCAAAATGGGAATTATACAAAAATTTGGTTTACTATTCATGCAGTTTACTATTCACGTGGCGGTATTGTTAACCATCATGCGATTACTATTCACCATCATGCGGTGACTATTCACGCATGCAGATACTATTCATGATCATTGTTCACGCATGCGGATATTATTCATGATCACTATTCATGCATGTGGATACTATTCACGATTACTGTTTATGCATGCGGGATACTGTTCACGCGTTCGGGGTATTGTTCGCATGTGCGAGGTACTGTTCATGCTTCCGTTCGATTGTCTCAATTTGTCCCTTTTTTTTCCAATTTGCTCCGAACCAACGCTATTTTGTTTCTTTTTTTTTTTTTCTTTTTTTTTTTTTGTGTTTTCTGAAATAAAAGAAAAATAAAACAAAGTTAAACATAAAATTATTTTACTGGGCGGTCAAAATGTCGTGTCTATACTTGGTTTAAAAAAGTAATTTTTTAAAACATTTTTGTTTAACATTTTCCTAAAAACTAAGTCCGGCTTTGTTGAAAACTTATCTTGAATTTTCCAAAAGTATTTTTAAATTGTTCTCACCTTTTGTAAATTTAAGAATGATAAACTTTAAATCATTAATTTTAGATTTTTAACTATTTGTTTTCAAATCCGATGAGTTATTTTTAGAAATTTGTTTCTTAAGAGAAGTGTTTTCAGCCTCTCGTTTAATGATAAAATTGTACTTTTGGGGGCATTAACTTTAGATGATTGGTTCTTATAATCTTTAAGAGGTCTTGATAAGTATAAAATAATTTATCAAAATTAAGAGGACAAGAACAAGAATAACTTAAATCAGATACCTCATCGAAATTTTTCATTAGTGCAAGCATTATCGATTCATCATCACTGCTAGAAGTATCAGAGCTGTTGGAAGCCAAGTCGTCCCATGTAGCCTTCATGGATTTATTTTTTCCTTTCATCGATTTATTTTTGTCACCTTTTCTGTTGTCCTTCTTCGACTTAGGACAAACTAATTGGAAATATCCTGTCTTATGACAATTGAAATGTTCAATGTTGTTGACATTGAAGTTTATTCTTCCACATAAAGATCAATGGGCCATCCTTTTGAAGTTCTTTGTTATAAGAACTAGATCCCGCTCTTGATCACTGTCGAGACTCGGTTTATCATAATCTTGATCGTCTTTTTTATACTTCAGTGCCATTGACTTTTGTCAACTAGAGCTTGACTCCTTTTCATATCCCCTAATGAAAGGCTCGTGAGTTAGTAGGTTACCAATGGATTGTTCAATGGTATAAGAATTAGGTCATTGGCTTCCTGAATCGTAGTCACCTTCAAATACCACGGTTTAGATAAAGATCTCAAGATCTTGCGAACTTTCTCCGGCATGGAATACGGTTTTCTAGGAACACTGAGACTGTTGCATATGTTTGTGAATTTGGTGTACATCTCCTAGATTGTCTTTAAATCTATCATTGTCAATAGTTCAATTGATGGATCGAGGCATTGATTTTTGATTTATTGACCTAATTTGTTCCCTCATGCATGACTTGTAATGTATCCCATGGTTCTTTTACTGATTTACACCTTGATATCTTGTTATACTCATTTACATCTAAACCACAACATAAAAGGTTAATCGCTTGAGAATTTATAGACAATTTTTCAAAAACATCCTCGTTGAACTCTTCTTCATTTTAAGAAATTCCATGAAGGGTTGGAGCATATGGACTATTTTTAATGACTAACCAAGCATCATAATTAGTGGCTTGCGAAAAAACTGTCATTCTATCTTTCGAAAAGACATAGTCATTTTTGGTGAATAGTGGAGGTCTGTGCATGGTTTGCCCCTTAGCAAGATTAGTTCTCATGTGATGTGCTATGTAATCGTTTAGCGAGGATATTAGGCCTATTTGGCTAATTTAGTTCTGGTGCCAATTGTTGACCCAAAGGTCTACCCAAGAGATGGATGAATTGGGTAGTCTTAAAATTTAATTCAATTAATTAAAACCTATTCAAGTTTTATGTGAGATAACGTATGTACGAAAACATTTATCTTGGCACAAACAAATAGATTAGGATAGAGAAACTTGACACCAAGATTTTATAGTGATTCGGCGAAATGCTCTTGTCCACGTCTACTCCCCTGAGTTTTTGTACTGAATTGATCCACTAATTATGATCCTCTTCCCAAGTTAGAATCAAACATGTACAATCTTGTTTGAGTAAATTCTATTTGTACTCAAACACACTCTCATTCAGACTAGGTGCGTTTAAGTTTGAGCTACTATCCTTACAAAATACGAAAAAATCATTGTTTTTCTCACAGAACTTCTACCAACACTTATAAATATTAAATATCCACACGATTTACAAAATAATCAATTTAACAACCAGGTTACATAAATCTAGTTTTAACACATTGTATATTACAAAATCAATTAACCCAGATAAATCAAATAGTTTTAACTTGGTGTAAAATTAATTTTCCAAGATAAAGATCAACGAGTTTTCGAAAAAATAATTTTTGGCGTCAAATTTCAATTTCAAATTTCAAGTCTGGATCTAATCAAAAGATATTTCCAGGTATAATATAGAATAAATCAACAATTTAAATTACAGAGAGAAGATAATATTTAATAACAATCTCATCGAATGTCCAGTAGAATGTATGAATCAAAATAAAGAATTCTGGTGACACATATTACCTTCAAGAATCAGACGTTTTTCCCATAGAAAAAATGTCACAGATTTCTCATAAGAGTTCTAAAGATTTTCTCTAATTTCAAGCTCGTTTTTTTTCTCTCTTTTAAATATTATGAATACCTTTATCTTCCTTTTATGAATTTGATCAATTAAACTCTTAAGAATATAAAATCAGAAAAAAAAAATTACGGAGCACACCAAACTTATTTTGGACAAAAATACGCCTAATTTTTCATCATATTTACCAAAAAAACATATGTAGCTATTTTTCATTCACAAAAAAAAAAAATTAAAAAAAATTCACAAAAGATTGATTTATTTTCATAAATGAAATCAATCAATAATATGAAGTCATTGAATGAAATCACGTAATATTCAAATCCTACGATCGACTACTATTAAAAACTAATAAGAAGGCATATTCATTGTTTAACAAGAACAGTTTGTATCTATTGTGAAAAGAAAATATAGAAAATTGATTGCAAATTAAAATTAAAAAGTTGTTGGACTGAACACATATTAAACCCCAAAATTTAGGGTGGCAAGAAAACCTAGATCTTGCTCTCTATTTCCTTATTATTTTCAAATACTTTTTAAATGATAAAACTAAAATCAATTGATAATCGTAAGGGGCACTGACCATCCACTCCCTTTTTTGATGGTGAAACTATCAATTAAACCCAAATGGTTTTTTATACGCCGATCACTCCTTCTGGAATTTTGTGTACTGATTTACTCCTATTAAATGAGTCAATAAATTCATTGTATTCGTTGTATCCCTAAAAACACAAATTAAAATATGATAATAAATTACCAATGAAAATGAACACGAAACTTAAAATTTCTCCCAATTATGACAGTTAGGTTGCATCGGATATCCCTGAGTTTGATGTCCATAACCCAAAGGTGGCCACAATGAGTTCTGGTTATTCGCATACAAAAAGTTTTCATGGTTGTAAAGACCAATATTGTAGTGAGTTGGAATGTTGGTGGCGGGCTTGAAAGTATAGACTCGATTGTTCAGAAAGTGACATTCCTCAAATTCATTATCCAATCCGGTTTGAGAACAACTTGCTACATGCTCCGCTTCATAACTTGACAAAGCACCTTTAGTAGACAAGGCAACCACTTGATATGAGAGTTTGGTGATTTGTGTCGATAAGGTCGCGATATGATTAGCCTCTTGAATTGTAGCGACCCTTTGTCCCGTGTTTCTCTTATTTGGCCACTGGTAGTTATTGGCCGTCATTTCTTCTAATAATGCATTTGCTTCAGTTGGGGTTTTAGATAGCAACGATCCTATAGATGCAGCATCAACAATCGTTATTGTTTGGCCGTCCAACTCGTTGTAAAAAGAGTTAGGTTTAAAACCAATCCTGATACCTGTATTGAGAGCACCTACGCAATAAGTCTTTGAACCTCTCCCACGCTTCAAACAACGACTCATAATCTCTTTGGCGAAACTGCGCAATCTCACCGTGGAGTTGAGAAGTCTTTGAAGGCGGGAAGAACTTAGTGAGGAACCTTTGAGTAAGGTCATCCCAAGTGTTTATGCTTCCCGGGTAAATAGATTGAAACCAACCCCGTGTTCTATCACAAAGTGAGAATAGAAATAACTGCAACTGGATTACATCCTCCGCAACATTGTTAATCTTCACTGTATCACAAATCTCCAGGAAAGCAGCCAAATGTACATTGGGATCCTCGTGCAGATTTCCACCGTACTGGTTCTGTTGCACCATATTAATGATGGCAGGCTTAAGTTCGAAGTTGTTAGCCTGAATAGATTGCCTCCGGATGCCTGAGAAATTCTCCAGTATCAATGGTCTGTAATAATCACGAAGGACTCGTTAAGGGTACTCTGGTTCCGGAGGCTGGAGTGCCTGCAGCACCGGCGATTACTGGACATTTTCACCTCTATCGGCCATTTTAGTTTTTTGATTTTTTTTTTTTTTTTTTTTTTTATCATTTCACTACGCCGCATGCACTGTTCAATCACAACAAATAAATCAAACAAACAAATGAATGAATTGAACGAAAATAAAATAAAAGAATTATCGTGATTAATATTCAACCACTTAGTCACAATATCAATCAAATTAAACACCATCCCCGGTAACAACACAAAAAACTTGGACGTGGTTATTTAAGACGCTCACGTTTGATTTCACTTGCAAGCGCACGAGGTCAAGTTTCAGTATAGTGATCGTGAGATCTAATATCGTTCCACTAGGGACGTGTAACTTAATTGAATACCGTGATTTTCATAGTCTTATATTATCTCGACTTTTCAAGAATTATTTGTATTTTAATTACAACTAAGATAAATGACAACTATAGGTTAGTTCTAACTATATTAATTACTTAGGTATTAATTTCTTTCACGTAATACATATTTGACTTCGTTTAGTTAGCTATAATGGTGTTTATCCTATCTGACAATCTTTGTATCTATAACTCGCTCACTCCCTCTTCCGAGTGTAAAGCGAACGAATATGACTTTGCATTGACGCCGAGGTCCCCCTTGAACGTCTTTTCGAACACATAGTCACATGAGTCATGAACCAACGTCATGGATTGCACACATTCTAACGTCCTCCCGAGTTGTTAGAGTGTTGCGTTGTGTTTATTCTAGTCTGAATCCGGGGTTACTTCTCCCGAGTGTCAAACCCTGTATTCTCTAATTATCTAAACTAGCATAATAACAAGAATAACGGTAAAAACAATAAGATTTAGACAAACATCCATTAAAGTAACGTATATTCAATCAAACTAGCATTACATGACTTACAACAACACCTAAGTAATATTTATCTAATACTACATGATCATAGCCATATAACATATAAAACAAGAGTGGTTTAACATCATTTGATATGGAAAAGTAATTACAAAGATAAAAACAAGGGAAAAACGATCAAAACTGAGAGTGGAACGGTCTACTGTTGCTAAGTATTGCTCCGCAAATGCTTCGTCTTCTTCCAAATGATGAACCTCCTCATTGATCACTCAAAAATGGCTAAAGAACACTATACTAGACTAGGGTTAGGAACGTTCAACATGTTTCAAACGTGGGAGAGTGGTATTTATAGGCCTAAGGTTTCAAAAATATCTAAAAGATATTTTCTTTTATGCAAATCTGACTGCCTAGGCGGTGGTTTTCTCCGCCTAGGCGGTGGAGTAGCACTCCAACTTCCTGATGCTTCTCTGTCTAGGCGGTGGTTAATTCGCCTAGGCAATGGGTTTGTTGTTCTTGAAACCTTATTCTCTCATCTATTCTTTACCGTTTTCTCACCGTTTCGTTCGTTTGTCACTTGTTTACGTCCCTACACCTGATTTATATAAAAATAACTAAAACACAATTAAAACATTAATAAAACACTTGAAAACTGACAAATTTGGCTTAAAAGTAGATAGGTATTTTGAACCTATCAACTACAACTTCTGACGGCATAAGGATCGAGGCATTCTCCGACGTTAGATAAAGCAACAATTTGGTAGGACATCTCGCCTATAAATAGACACTTGTTTCTTCGCTCATTTCTTCGCACCAGAGTAACATGAGCACTCCATCTTCTCTTGAGCACAGTACTCTTTTATCTTCTTCTTCATTCGTTAAAATGTATATCTCTAACTTCTCTCCAGGGTACAGCCCTTTGACGTCTAGTTCTTTCGAATGGACTAGAACGGGGTCCCTAATCTAGCAGATTGAGCTCAGCTCGTCTCCGAAAGAGGTCGATTGAATGACCTCGTCGTCTGACACAGCTTGCAGGTCCCCTAGAGCTGGGCTTTCCCAGTCTCTTGAAGGGATCAGCAGCCTTGGTTGACCCAAAGCCCAGAGTAGGGCAAGTTCCTCCAGGAGTCCCTCAATTAAGCTCAACACGGGTCCTGCCGACGAGCTTGGTTCTACGGATCCATCCGCCCTAGAGGTTAATCCCCCTTCTGCCTCATCAAGTCAGGCTCCGCCGGCCAATGCCACTCTTGACCAACCCGTCTATCAAATTCCCCTAAAGAGTCCAATCTGGGAAATTGAGTCAAGTTTGATGAATGAGAAGGTGAATAAACTTCGGACTAAATATGTGTTTAGCTCGGGGAAGTTAAGAGTTTCCTAGGCTGAGTATCGTGCTTGTACACCTGCCAATGGGTATGTCCCGGTCTACATGGATCAACTCTTGGCCGACCTGCAATTCCCCATTCATCCGTGGGTTTGGGTCATCTGTTGGGATCTCGAGTTGCGTTTGTCACAATTCGCCCCCAATAACATGAGGATGATGGTAGTAGCCCATATTATCTTCTGCGTTGATGGCGTCGATCCGTCTTTAGAGCTCTTTCAGGCTCTATTTGTCACCAAGTCCATGCTCGGGGGTCAGAGCTTGTGCTACATAACAACTCGGCAACAATTCCTGGGCGACTACGACCAGTCGATCAAGTGCTGGAAACCCAAGTATATTTTCATCGGGGGAACCGAATGGGAGTTCAGCTTGATCGCGGATATGGACTACCCCATCTAGATGCACTGGGGTAAAGTAGGTAAGTATCTATCTCGATGTGAGTTTGAGATTTTCTTTTCGGTTTTTCATCTAACTTGTGTCTTCTCACTTATATTTGCAGAGCTAAAGAAGAGCACCATCAGCCTGGAGATCACCGCAGATAGGGAACGGATCTTGAAGTTAGTCTTCACGCATATAAAAAAGCTGATAAATTCGTCCTTGTATGATGTGTACTCTTGCAGTGACTTATTTTTCCTCGAGCCGGTCTTCGACGAACAATCTTCCAACAGTAAGTTCTTCACCTCTTCTCGGTTATTTTAATACACTTAGAAATTTTGATCATTATCCTATTCTGACTGAGCTGCCTTTGTTTGCAGTCATGGATCAAGCTGTTATGAGGAGCTTAATTAAATAAAGGCAGGCCCAGGAGGCCGCTCTCGCACCCAGCAGGGAGCTTAGCCCAGAGATAGGGATTAGGAAAAAGAACCCACCTCAGCCTGGGTCACACCTCATGTCACCCCAGCGAGGCTGACGTCGGAGGAGAAGACCCTTGCCCCTATCCCCAAACTTGGAATTTTGTTAATCCTCGAGCAAAACACTCATACTAAAATGAAAAACACAACTAAATTAAATAACATGAATAACCTAAACACAAACAATCTAAACATAACGATATGCGAGTTTTTAATTCTTCTATTGATCAAGTCATTTTCCCCTTAACGACCCCCAATCATATCGAGTTCGGTGGTCAAACGCACTATGTGGTGTTCTAGAATTTCGATATTCAATAATGGTAAACGCCATTCTAGATCCTTTCAATGTGTGTGTGCGAGACTCAATAATATAGCTATCCAAGACCAGATTGAATTATTGACCAACGAAACTCACAACTTAGACCGTAAAGGACTAGTATATCCATATGCCTAATTGGGTTTCACTCTCCACTAATGTAGGCTGAGTAGTTCATAAAGATAAAAAACACTTGGTTCGGTTTTGGAACATTTGGCTAAGGGTATATCGGAATAGAAAACAGGTTAACGTCGTTAACTTAACGTTACCCAAAGCTCAATACTTGACACACTCACTCTCAAACCCCCATAGATAAATTGGAAACAATCCTGAATAATCATTTTTAAGACTGACATACTCACTTGTCAAAAGAAATGAAATTTAACGATATTTACATATATATATTTTTTTTAACAAACCACACCCCCCAAACTTATTAGATTATTACAATTTCACGGGTGTGGTTAAAACGAAAGAAAAGAGACAATTGAGTACTCGAATACCAAACCAATCAGAAGTTATTCTTATACCCAACTGCTCACTTCAAGTAACATATACGAATGTTAACTTGATTCACTCAAATTGTGCCTTTAATTTAGCGATATAAGTTTGGAAAAAGATAAATTGGCTAGGGTATTTGTTTATGTGTTTCGAATTGAAATGACATTTAGGCTTCAACAGGGTAACGAGGGATAAACATATAACATGATAGGCTTAAAAGGCTCAAGCGACAAAATGAATGCCTAAATCATATGTCCTGAACTACCTCACCTAGGATTTCGCCTCAAGCTTCCTCTCAATCAGGTTCTAGAATCCTTAAATTGTCATGAGTTTGGCTAATCGATAATTGGCCTCAAATCAATTGAATAGAAATATACTGAGTCTATGTACTCGTGCAAATTTGGATCCACAATAACTTTCACCAAAACGATATGTCAAGCACACAGAACACACATGCATGGGTATTACCCTTAACCTTGAAAAATAACCAGGGGTAATATCATCATCGACTAACGACCCAAATGAATGCAAAACTCAACATGCAACAACAACAACACAAAAACATTCTACAATAAACAAATATACAATACGGTAAAACAGTAAAACATACTAACATCACCGCCAAACTTAAAACAGTTAGTGTCCTCAACGACCCATCAGTAATCTCGATGAAAGCATAAAGCACGATATTGAAAATGGGAGTTTAGAACACATACCTGGGAGGCGAGAAAATCTCGCCTCCGAATCAAGTCGGTTATGACGGATTTAACTTTTTTTTGAACTTAGATTACCTCCCAAGAAGCGTGTGGTTTATTGTCCTCAGCCCAACACGGAGAACAACTCGTCAAAGAGCGGCTTCCGCCCATAGTAAGTGTCATACAACACCACATATGGGTCTTGATTTGTACGCCCTCAAGACTGGCAAGATTTGACTCTGATCGGCTTGATCTTTCAACGTGACTCAGCTTCGAATTATGTGCTTAGTTGGCATGAATATACTAAGATGGAAACAGGGTAGGATAGGCAAGCCACATCAGATCCTCGTAGATGCGATCGTCTTGGATCGATAACGTCATCACCAATTGGAATTCAAACGGTGAAAACTCACAACGATCAATATGTGAATCTCCATCGCCAATCCATACTTGGGTTCTCTCTTCATTCGAATCTTCATCAATGAATTCTCCCAAGCTCTTCCTGCTTGTGTTCGGTTTCTCATGGTGGCTTTCACATTAAGATGTGACATGCTCGTTTCTCAATACCACCGCTTCTGGCTCGGCATCAACATAGTAGATAAGATGACCGATTTGTGCCTACAGAGACATTACAGTCGCATCAATGTCGATGCAGACCATCTCAATATAATCAAGACGATCCTCATGCTCGTTGAGCCAGTCATGCGTCTACCTCGAAAACGTATGAGTCTCCCCATAACTGTGGCGAACAAGTCTTCCAAGGCGTGAGAAGACTCCACATCTTGAATCGGAGTGTCAATCCATGGCGCCGTAATGTTGGAACAATCTCCCAAGCTTTGGTGACTTGGTGAATTATTCCAACTTTGATAATCAAGGGCCACCATTTTCTCCAATGACCAAAGGGCTTCGTCCGCGGTTAGGTCATAGAAAGATGAGGTATTGTTTCCTCGTTCCACCTATGTTTTGGTTGCGGTTAATAACCTATCGAAGAAATTTAGGAATTGACATTCCCTCGAAAAACTATGGTTTCAGAAACCGGAATAACAACTTGTTATAACGATTCCAAGCGCAATAAAATGGCTCATAATCCCGTTGAAAGAAATGCATCAATACTTGTCGATCTAACATCTCCAAGTACCCTGCATAAGAAATAAAAACAAAACTACAAATAAAAAAATTACACACAAAAGAAATGCCTAAACTAAAATCAGATCATTTACTCACAATATCAACAATAATCTAAAATACAATCCCCGGCAACAGCGCCAAAAACTTGGTGGCGTGTAGATAAACGTCGTTATTTTCACTGCAAGTGTACGAGTCAAGTTTTAATATAGATGAGAAAGAGTAAGAGTTTTCGTATCCACAGGGATTGGTTGAGATTATTATCGAGTACCGCGATTGTCCTAATCTAAATTTATTTAGGCGATAAAAATGAAGTTTATAATTAATTAATACTAATACTAAGATACGAATTTATGTAATTAAACTATATTATTATTTTGAGACATTTAAGGGAATAGATTATCTAGGGATTAACTTCGTTTATAAATACATATTTGATCTCATTTAATTATCAATAACAGTATTTGACCTATTCGACAATCTCTGTATCGTTAACTCGCTCGCTCACTCTCCCGAGTATAAAGCGAGCGAATATGTGATTTTGCATTTAACGCCGAAGTCCCCCTCTAGCATTTTTTAGGACACATAGTCACATGAGTCTTGCCCCAACATTATTGATTGCACACTCTCTAACTCCCTCCCGGGTTATTAGATCGTCGCGTTGTATTTAAACCCTAGTCCGAATCCTGGGTTACTTCTCCCGAGTATCAAATCTCGTATTCTCAGTATACCGAAACAAGCATATAATGGAAATACAAGCATGACAAACACAATCGAATAGCGAAGAACAACCATTAACGAAACATCGATTTCAAAATCACATATTCATAAATTATAGTAATCCGTAGACAATATCCGTTTAGCTAACGGTTATAACCGTATATACACTGATAAACAAGTTAAACATGCTCAAACCATAATTCGAAGTTAATAAATAAAGAAATAAATGAGATAAACTAATCGTAGTCCAAAGATTTGGTGCTAAAATCGTTCCGAAATCACTTCTCATTCTTCACAACATGTTCTTCTCCTTCGGATTTGGTGGAGCATTCCCCAAAAACCTGTCAACCTTATTCTAACCTTAGAAGCTCTCTAATGGCCGAAATAGATGAGGGGAGGAAGATATAGGGCTAAAAAATATCTAAATAAATATCTAAAGTATGTGCAGAGTGACCGCCGCGGCAGTAGGTAAGTTAGTTTGGTCACGGCCTCAGCGTTGGACACGGCAGTGGGATCAGAGACCTCTCTGTTGTTTCACCGCTGCGACGGTAGATATTCAGCAACATATTGGCCTTCTCTGCGTATTGACCGCCACGACTGTGGTCTGGACATCGCGACGATGGGCTTCTGGTCTGAATTTTTCCCTTATGCTTGTTTTCCCACCGTTCTTGATCCAATTTGATCATTTATGATCCGTTTTCATCCATTTTCACCCCACACATCTGATTTATATAAAAATAAATAAAAACTTACTAAAATGTATTAAAATACTATAATAACACTCGAAAACTAATAAATTTGGTTTGAAAATAGATAGTTAAATTACCCCTATCACCCCCACTGTACCCCCCATCCCAGCGGAGGAAGAAAGCCCAGTCCCTGTTGAAAGGAGAGATAAAAGGAAGATGAATGTGATGGAGGTGGAGGCTAAGCTGAAAAACAAAGCGAAGCAAGAAGGACAACCAACCGAAGTAGAGCAGAGCCTTCTCTGTCCCCCGACACTAAAGCCCGGGCAGAAGATTGTTGACCTCCTCGAGCTCTTCCCAAGTTTCATCCACAAGATCACCCTCCATATGACTAGCAGAATATGGCTTCCAAAAGCAACTCGAAACTAATTACTGAGGTCTACGAGAATGCCACGTCGGTAAGTGTTCTTCTCGGTAATCTTTTATAACTTACAAATTTTTTGTAATTTATCAAACAATAACTTTCCTTTTTCATCTAAATGCAGAACCTCTTCAAAGTGGTCGAGCTGGGCCTGCGCTTGCACTAAGCTAATAAGGAGAACAAATTCCTTACCAATGAGATATTTAACGTGGTGAGGGACCTCAATGAAGCTCATGAGAAGGTGCGTGAGCTGAGCGCTGATGAGGGTAAGTGGTGCAGAAAAAGAGCGCGTGAAATGATTAGAACTATAGGCCTGTGCCTTTCAATGTTGATGGAAAAGTCTATGGGTTGTGCTGTTAAGATAGCGAATGAATCAGCCCGGACACAAGTATGGATGCCGAGGTGAGTATACCGGCCAAAGCTTCATCAGTTGGTTCCTCCTTAATCATAGAAAACTCTTACTTGGTGATCGTCCAAATCTTGTGAAATGACCGACTTGAGGATACCAAGCTGTACAAGGACTCTGGTGACCGGGCTGTTGATGATATATCATGAGCTGGTCTACGTGGCAGGCTTAGGTGGAAAGGTTTTGGGGTTGGTTGATTTTTACCCACATCATAAACTACTTAAAATGTATTAATAATTAGATGCTTAATATTGGTTTAAGCGTTAATTTATTTATTTTTTATTGTAATTGGAAAACCAAACGCAACTTTATAATATAACAGTACTAAAAAAAACCACAACGAAACGACAAAATAGGTCACGTTTAATATGCTGTATTGGGACCCACTTTCAAGTATATATATATGCCCCCCAACCGCCTAAATCAGCATCCATGAAAGGTACCCCGATAATGGCCAGCACAAGCATTCAAGGCCGAGATTCTACCGGCGATCGGAGCCACGAGGTTACCTGCTTCAACGAGTGGACGGACCAGCAAGGGCGCCACCTCACGGAGCTCGTCAACGCCCTTGACCGGAACACCGAGGACCCGAACCGGGACGCCTTATTCGCGGATCTCGTCGGGAAAAACATCAAACACTTCGAAGATTACATGGAGCGGCGGATCCTATTGGCTCGGAACGATATATCGCCATTCTTCGCGCCAACGTGGTGCACTTCGCTGGAGAGTTCGCTCCTGTGGATGGCTGGTTGCCGGCCGTCGCTATTCGTCCTGCTGGTCTACGCGTTGTGCGGCGCACGTATTGAGTCGCAGCTGACGGAGTATTGTTGAAACAAATGAATTTTAATTTAATTTTTAGAATAGAAAGTGTCAAATGTGTCAAATTGGTTTCTTCCCTCAAAACCTTATATCCCACATCGGATAGGAGAGGTTGAATTGAGCTGTATAATAAGTGGTATGTGAGACACTTGGAGTGTGCCCCAAGGGGTACCCACATTTTGTGGAGGGGAGAGGAGTTACATTCCTACCGGTTTACCACATTTATATATTTAAAAAAAAAAAAAAAATAGTTTAACTAATTTTATTTTTTTTTAAACGTTTGAATAATAAAAAAAATTTGAACCGTTATATAAAAAAAAAAAAAAAATCAAAACGTTTTAAAAACCGTTTTAATTTATTAAACGTTTTAAATAAAAAAAAAATAACGTTTTAATAAATTAATTATTTAAAACGTTTTTTTTTTTCTTTAATTTCGGTTTTAATTTTTTGGAACGTTTTTTTTTTCTCTCCTCCTATAAATACAAGTTTTTTTTTTCTCATTTTGAATAACGAAAACAGTGTTTCTGCTTCTGATCTGTTTCTGTTTCTGCAATGTTTCTGTTTCTGTTTCTGTTTTGAAATAGTTTCGGTTTTCACTGTTTTGTTCTTCCGGAATTATTCCGATCTGTTCCGGTACTGTTTCTTAAATTCGATTTTGGTTTCCGAGCAGTTTGTTCGTTTTGCAAACAGTGTGTGGGGGTGTTTGGTTTTCGGGACTTCTACAGTGCAAAGAACGTCCTAGACATAGAAGAATTCTGGGCTGGTTTATCCTGGGGACGACGGGGCTGATACACTGCTTGCACGTTCTTGGACAGAGCCGCGAAACGTCTTAAAGAGAGCGACCTAGTCCGCGACTCATCCCAAGAAATTTTGGTAAACTCGTTCTTTATTTATTTTCTGCAACAACAATTTTAAGACGTTCAATATCTGTTAAGATGTCTACTGATCACGATTTTAAACAAGTAACAGTTGATCTCAACAAACCCTTTCGTTTCGAAGGGTTTCATTTTAAAAGATGGAGACAGAAAATGTTATTTTTTCTTACTATCGAAAAGTATCATATGTCTATACAACCGAAAAACCTCAATTACCTCAAGTTCCTACAGACGCTCAGATTCAAGAAGTTAAGTCTTGGGAGGAAAATGATTTCCGTTGTAAGAATTTTATTCTTAATAGTATGTCTGATGATCTGTATGATTATTACTGCTCTAACAAAACTGCAAAGGAAGTTTGGGATGCTCTTTCGAAGAAATACGACACTGAGGAGGCTGGAAGTAAAAAATATGCTGTTAGTCGGTATCTGAAATACCAAATGACCGACGACAAATCAGTGGAGGTTCAGTCTCATGAACTTCAGAAAATCGCTCACGAAATAATTGCTGAATGTATGTCCCTTGATGAACAATATCAAATTTCTGTTTTAATTGACAAATTACCCCCCTCTTGGAAAGATTTTAAGAATACTCTAAGGCATAAAACTAAAGAGTTTTCTTTAGAAAGTTTGATCACTCGTCTTCGGATTGAAGAGGAAGCCCGAAAACAAGATCAGAAAGATGAAGTGCTTGTTGTTTCTAACAACGCTCACAAAAAATCATTTTACGCTATTCTGAAACCTAAAAGAAAAAATATGAAAAATCAAAATCAGAATCGCAACCACAATAACCAGAACAGAAATGTGCATCAAAATCAGAATAGAAACAAACTCCTTTCAAGAAATAATTCTGAACAGTTTACTTGTTATAACTGTAGGAAGGCGGGCCATTTGGCTCGGAACTGCCGGCAAAGACGTCGTCCTGTTCCACAGGCGAATCTTACCGAGGACCAACTTATAGCTATGATTTCTTAAATCAATATAGTTGGTGGATCCGAAGGGTGGTGGGTAGACACTGGCGTTTCACGCCATGTCTGCTATGATCGTTCCATGTTCAAATCTTATTCTGAAAGTGAAGACAAGAAAGTATTGCTGGGTGATTCTCACTCCACTATTGTTGCCGGTTCTGGTGAAGTGGAATTAAAGTTTACCTCTGGAAAGACAGTCATTCTTAAAGATGTTCTGCATACTCCAGAGATGAGAAAGAATTTGGTTTCGGGCTATCTTCTGAACAAGGCGGGGTTCACTCAAACTATTGGGGCTGATTTGTACACCTTAACCAAAAATAATATTTTTGTTGGGAAAGGATATACAACTGATGGAATGTTCAAACTGAATGTTGAAATTAATAAAATTTCTTCTTCTGCTTACATGTTGTGTTCTTTTAATATTTGGTATGCTAGATTTTGTCATGTTAACAAACGCATTATTAAAAACTTAAGCAACTTAGAACTAATTCTTAAATTGTTTTTGAATGATTTTAAAAAATGTGAATTTTGTAGTCAAACTAAAATTACTAAAACCCCTCATAAATCAGTAATTAGAGAATCTGAATCTCTTGACTTAATACATTCTGATATTTGTGAATTTGATGGAGTCTTGACTAGGAATGGTAAACGCTATTTTATTACATTCATAGATGATAGTTCTGATTTTACTTATGTTTATCTCATGAAAAATAAAAGTGAAGCTTTTGAAATGTTTAAGAATTTTGTAACTGAGATTGAAAATCAATTCAATAAGAAAATTAAGAGATTACGTAGTGATAGAGGAACAGAATATGATTCCGATATTTTTATTGATTTTTATAAATCTCATGGGATTATTCATGAAAAAACTGCACCGTATTCTCCTGAAATGAATGGTAAGACTGAAAGGAAAAATAGAACTTTTGCTGAATCAGTAGTTGCTATTTTACTTAATACCGGTGCAGCTTCTCACTGGTGGGGTGAAATTTTATTAACGGTTTGCTATGTACTTAATAGAGTTCCCAAATCGAAAAGTAAAATTTCACCTTATGAAGTTTTCAAAAATAAGAAACCAAATTTGTCTTATTTTAAAACTTGGGGTTGTTTGGCATATGTTCGAATTCTTGACCTCAAAAGAAGAAAACTTGCCAGTAGAGCTTATGAATGTGTTTTTATTGGTTATGCGGTAAATAGCAAAGCTTATAGATTTTATGATTTGAAAGATAAAGTTATCATTGAATTAAATGATGCTGATTTTTATGAATATAAATTTCCTTTCAAATTGAAGAATAGTGGGGACTCGACTTCTAGTAATGAACCTATCATTAGGATTAATGAATCTAATAAGGAACTAGATATTGAACCTAGAAAGAGTAAACGACCTCGTATAGCTAAAGACTTTGATTCGGATTTCTATGCATATACCTTAGAGGAGGATCCACTTACCCTCCAAGAGGCATTATCCTCTATAGATGCCAGTTTATGGCAAGAGACTATAGATGACGAGTTAGACTCTCTCGAGTCAAATAGAACTTGGCATTTGATAGATTTACCTCCTGGTTGTAAAACAATAGGATGTAAATGGATTCTTAAGAAGAAATTGAATCCCGATGGAACCATTGATAAATATAAGGCTCGTCTTGTAGCCAAAGGGTTTAGACAAAGAGAGAATGTAGATTTCTTTGATACTTTATCACCTGTCTCTAGAATTACATCTATTCGTGTACTTTTATCTCTTGCTGCAATTCATAATCTTATTGTGCACCAAATGGATGTTAAAACTGCTTTTTTGAATGGTAAATTAGAAGAAGAGATTTATATGGACCAACCTGAAGGATTTGTTATTCCTGGTCTAGAAAATAAAGTATGCAAATTAGATAAATCTCTTTATGGTTTGAAACAAGCACCTAAGCAATGGCATGAGAAATTTGATAATCTAGTCATTTCACATGGTTTTAAAGTAAATGAAAGTGACAAATGCATTTACTATAAATCCGAAAATGATGTTTGCACTATTATATGTATTTATGTGGATAACTTGCTAATTTTTGGTTCCAATATTCATGTTGTGAATAATATAAAGTCCATGCTATGTGCTAATTTTGATATGAAAGATCTTGGTGAAGCAAATGTAATCCTTGGTATTAAAATAACTAGGTCTAAACATGAAATTTCTTTGGATCAATCTCATTATATAGAGAAGATTCTAAAGAAATACAATTATTTTGATTGTAAACCAGCATGTACTCCTTATGACCCTAGTGTGAAGTTGTTCAAGAACACAGGTGATGGTGTTAGACAAACTGAGTATGCGAGCATCATAGGCAGTCTCTGATATGTCACTAACTGCACTAGGCACGACATAGCGTATGCTGTAGGATTACTATACAAGTTTACAAGTAGACCTAGTATTGAGTATTGGCATGCTATTGATAGGATTATGAGATATCTAAAGAGAACTATGAACCTTGGATTACATTATCAGAAGTTTCCCGATGTTCTGGAAGTATATAGCGATGCTGATTGGAACCCTTTCAGATGACTCCAAGGCAACTAGCGGTTATATATTTAGTATAGCTAGTGGAGCTGTTTCTTAGAAATCTAAGAAATAGACTATTTTGGCTCAATCTACTATGGAGTCTGAGATGATTGCACTAGCTTCGGCTAGCGAGGAAGCAAGGTGGTTAAGGAGCTTGCTTTCTGATACCCTTTTATGGGAGAGACCGATTCCAGCTGTCTTGATCCATTGTGATAGTATCGCGGCTATTGCAAAGATTCAGAACCGTTATTATAACGGAAAAAAAATGACAAATACGTCACAAACACAGCACTATTAGGGAGTATATCTCTACAGGGGCTGTGAGAGTGGATCATGTACGGTCTGATGATAACTTAACCAATCCTTTGACGAAAGGATTAACTCGAGAAAAGGTTTACAAAACCTCGAAAGGAATGGGACTCAAGCCCATAGATTGACAAGTCACTTGTGAGGGAAACCCAACCTATAGACTGGAGATCCCAAGAAATAGGTTCAAAGGGTAATAACAACTCATGAAGTGATATGAGAAGAATCATGCTATAAATTTGAGTTCTATTTCATAAATGTGCTGTTTGAAGCATGATATCTTGAAGCGATAGAAGGTTGAGTTTTTATTAACTCTTAATGAGATCTATACTCTATTTTGGAGTGGAGTACCTAGCTACAAGAGTATTCTTGATAGATTCACCTATGTGAATGTGGAAGTGTGGCCGTTTCCTATGGAATTTTGGGCAAAATTCTCTAGAGCATTCACTATACTGGGATACACGTGCATGACCGTAAAGCACGGGCTTTTGGACTACACCCTGATAGGGTTGTGTGTGTGATGTTGTTACAGATAGAGTTCAAAACTACGAGTTACTCTAGTATAATTTAAAGCATCTTCACCATGTAAAGGTTCAAGTCGATAAACACATTTTCTTATGCACAATCTTATATTGAATTATACTGCTCGATGAAAAAATTGTTTTTAAAAATTCAAGTGGGGGATTGTTGAAACAAATGAATTTTAATTTAATTTTTAGAATAGAAAGTGTCAAATGTGTCAAATTGGTTTTTTCCCTCAAAACCTTATATCCCACATCGAATGGTAGAGGTTGAATTGAGGTATATAACAAGTGGTATGTGAGACACCTGGGGTGTGCCCCAAGGGGTACCCACATTTTGTGGAGGGGAGAGGAGTTACATCCCTACCGGTTTACCACACACGCGCTCACGCGCCGCCGCCGCCGCCCGTCCGGCCGAGCCAAGCCGCGCGTGTGATGAGGTGGCACTTATTTATTTATATATTTTTTTTAAAAAAAAAAAAAAAAGAGTTTAACTAAATTTTTTTTTTTTAAATGTTTGAATAATAAAAAAAATTTGAACCGTTATATAAAAAAAAAAAAAAAAAAAAAAAATCAAAACGTTTTAAAAACCGTTTTAATTTATTAAACGTTTTAAATAAAAAAAAAAATAACGTTTTAATAAATTAATTATTTAAAACATTTTTTTTTCTTTAATTTCGGTTTTAATTTTTTGGAACGTTTTTTTTTTCTCTCCTCCTATAAATACAAGTTTTTTTTTCTCATTTTGAATAACGAAAACAGTGTTTCTGCTTCTGATCTGTTTCTGTTTCTGCACTGTTTCTGTTTCTACTTCTGGTCTGTTTCTGAAACTGTTCTGAAACAGTTTCGGTTTTCACTGTTTTGTTCTTCCGGAATTGTTCTGGTACTGTTTCTTAAGTTCGATTTTGGTTTCCAAGTAGTTTGTTCGTTTTGCGAACAGTGTGTGGGGGTGTTTGGTTTTCAAGACTTCTACAGTGCAAAGAACATCCTAGACAGAGAAGAATTCTGGATTGTTTTATCCTGGGGACGACGGGGCTGATACACTGCTTGGACGTTCTTGGGCAGAGCCGCGAAACGTCTTAAAGAGAGCGACCTAATCCGCGACTCATCCCAAGAAATTTTGATAAACTCGTTCTTTATTTATTTTCTGCAACAACAAGTATCTTCAGGGGTCCGAAACGGGAACCTCGGCGAGCTCTCGGCTAAGCAGCAGCTCACCTTGGTGAACCGCTTGCAGGCAAGGCTTTATGCATGTTGGGTCCCACCTTCTATTATATATATTTTAGGCGGCAATTTTTTTATTTTTTTTCCACAATACATAGAAATAATGAAAATGCCCCCCAAAAAGAAAATTTCATTTATTGTTTAATTTCAGATTTTTGTTTTTGTGATACAAAAATAAAATAAAATTAAATTATAGGAAAAGATAAACAAGGCTAGAATTTTATTTTAAAAAACACAAATTTATCATATCATTTGCTAATATTAGTAACAATTTTAACTGTTTTAACTGGCTATTTTGTATAAATACACAAATGCTCTTACCGTTTTAAAAAAAATAAAAAATAAAAAATATTTTTAAAAAAATTAGGACACTGACCACTTGCATGTGGCATGGTTTAAACAGTTGTGCCTTGTATTTTGAGCCACCAAAAGGAGCCAATGGACTAACCCAAATGGTCAGAAGGAAGCGTGCAGCCCACGAAGGTGTAGGAGCATACTTGATGGCCTGGAAGGTCCGTCCAATAGTCGTTGGACGGTGGCTGGATCGGACAGGACGCTTGGCGAAGGTCCGACATCAGATCAGTAGGTAATGGCTAGATCGCACGGGGGTAGTGTTTAGCTTTGTCCCACTGTACGTTGGTCGTCAGATAGTCAACAAAGATCACCAAGGGAACCACCTCGTCACTTGGAGAGTCGTGAGTAGTCCGAGGTGCTCGGTAGAAATATCCCTCCTCAATTGTCCCCCACTCCTAGGCTCTGAGTCCGAGGTTCTTGGGAATAAAGGTTATTATGCTCTGTGCGAGTTAGAATTGACCATGAAGCAACCAAGGTGGTCCCACGAAAGTGAATCATTTGGCGCCCATTTGCTACGTGAGGAGGAAGCTGTTGGGATGTGGACACGTGTCCTCTGTCACATTGGGCACACAGATCGAGGGTATTTAGGCCATTTGGATTTAGATCCTTCATCTCCCCTCCTAGAGCCCTATATAAAGGGAGGCCTTGGTCTTATTTCCTCACTTTGCATTCCTGAGATTTTCAGAGCCCTCTGGAGCTTGGGTTCTGTTGAGCGGTATCATCCATTCCTTTCGCTACATATTTTCTTTCATTATGAATCGCATACTGTTCAACCTTTCATCTTCATCTTTTTCTGAATTGAGTGTTGAATCTTTGTCGTCGACATCTTCTTTCTTGGGTTGTGGTCGACCATAATTTTTTTTTCTTTTCTGACCAACTCGGTGCTTGTCCCGCTGATCACCTATCTCCACTTCTGCTTTGTCCGCTCTCCGAATGTAATTCCCCAGGTATTTTCTCTGGATGAGGTGCTTCGATCTCCTTGTGGAGCTGGAGGCAGTTTTCTATGGAATGACCCTAATTCCGATACAATACATTGTACTTAGTTATCGATCTTCCCATAGGCTTTTCTCTTAGGGATAGAAGAGGTGGAAAGAAATCCCTCTTGAGTTCTCCATGAAGATAGTTACCATAGAGGTGGTTAATGGGGTAAAATCCTGAGGTTGGTATCCCAGGGGTAAAAATGGTCTTCGTTCCCAATATAGAAGTCCAAGGCGCCCCTTCTGCTTGTAACCTTCGAGTTTTGAGCTCTACTGGGGCCCTTATGTTCATTCTTGACTTTATTCTTCTGGGCTCCTTCACGCTCCTTCTTTGGTCATTGCTCGCAGGTTGGCATTGTAAAAGAGAGTATTGTGGTCCAATGTTTGGTCTAAGTTATCTAGAAAGGTTGTTGTTGAGGTTATATGAGAGCCTCTAGTAGAAAATCCCATCTATGAAGGTGGTCATAGCCACCCATTCAGAGATTTCATCAAAATCGTTCGCCTCCCAGTCAAATTAGTTGACATACTTATTGAGTGATCGCCAATGTGAGTAATGATCTTCGGCCTTCGTCGTGTGCACTTGAATCGAGACAGGAATAACTATTCGAGCTTAAGAAAAGTATAGATAGAGATAAGTCAGAGGCTCTAGAACCACGTCCTCACTACACCTGATAGGGTAAGCTAGAGAGATTTTCACTTAATGGCCACTAAGGCATTCTATATGTCCAAATGGGAGAGGAAAATGGACAAGTGATCCACGAGGTATATCGTCCCATAATAGGTCATCATTTGTCGATGCTCAAGCGATGGGGCACCAATCTTTTTGAGTACCTCGTCGACAAATGGAGACCTCATCTCGGTGGTAGGTCCAAACGATGATCTTCCTTGGTGGATCTCCTAGAAGAGCGCCTACATAACCGCGAGGATGTGTTCCACTCCGCCATTCCTTCAAGTATGGCAATCTTCAACACACATATGGCTGCCCACTAAATAAACACCATTGTGATGGAGAGCAGTGAGTAGGAGCTGACCTCTTTCTTACATTAGGCCCTAACGTCAGACCGTACCACTAAGATCATTAAGCGATTCAACGGGGATGGTGAACGATTCCTTGTGTACTGTCGCCTTATCAGAGTGGACATGTATCTAAATGCAGCCTGGAGACCATACTCTTGCTCCCTATGCTCGGGATCACAGGGTTATTGACGATCTCCGAACGCAACCCTGTTGGAGTAGATCACCCGGTCCCTGGATTATTGTGTTCTCTCATCGCATCCTATAATTCGAAGAGTCAGTTCTTCCTCCACAGGGGTCGAGGGTTGATGAGTGAGGAGGGCTCTAATGCATCCCTGAAACTTTCCAAGTTGTTGTTCCAAGTTATCTACTAGGGAGCCCTCTGCGAACCCCAGGACTGTCCCACGAAGTGACAGAAGGCAAAGTAGAAGAGTCCATCGAGCCTGTTGGCAGTGGTTGGTCATCGATGGCCAATGGCCTCATTTCCGATCTAGGATGCGGTGACATCACTGTAGTTTCTCTAGGGGATTGTTCGTTCTTTAGATTGTTCACTGCACTGTTTTTGTCTCTTCGTCTTATTATCTAGCCAAATTTTGTGATCATCAAGTCCTAGTTGACCGGCGAAAGATGATCAAAGAGAGATTTTTAGTTGCGTTTTCATAGACGACGTCAAACTGTTGGTGTCGAAAATAGGTTAACACCCACGGTTGGTTCGGTTAGAGTCTAGGTGGAGATTTGCTTTATTTAGTTGTCGGTTTTGTGTATGGTGGTCCTACCTACTAAACCATCAATGGTCAAATCCTGCGGTTCGAGCTTGCACTTGCACAAAGACTTATTGGGGCGCGCGTGGCGAAATCCCTCTAGCGTAAGAGTAAGAGTTCGGGAAGAAAGAGAATACAATATTAATTCAGTGGCGTTTCTCATCATACCCGGAGCATTTAATACCCACTATTTATAGGAGAGGGTTGGATTAGTCTTGGAAAATTAGGGCCCTTAGTGTGCTCAATTAGCATAATTTGACGCGTGGGCAATGAAGAGGCATGTCTCGTTGTTTAAGCAACTGGACCTTGCATTTCAGTCCACCAAAATGAGCCCATGAGTTGGACCAAATGGCCAGGAGGCAAAACCTAGCCTACGGAGGTGCAAGAGCATACTTGGTGGCTTGGAGGATCTGTCTGGTGACGACTGGCCGTTGGACATTGGCCGGACCGCCAAGATGCCTGACGAAAGTCCAACATCTAGTCAATGGGTGGTGGTCGAACCGAACAGTGGTAGTGGTCAGCATCGTCCCATTGTACAACGGTCATTGGGTAGTCAACTAGGGTCAATAAGGGCACTACATCAGTACATCGCCACATGGAGAAACGTGAGGGATCCATGATGTCTGATGAAATACCCCTCATTAAATTTTTTGATTGTTTCTTTGCTTATGATTTTTTTTTTTTTTTTTTTCAATTGATAATTCAAGGTTGGATTCAAATTCCTTATACTAACTATCATATCATAATATCAATAAGTCCTTAAACCTAATTTTTTTTCAAACTGTAGTCATCCCTAGAAAAATGTGTAATTTTTTTTGTCTTATACGTCAGTTATCTTGAAGGAAATATACATGGAAATATCTATATAATAAATTAATTTAAAAAAAAAAAATTGAAAATTGAAATTAATTTGAGGGGATTGATACATGACATTGTATTATAATTTCATACCTCCACCTCTAACGCGGTTAAATTAAATTATATTTTGTAATTATAAAATTTATATTTTGTTTAATTGATTAATTTTTTAATAGAAATAGATGGATGATATCAAATTATAAAAATTTTGAAGAGAAAATTTTCACCCCCAACTTGTAGGACAATTAAATTAAATTATATTTTTTACCTTTTAAATTTTATATTGTATTTAATTAATAATTTTTTTAATTAAATATTATATTTTTATTTTTTAAATTAGAAATTTAATATAATATCTTTAGCCATAAAAAAAACCTAGTTTACTGTAAAACATATGATGAAGTCTAATGAAAACTTCCATTATTTGCATTCTCTTCTAGAATTGACATTAGTGACTCATTTGCAAATTATACATGGTGTGAATATTGACAAATTTTGACTAATTACATGATTAAACCATTGGTGAATTCAGAAACTTAATTTACTATTGATGAGGACTTCAAAAATAATTTGTTCAAGAAATTTAAAAAAAAAAAAAAAAAAATTGCTTTTAAAACAAAATAAATAACTATTTAATAAAAATTGGTTTAACTTAAATTTATATTAATAAAAAAATGACTTTAAAAGTAAAGTGAGAAACAAGTCCATACACTACAAAAACACTCCGGTAAGAATGGTGTACCTGTTAAGCAAATAACTTTTCTACTAGAGGGTGTTTATTTTTTTTTACTATTAAAAAATTAAAATTCTGAATTTACCCTTGTTATTGTAGAATAAGATAATAAGAGAAGAAGACAAATTATCAGCTCGATATACGAGCTTGCAAGAGGAAATAGCGGACAAGCCCATCGCGTTAATCGCGAGGGAAATAAATAAAATCAGTGATTCGAGCGAGGAGGCAGAGGAAGCTTTGGGAGAACACGACAAGTCAATGGTGGATGTGATGGTGGAGGCTGATCGGCTAAGAGTGGGTACCCTCAAGGAATTATTGGTCATTTTGACACCGTTTCAGGGGGTGGAGTTTCTAGCAGCGAGTAAGAAACTCCACCTCTGCATGCACGAGTGGGGTGTGAAGAGAGATCATAATCATGGTAGGAACTAATAAGGAACATCATATTATGTATGTTTTTTTTCTCTTTTTCTTTTCTTTGTTTATGTGTGTATTGTGTGTTTGTTTTTGCTGTGTATTTGTAAGTACAAATAATTTAAAATGTTGTTTTTCATATAACATACGTCATATGTTAGAATGATTAAGATGCAGAATATTGAAAAAGAATATGAGATAATGCATTTATATGTATGAACCCTACATAATACAAAAGAAATATATATAGCCAGTTATTTTCGTTTAGACTACTGCAAAATTTAAAATTTCGAATATACCCTTGGTATTGCAGAATAAGATAATAAAAGAAGAAGACAAGTTATCAGCTCGACTTACAATCCTGTCAGGGGACATAGCTAGAAACCCATCACGCTGATCGCGAGGGAAATGAATAAAATTACTAATTTGCACAAGGAGACAGATGAAGTTTTGGGGAACACGACAAGTTGATGGTGGATGCAATAGTGGAGGTTGATCAACTGAGGGTGGGTGCCCTCAAGAAGTTATTAATCATTTTGGCGTCGCTTCAGGGGGTGGAGTTTTTGGCGGCGAGTAATAAACTCCACCTCTATATGAACGAGTGGGGTATGAAGAGAGATCACAATCATGGTAGATGTTACTTAGGAACATCATACTATGTATGTTTTTTTCGTGTATATTTGTGTGTCTATTTTTCTTTGTATATGTAACAAATAATTGAATATGTTGTTTGTCAATTATAATATAACATATGTTAGAGTAATTGAGAGACAAAATAATGGGGAAAAATGTGAGCAAATGTATGGATATGTGTAAAGCATGCAGAATAGAGAGATGTTTAAAGATGTCTATATATTGGCAAGACTTAGGGTTTGGAGTATTAGGATTTAGGTAACATTGAAATAATCGGGTTTCTCAGAGCCATCACGCGATTTCTCCCTTCGGAGAATTAAAACCAAATTCAGATCGCCAATATTTATTTTATAAAAATTTAATTTTTTATTTAATTTTTTATTTTATTTATTTTTTTATTTTATTTTTTTTACAATGCGACGGTGACAAGTAATTAATAATTTATTTTATAAAAGTATTTTGATTTACAATGCGGCAGAGATAATTACCGGTTCCGCCACTAACATTGTAAGACCCCGATTTAGCACGTACGCCCTTTTAAATTTCATGTTAGAGCATTTAGAAAATTTCGGGGTAAAATTGATGTTAATTAAAAACCAAATTAAAAGTTATTGGGTCAAATTGAAAATATAGAAACATTTATTCTAAACTTGGAATGCAAATTATTAAGTAAAATCTAAAACTTGAAAATGTTAAGGGTGAAATTTCAATTTTAGAAACTTATAAGTGTTAATTTGAACTAAAAAAAAAAAAGGAGAGTTAGAGAATTAGGGGAAAAAAGAGCAATTTAACAAAAAGATTTTTTTTTATAAACACACACACATATATGCATATAGTGTATGTGTGCAGTGAGAACCGGAGGCAGAAACAGAGAGAGACCGATGACGTGGCAACGCGAGGGATAAGGAGTATACCACTAAATTCATGCGTATAAATATAAATGCATGCATTTCAAATCAATGATGGGGAAAAGGAAGGAGAAGAATCCAGACAATCAAGAAAAAGATGAGAAGATTCACGAAGAAGAAGAGAGAGAGAAGGAGCGGGAGAGCGAGAGAGAGAGTCCGCCGGTGTGGGTTTTGGGTGTTGCTGTCGTTCAAATTTCTCCAACGGTGGGTTGGTTGTGTGACGTCGCCGGCGGTGGGTGTTGCCGGCCGAAGAATTAGAGAGAGAGAAGGTGAGTTTCAGTTTTGGGTGTGTGTTCCGTTCGGCGTCGTGGGTGTTCCGTCTTCGTGGATGTGTGGCGTGATCAGAGCAACGTTAGTCAACGGCGAGTCCCAGAACAGAAACAGAAAACGAAGAGAGAGAAAGTCGGTGATGGTCCGGTCGACATGGGTGGTAGTCGTCCGTTAAGTCTGATTTGTGTGGGTATACGTTTTGTCTGTCGTTCAGTCCATCGTTCAACTTGAGTTGTGAGTGTGTGAATGTTGTCGTCACAGTGTCACCGTTGTTAGGTGTGTGTGTGTACAAGCTGGCGGTGTGTGATCGGCGCTGTTCTGATCGGTTATGTGTTGGGGGGGGGGGGGTGTGGTTCAGTTGCTGCTATGAGCATGTGGAGTGGATCGAACGTGTGTGTGTGTGTACTATTCAAACATGGTGTGTGTGTGTGTGTGCTCTGTTTTTGCTGACTGTGTGTATGTGCATATGGTTCGATCAATTGTGTGGGAATGTGGTTCGGTCCGATGGTGTAATTTCGTGTGTGTATCATTTGTTCGGTAGGTGTGTGTGATCGTCGACAGTGTGGATAGGTTTGTTTGGTGTGTGGGTTGTGTATGTGTTCGTCGTGTGTGGGTATGTGGGTGTGTGGTGCTACTTTCCGGCAGTGTGTGTGTGAGGGTGTCGTCGACCGTGTGTGTGTGTGTGATCAATCGTTTGGTCATTGGGCATTAGTAAATGGTAGGTGTATGTATGTTGTTCGGTCGTCAGTTAGGTGTGTGTGAGGTTGGTTGGTTGGTGGGCGGCGGTGTAAGGGTGTTGATCGGTAGTGATGCTCATCTAACAGAAAACAGGAATGAGCAGTAAAAAAAAAGAAAAAAGAAAGAAAAAGAAGAGGAGGAAAAAAAAAAAAAAAAAAAAAAGGAGGGGGGGGGAGGGAAGAATTACACAAATAACCCCAACAAAATTCAAAATTCATCTCGCGACCCGTGAATGATTCGGAACGGGTAACGTTTTTCGTTAAGTTTATTTTAGTCTTGTTAAATTAAATTCTAGCATCAAAATTTAGTAACCGGAATAATAAATTTGGGACCCTTCGTATTACTAAATTTTATGCAGTAAAATTTTTAACGAAATGAAATTAACCGAATAACAATTTTCATAAATAAAATGTGGGAAATGGGAAAATACGGAACGGAGGGTCTGCATTTGCATGATTAGGTTATTTTTACCTAAAATATTAATTTAGGCCCCGTCACTAATAGGTTCGCAGACATCGGAGTAGTGGTAGAGTATAGTCGGTAAAAGCTTTTCGGAGTGGATCATCAGGTGAGTGTACTGTCTTCTTGCCAAACTATATATATATATACATATATGATGGAAAATGGTTGTATTTAAATTAGATGCTTTTAAAATTATGTGAATCAAGAAGGTTTTGGGTGAATTTGTAAAATGAATTTTCGTTGAATTATGTTGGATTTGATGGTTTCAAAGGAGAGTGGAAAAATGTCTGATTTTCTAAAACAAAGGTGGAAAAAAAAATGGTTTTTTTTTGCTGAAATCAGTTGGTATTTTAAAAAAGAAAGTGAAAAATATGATTTTTGTTGAAAATTAGTGGGTTTTTAGATGAAAGTGAAAAACATGATTTTTGAATTAAATCGGTTTTGGAAATGAAGGTTGAGATTTGTGATTTGACGATGTAGATTGACGATATTGATTAGACGATTGTTATAAATTTGTGGGTTGATGATGATGTGGTTTATATTCTTCCTGTAAGGGATGTGAATTTTTAACTATACTGATGATTTTGATGTTGCCATAGTTGTTCTCCCCGAAAGGGGTATGGTTTCTCTCCAAAAGGGGTGTGGATTATAGTTCTCCCCGTAAGGGGTGTAGATTATATTTCTCCCTAAAAGGGGTGTGGATATTTCATAGGAAGGCATTCCTACGGATGTTACGGTACCGTTGCAACTTCCGATCGTGAGGTTAAAACGATCATTATGGTTGGGCAATGTGTATTGTGGTGGAGTGGTGTTTTGAGATGTGGTGTTTTACTTATATTGGGTGATTTATTATTTATTATGGTGAATGATATTATTTTATACTAGATGAGTTTGAATGGAACTTATATTTATTGGTTTATTTTTACTACTTATATTATGGAGAATTTTACTAGCTACGTGTTGTTTATATACTTACGCTTGATCCATTTAGATGTTGTAGATATGAATTATTATTATAAAATATTTTTACTAAGAAGACAGTACACTCGCAGATGGAGCAAATAGAAGTCGCTTGATCCCCTACTGGCACTAATTAGAGTTACACGGGTCAAGCATTAGAGTCATACGAGAGGAATTTGAGATGAGTAGTTAGAGGATGAACCTAAGGGAGGTTCATGAGTTCTATTTATTGTTTCTATTTTTGGGACAAATGTATCCCTATAGTATGAAGTTATTATATATATATGACATGTAGATGAAAGTTTGTTTATTGCCGTAGTTAAGTTGGTTAGTCAAGTGATGTCACGTCGACGTTATGCAGGCCCGATAGTGACAGGTGTCCATGGTGGGGTGTGACAAACATAGTGAGGTAAGGCTATATATATATATGTGTGTGTGTGTGTGTGTGGTCTGATCGGCAAAGCTGACTAATTGGAGGTGAATAGTATTCTAGAGAATGTGAAGACCAAAGCAGTTGCAATCGGTATTGATGGGTTTAGAGAGCTTGTGAAAAACATCATTTTGGGATATTTGAATACCATTCCAATTATCACAATTAAGAACAATAATTATAGGGGATGAGACTCTCATGTAAGAGAGAAACCAAAAAAGCCAAATGAGTTGTTTTGTTTAGTCAGCAATGGCATGATACTCAGTTTCAGTACTAGAAATACAACCACAATTTGTTTCTTATTACGCTATGAAACAAGTGAGTCGCCCAAAAAAGAATAATAACAAGTGATAGAGCATTTATTAGTGGGATGCCAGCTCAGTCAGCGTATGAACAAAAGCCTATAAGGTGCAAGTGGATTAGGTTAAGGAATGAAGTCTGTGAAACAATGTTTCTTTGACATATCGAAGAATGCAAAGAATAACAGAGTAGTAAGTAGTTCGAGAAGTGAACAAGAACTACCTGACCTAATGGACAACATAAGGAATGTATGGATGAATAATGGTGAGATATACCAAACTTTTTAAATAATTGGCAATAGAGAGTGATATCCGAGAAATGGGTATCATCTAATAGAGTAAGTCTGATATTCGACTCTAGAGGAGTTTTGACAGTGGTGAAATTAGTGATGTCAGCCTTGGAAAGAAGGTAAACGACATATTTATCCTAAGAGATAAAGTATACATCTCAACCAGATGAAACTTTGATGCCAAGAAAATAGGTGAGCACGCCAAGATCTTTCATCTCAAACTGTCCATTGAGAAATTTTTTTAGTTCAGAAATACCACATATATCATCCTATGTAATCATCATATCATCCACATATAATTAAAAAGAAAAATTGGTCGTTGTTAGTTTGGCAAAGAAACAAGGCACAATCATGAGCGTTACATGTAAATCCAAACTGGTGGATGATAGTGTTGAATTTTGTGAACCTAACACATGAGATTGTTTGTGAAGATTGATTTTGATACTAACAATGAGTTGATGTTTTTCATCAAGTATGTTGAGTTTGTGTTAGAATAGTAAAGCTTTAATCAAATCCAAGACGCAATCAAAACAACTCACATAAGGCAAGGAATCATATCACTGAGTTGCGGAAAGCATATTTTTTTTTGGAAAACATATTTTTTATGATCATAGGTAAAACAACTTTTTTTGTTTAGTTATTTAATTTGAACTCGATTAGGATTGCACATTCAATACAAAAATTGATGAAATTACATGATATTATGTGTGTATTATTAATCAATTAAATTGCATGATATTAATTGAAGGATAAGGTGGGAGCAAACTGGGTTGAGAAATAAAGTCCGTGAAATAAGGTGCCTTTGACATATTGAAGAATGCGAAGAACAACCCAATAATGAATGGTCCGAGGAGCAGACAATAACTGACTGACTTGATGGATGACATAGGCGATGTGTGGGCTAGTGACAGTGAGGTATACTAAACTTCCAATCAGTTGGCGATATAGAGTGAAATTCGTAAGAGGTAAACCATCTAGTGAGGTGAGTCTGATATTCGGCTCTAAAGGAGTAGTAACATTGGTGGAATCAGTGATGTCAGGCTTGGAAAGGATATTAGAGGCATATTTGGCCTAAGAAAAAAACAATATGCATCTGAACCGAATGAAATTTCGAGGTCAAGAAAATAGGTAAGCACGCCAAGATATTTATCTTGAATTGCCCACTGAGAAATTTTTTGAGTTCAGAGATACTGCATAAATTATCCCTGGTAATAATCATGTCATCCACGTATAATAAAAAAAGGATAATACCATTGTCAGTGTGGCGAAGAAATAGAGCGGAATCATGAGCGCTGGATGTGAACCCAAATTGATGAATGGTAGTGCTGATATAATATCCCGAAAGTTTGTATTTTGAATAATATTATTTTATATAAGTTTAATATTTTTGGGTTGTTTTGTATATTTTGATGATTTATAATAATTATTTGATAATTTTGGGAAAATTAGTGTAATTATTAGGTCTAATATGAATTACATTATAATTATGGAATGTTAAATGTAATTTCTAAAATCTTACCATCCAAGTCACATGGTTGTGGCTATGAATTAAAGAAAAAGAAAATAAAATGTTGGCCAAAAGTTTATTCTATTCATATATTCATATATATATATATATATATATACACTAGTGTATAACCCGTGCCTGAAGGCACGGGTGTGAAACATACAACATCTATTTCGTCATAACATCTATAATAATTAATAATCAAGACAACTATTTTTCACTTATTTCATTTAACAGTGGAACATCAATATAATCTAATAACATTTAAATCTTATAACAAAAGTCACCCACGACATTGCTAGAATAGGACGTCCCAAACGTCAAACAAAAAATAGACAACTAATCTATAATAATTTGATATTTTTCAATAGAAGTTTAAATGTTGCATCAATTGAGATAATTATAGTTACAATAATACTTCCAGATAAACAATATTTGTCGTGGATAGAGATCCATATTCGGGGAGAAGTACACTTAATCGATCAAATAATATGCACCTTGATAGGGACACATATAGTTGACCGTGACTAAAAACTGGTGTAATCAAATCTACCCCAACAAATTTCACTGATTGTCCTTGTGATTTATTTATCGTCATAGCATACGCCAAACGAATTGGAAACTAGCACCTTGTCATTTGAAAAGAAAATTCAGAAGACGACGGCGTTAAGGATATTCTCGGAATGAATGCCAAATTTCCCACTTTATCCCCTGTTAATATTCGAGCTTCTATTACACGTGAAGAGCACCTAACAACTATTAATCGTGTGTCATTACAAAGTCCATCATTTGGTGCAATATTTCTCAATAACATAATTGGACATCCAATTTTCAAATCTAACTTGAACGAAGGTAATCCTAAAGGATCCAAGGAATTCAAGTATTCATTAGGATAACGATTTGTAATTTGACGATCGGCTCCATCATCTTCAGACATTTTGTCCGTAGCCAGATATGTTATCGTTTCTCCAGGAAAAATATTTAAAGCGGCCGAATTAATAACACTGACATCGTCATTTCTTGCAAAAATGATAGAATGTTCGATTAGAAATGCAAGGGTAGCAACACCGGGTGTACTTTGACGTGGATAAACTGACGATATTAGTTCGTCCAATCGAACAAAACAAATGCAAATTAAAATAGTAGAAATATGACAGCATAATAGAAACAGTTAGACAAATGAAATAAGACTGTATATCGAAATTTCTATGTGATTTCTAGTGTATAACTCGATTTTAATTTTTCCATTATTAAGTTAATAATTAATTTAATTAAAAAATAACATTTAATTGAGCATAAATAAACAATACAATGGGGGAAAAAATCAACAAAAATTATATTCATGAATTTACAAATTAAAAGTACGCAACCGATATAGAGATATTTAATATTATTTTTTTGAAAAATAGACATAATCCACTTTAGCTATAAAACATTATCAAATTATCGAGTCATATTTTCAAATAAATATAACTAATATCAACATAACCAAATAATGATGCATGGTAAAATATTTATTAAAAAATTGACAAAATCACATTTGTTTTTACAACATTCTCAAATATAATGTTTCCAAATGTACACAACCCAAATATAATGTTTCCAAATGTACACAATAATAACCAACACAATAATATATATTTAATAAAAATCAGTCACTAAGACATTGGTGTGTACAACCGAAAAAATGAAGCCCTCCACCAAGAAAAACCGGAACTTAACTTAAATATTTTAAATACAACTCCAATTGTTAATAATGTTGCATGAAACAGTTGTTACCACTTAAGAAAAAACTAACAAATAATTAAATCTATCTTAATCCATAACTAAAAAAATTTGGTAATAATTCTAAAAAGATAGCAAGTAGGCAAGCAACAGATACTTAACAGATACCAAGTTTTTTGTAATATCCCATATTTGAGTTCATCCTCTAGAGAAAAATGAAACGGAAACAGAATTCTTGGATTAGCATTTGGTTATTGTTTTGTTTTTCTTGTTTAAAGGGGTTGAATGTGTAATATCTTTGTATTAAGTTTTAAACTTAATATTAAAATCACATAGAAATTTTAAGAGCGCTTATAATAAAAATTGAAACATTAAAGAGCAATATGTACTTTTTTAAAATTAGGCAGCAAAGTAAAATTTATGAACAGGAACGGAAACGAAAACGGAAACGGAAACGGAAACGGAAACAGAAACATGTATATTTCTCTAACAGAGAACAAAAACAGAAGCAGGATCATAAACAAAAAACAGAAACAGAGAGCAGGAACAGAAACAGAAACAGGAATGGAAATAGAGACGGAAACAGAAACAAGGAACAGGAACAGAATAGAAACAAATGCAAATTTAACCTGATTCGAGAGCTGGTTCGAGAGCTGAGATTTAACCTGATTCTACAGTCGCTTCCCTCCCTCCTCGTTAGCTTGTCTCTCTTCCCTCTGATTCTACAATCGAACAAAACAAATGCAAATCAAAAGAGTAGAAATACGACAACAGAATAGAAACAATTAGCCAAATGAAATAAGACTATACATCAAAATTTCTATGTGATTTCTAGCGTATAACGGGGGAAAAAATCAATAAAACCCTTGAATCCAAATAGAACTATCCATATGTGCAAATACATATAAAGAAATGATTATATTCAATTAATAATATAACTTACAAAACTAATAGCGCACAGAAAGAAAACATCTAAGGCTTCCAACTCTATAAGACTATTAGATAGAGAAGTGGGAGCTCAAAGAAGAAAATCACAATAAGTATATATATGAACCGAATTGGAAAGATCACATTGCAAGTTAGGTTCTACTTGCATCCATAAGAACTTTTACTACTCTTTAAAGAAATAAATCCATAAGAACTTTTACTAAATTTTAAAGAAATTAAAAACACAGTTACTAACCAAAAATCCTCCCCCCCCCCCCCCCCCCCCCCCCCCCTTCCCCCCCTAAAAAAAAAGAAAAAAAAGTGAAATTGTAATTAAATTGAATAATACGTACTCAAATCCCCTTCTTTTGTGCAAAAATCAAATAACTTGCAGATGATTTTTTAGCTCTATTAAATACTTAAAATATCTCTTCAACTATTCCAATCAACATAATAAAAATTCATAAATTCCAAGGAATTTGTTCTAAAAAATCAGAAATTAATTTTCGTCGATATTTGTTTATGTTTCAAGTTTTCTTTAAAAAACAAAAACCCAAAAAAACCCAAAGTCTTAGAACATAAACAGAAATATGGGAACCAAATGAGTGTTGGGTAAAAACCCTTTAGGAAACCAAATTAGTGTTGGAACAGAAACAGTAAACAAAAACACAAAACAGAAACGCCAAGCAGAAACACTAAAAAAGTTGTTCTTGAGATTCAAAAGTTGTCCACAATTTTATAATTCTCCAAGAAATTTTACATTGTAAGGCAGCAAAAAAGCGTTGCGGCAACAACCAATTTTGGAAAGAAAAAAAAAAAACTATTCAGCAATGTTGACCCAAATTAGACTCATAAGAAGATAAACAATCAAGATACACACAAATTAATCCAAAAATAGACATGGCCAAATCTAAAATCAGTAACTTCGAATGCTTCACTTTTGGCCTCAAAATTAAGAATTTGAACATGATTTGAACTATGGTTAATACACAAACGCATGATTAAATAAGTCTGAAAGTCAATCACAGTTAGCCCGCTAAAATCTATTACTCAAGTTAATGGCATGCCAATCCATTATTCGCAGAACAAAAAACAGTAAAAAAACAAAATTTATAACCGTTGTTAGTTTCAATGCTTGCCAAAATTCTCTACAATCGACAGCAAAACAAACAAAAAACAAAAACTAACCTTTGCAGTTGATCGGCGAAAGCGAGGAACGATTGTTGTGAGAAGATCGTCTGATGTGAGGGTCTTATAGATGCGAGATGGAGGGATTCCATTAGGGCACGACTGATTTTTAGGGATTAGGGCTTCGATTAGCGCACGACTGATAGGGGGCGATGACAGCAAGAAAACAGTGGGTAATGAACCAGTAAAGATGGGGGGAGGAGATGAGATGTAGATTTACGTTGAGATTTGTGAAGATTATGGAGGCAACGTAAGGCAGTGGCGAAGGAGATGAATCTGGCGAAGAGGAGAAGAAGCCGTAAATGGAAGCTAAGTAGAAGCAAAGGAACGAAACTATTCATGTGAATAGCTAAAAGGTAGGTCTCAAAAGGTAAGTCTAAGAAGTAAATGCAAGGCACGTGAATTTATAATTCTATTTCAATTATATTTATATTTGAATTTGAAATAATTGTATTCATTATTTACTATTGTAAAATTGATTCGATAAATCGACAAATTATAATTGTTGCCATCGCATTGCAAAAATTCTCAGATTTATGAAATGAAATATTGGTCATTAGGTTTTAGTTTTAATTCTCCAAGGGAAAAAACTGCGTGGCGACCCTGGAAAACTGGGCCGTTACAACTGAATGTCAAAAACTAGGCACGTAAAGCTTGTTTCAGACCATATACGGCACGACAAAGGCAATAATATTTATGTCGAGGAGCAACTAGGTTAGGAGGGGTATGCATGTGAACTTCCTCAAGAAGGTCGTCATTGAGAAATGCATTCTTGATATCCATCTGAAAAAAAGTCCATTTACAAATGGCAACGACGGCAAGAAAAGTACAGACAAATGTGAGTCTCGCTACTAGAGCAAATGTCTCTTCTTAATCGGTGTCATATTCTTGAGCAAATCTCTTAGCAACAAGTCAGACTTTATAGTGTTCACCGAAACCATTAGAAAATGTTTTGATCTTAAACACCCACTTGCATCCAATAGGAGTTTTCCCAGGGAAGAGTTCAATAAGATCCCAAGTATGAGTTTTGGTTAGGGTCTAAGTTCTTCATCCATTGTTTTCTACCAAAGAGGATTAGTACTAGCCTACGTATAGGATTGAGACTCATGTATATTAAATATGATAGAAAAACAATAATAGTTATTGAGATAAGGGGGATGATGAGTTACCCTGTTAGTGCGGCATGAGTGATCTGAAGGGTGGGTCATAGAGGGAGTCAGTACAGAGTCATCGTACAAGACCCAATCTTGCAAATGTATAATTTTTAATTTCATTTTAGAACAAAAAAAAAATAATGGGGTCTAGAGTGTCATTTAAATATCATAATTAGAATTTTATGAGTCACTTTGGTATTTAAAAATTTGGTTTTAAAACTTTGCGGGTGAATTTCACCCTCTCTCTCTCTCTCTCTCTCTCTCTCTCTCTCTATATATATATATATATATATATATATATATATTGGATTTGTATTTATAAATATAAAAAAAAAAATTGAAGAATTTTATTTAAAGGAGAAATTATAAATTTGATTAGAATGATATTTTCGGTATTTTGTTGTCTAGTAATATCGTTAATAGTTAGTTAATATTTTTCTCCGTAATTAAATTATTAATTGATAAATCTCATAAATATAACTATAATATTTTAGTTGTAAAATTAATATTGAGTTGAGAAAATAAAATATTTAATTTTATTAAAATTTTATATAATCAAGAAAAATTGGGAATGGAAAAAATTGTATTTTAGTATCCCGCATTTCATGTGGTATTAGCTTTATTTAATTAAATTCTTAATTTAGATCTTGTTGTTGTTAGGTTCACAGACAGCGCCGATTATGTCAGTATTACGGCTGTAGCGTAATAGCATTGCAGATATTAAGGTGAATGTATTGTCTTCTATGTAAATTTTCAAATTATATATTCGTACTAAATTGTGAAAAATAGAAGATTTATTAAAATGGATAGTTTAATAACTTTAGATGGATATGGGAAATTATTTTTATTATTATTCGACTATGCCATAGTATGGTCCCGACAAGAGGGCATGTCTTGCGGGATATTGTTGGTCCTAACAGAAAGACATGTCTTGTAGGACGTTGTGTTGTGACCTGACAGAAGGGCAAGTTCAGCAGGTGGTGGTTGTTGTTGTTGTTAACGATGATGATTATCATCATGATATGGTAGTTTATACCACGTGTTGACTCCTACCATTGGAGATATTGTATGGTCCTAACACTGATGACAACCTTAGATTGCACAATTGTACAGGTTACAATAGTGTTATAAATCTTGATCATGAGATAAAACGATCCTATGACCAGTTAGAAAAGTATGTTTGTGGTATTTTATTATACCAAAGTGACTTAATCGGTTGATTTATATTCAGTTGCTTCATTTTGACAATATTGTGAATTTTGATACTGTTCAATGTGATTATATTTTGTTTTGGAAAATATCACAGTGGTTATATTCTATTTTAAAAAATGAATTCTGTTAAATGTATTTGATCCATAAATTATTTTTATATTATGAAAATAATACACCGATGAAATATTTTGTCTCAGATACTCCAGTTAGAGACTGGTCCACTATTGGCTTTAGGTAGAGTCAGATGATAATGTCGTATTTTTTTTTTAACTGTTAAGACAGGTGTTGATCAAGAAGGGTTTGAATTTTGTAGTTTTGTTATAGAATAGTTGGTTATATATATAATCGTTGAATTTTGAATTGATAAAATATATTATATTTTTTAAAATCTATGTTAATTGACAGTTAGTGAATATTTATTATTTTTATCATAGTAGCGCAGTGGAGGCATAGTGGTAGAATGGTTTGTATTTTACCTTCGTAAAATAAAAGGAAGAAACCTAGTGACAACTCTAGAAAACCGGGTTGTTACATATCAGATATAGGAAGAGCCTCGGGCACGGTTGATTAAGCTAGAGAAGTGAGATCATATGGTGGTTCTTGAGTTAGAAGGGTGAGATCAAATATGCACCCAACTTTACGACCTGTACCAAGGAGTTTTCTTATCTGAGAGTTCTTCACACGACAACTAGTAGAAGAGAAATACAAATCAAATCCAAGATCACATAATTGTCCATCAGATATAAGATTAAGAGCAAGATTATAGACCAAATATGTATTAGGAAGAAATAAATGGGAGCTATCAACATGTCTAATATAGATAACTGACATATTTGATCCATTAGTAATGTGAATAGTAGGTGCATGATCATCACGGGTTTTAAAGGAAAAGACAGAGGCATCAAATGTTATGTTATTGCAACAGGTAGAATCGAAGTACCATCGAGATGTACCTGGTGTAGCTGACATGACTATATGGTTATCAGTTTTAGATGGAGCATGGGTAAGTATAGTGCAAAAGCCACTCAAATCGGATGAAGAGTTTGGTGAAGTTAGGGTAGTGTCAGTTGCTGCAGCAACAGAGTTCTTTGACTTGGAGTAGGACTAGTTACGAGAGACTCGAGAGCGAGATTGATTCCTATTTGATTGGTTCCTAGATGATGTAGATGAAAGTTTAGGGCAATCTGCAAGGTAGTGGTTTGGTTCTCTACATATCTTACAAAGGCGATATTGACATTTAAGCAATTCGTGTCTTTGTGAATGAGAAAACCTACAGTATAAGGGTTATCATGATGAGTTTGGCTTGCTATAGCTGGTGTGGTAAGAGAAACATCTATATTTGATCCATGTAGTGTTGCAAGGTATGTTTTCTCTCTTAGTACATTAGAAACAACATCATCAAGTGAAGATATCTTGCTCCGGTGTAGTATTGAGGCTCGTATAGGCTCAAATTCTGATTTCAAAGCCATCAGGAACTACATAAAGCGCATCTCATTTTGGTAGCTTATGTAAAGAATAGAGTCACTTGGATCATACTAGATTGGCTCAGAGATAACCAACTGATCCTATAATATAGACATCTGAAATACTAAAGTGGCGTTTACTAACTGTTTCTATTTCCATTCCAGCAGTAAGATGGGATGAGATAAGAATTTTATTTCCTTCTTGAGAGTAGAATCGCGTTTGGTAACGATAATTTTTTTTTTTTTGGAAAGAGAATCACGTAACGATTTTATCCTAAAACTAATTTATTTATTTTTTTTAGTTTTTTTTTTTAGTTTTTGTTTTGGCCCGACGACGGCGGGTGGGTGACGGTGGCAAACGGTCTGCGGCAGACGGTGGCCGGCAAGCAACGCCAACAGTTGTTAGGTGGATGCCGGTGTCGGCGAAGCTGGAGGTGACTGGCGACGGTCGCCGACGACGGCAGACGGTGGTCGACGACGATGGCGACGACTGGTGGTTGGCCAACGATGAATAGTAACTGAAAATAGAATGGGAATTATGAAAAATAACTTTTATTTGTTTCTCATTTCTTAAGAAAAAAATTGGCACAATTCTTAAATGGGAATGGAATAGGAACGAGAACAAAAATTACCAAACAAAATTCCCAAACAAAATTTCAAAAAATCTGGGAATGGAATGAGAATTTTTGAAATGGAAACAATTACCAAACATGGCCTAAATTGTGATAGGTTTGCCTTGTTGTAGCAGAGTTTGAGAAAGTCTCAAACTTCTTTAGCTGTCTCGAGTATACCAAATTGGATTTTGATATATGGAATGAAAGTGGAACGGAACCATGGATTTTGATTTCAATATCTTCGTTGTCTTTGTTCTTGGGCTCAATAATATCTTCAGTCATAATCCGCCACAGTTTCCAATCACACAGGAAGTTAGACATATCTTGAGCTCATAATACATAATTTGATTCATCTAGAATAGTGGAGATAACTCATTATGAGTCTAAGTTCACCATAGGTGCGAAAAAATAGATGAATTGATGTAGACACTACACGAATATAAAGGGAAGTATATCCTGTGAGGTCTCAAATTACAAAACGAAAGTCAGAAACAGAATCAGAACATCCGAAAACCCTACGAACCGATCCAACTTTGCAGAAAACCAATCTAAAAGTGACAAAACGATCATTGGAAGATTACCTTAGTGAATCGGTGACATGGCAAGGATCAACAAGGTGGCAGAGTCAACGCTAACGTGGCCCTGATATAAAGCTGAGTTGGAGCTAAGTTCGCGTTGAGGTAGTACTGACGTGGTGTTGAGCTATCTGATGGTAGAAGGCTACGCGTGACTTACACACGTCTATGGTGCTGTAGATTCAGGCCGTGCATGAGGGCGCGTCCGGTATCCAACGATGATGATTTTTGTGTAGTTTGACTCATATTTTCAAAATGAGGGTGTTGATATGATGTTTGTTGATATTGGAGTTGTGATGAGACATGTAAGAGTCAAGAGATATGGTGGATCTGAGGTGGTTTGAACCGGCACGTTTAGACCCTGATGGCGGTGATTTTGGTATCGTTAAACTTGTTTTTGACGAAACGAGTTTGATGGTGATAGTAATATTGTGTTAGGGTATTGAATAGTGAAACTACAAGACCCCGACCTTTGTCATACATACAATTTAAGTCATGTTTTAACAAAGTTCGGAAACATCGAGGTTGATGGTGTTAATTACGATTGACTTATAAATTTATGGGGTTAATTCGTAAATTTTCAAAACATTAAAAATTAAAGTTGGATTAATTAATAAACTTAGAAAGAAAGAAAAGATAGTGTAATATATATATATATATATATAAGCAAGAGGGGGACACAAACGAGTGGAGGAAAAGAGGCCACTTGTCCAGCCTTTGATCACATTTATACACACACACACACACACATACACATATATATACATAGAATATTTGAGAAGAATCGGGAGAGAGAAACCGAAGAGAGAGAAAGATAAAGAAGAGAGAGAAAGCTAAAGGAAGAGTGAGCCGTCGATGGTGGGTTCGTGTGTTTGTCATGTATGTGGACTGATATGGGTCTATATGGGTGTGATGGTGTGTATGCTTGCATGTGTGTGTGTGTGTGTTTTGGTCCCGTCGTATGTGTGTTGTCGGTCTGTCACCAGCAATAATAACGAAGGAAGAGAGAGAAGTTCCGATGTAAAGGTGATCCGTCGCCGGTAAGTGGGTGCTCCCTATTTTCTGTTGTGATTCGGTGCAGTGATCAGTGTGTGTATTGAAATGATTGTGTGTATGCGTTGTGTGTGTGTGTACTATGTTCGGCCGGCGATCATGTGGGTATATGGGTGTGTGTGCTTACTTTGTTTGTGTTCTCCTGTTTTCCATTTCCGTTTGGTGATGCGGTGTGTGCATGCGTTCCGACGATGGTGGTGATGATCATGAGTGTTGTGTGTGTGTTGTGATGGTGTGTACGTGTGTGTTTCTGTTTCCGTTAGTGTTGTCATGTGTGTGAGTGGGATGTGTGTGTTGCTGGGTATGTATGTATGGTAAGTGTGGTCAGTAAATTGGCCCCACAGAGATGGCGGTAGTGCGTGGTCTGATCGTTACCGGCGTTGCCGAGTTGTCTGCGTGTGTGTGTTGATCCTGCACGGTGTGTGTGTGTGTGTGTATGTGTGTGTGTGTGTATGTGTGTGATTGTGGTGTGCAGTGCTTGTGGGTGTATTTGGTGTGTGTGTATATGGATGTTCAAGATAGGGAGTGGCTGGAGTTGGTGAGTTAGAGTGAGTGAGAGAGAGAATGAGAGAGAAAAGTAGCGGCTGAGAGCAAAACAGAGCAAAGCAAGGAGGATGGGTTCTCTCCTAGGCGGAGAAGCGTCAATATGCATGTTAGGAAGAAAGTGGACGTGTTCGCCTAGGCAGTCGGTCTTTGCCTAGGCGGTGGAGCATAAAGTAAGAAAATTTTAAGAAGAACGACAACTGTTTCGGAGCGGGTAACATTTCTAATTTATTTTTATAATTTCTAAATTAGGTTTCTCACCTTAAAATATCAAAAGAAAGAATATAATAAATGAGATCATTTATGTGAATTAAATTTAAATAGTGAACCTTAACGGTGCTAAAACTTGTCGAAATATATTTTTACATAACAAAATGTAGGGAATAGAAAATTAATGAACATAGGGTTCGCATTGTACGATTAGATTAATTTTCTCAAAAATATTAATTTAAACTCTGTCACTAATAGGTTCACAGGCACCGGAGGGTCAGTAGAGTATAAACGGTAAAAACTTTTCGGAGCGGAATTCTAGGTGAGTGTACTGTCTTCTTGCAAATCTATTTTTATATATATGATGAAAGATGTGTTTACTTAAAACTATACAACTTTATAAATGATATGAATCAAGCAGGTTTTGGATGAGTTGGTAAAATGGATTTTCGTTGAATTATGTTGGTTTTAAAAAGAAATATTAAAAAATGATTTGTTGGATTTGGTGGTTTTAAAAGAAAGTGAAAAAAATGATTTTTACTGAAATCAGTAGGTATGTTTAAAAGAGAGTGAAAAACATGATTTTAGATATTCTCCCCGTAAGGGGTGTGGATTATATTCTCCCCGTAAGGGGTGTGAATTTTTTACGATATTGTTGTTGATTATATTCTCCCCGTAAGGGATGTAGATTTTTGACGATATTGTTAATTTGGACGATGCCATAGTTTTCTTCCTGAAAGAGATGTGGATATTCTCCCTGCAAGGGATATAGATTATATTTTTCCCCGTAAGGGGTGTGGATTTCTTCCCGTAAGGGATGTGGATATTTCTCCCCATAATGGGGTGTGGATTATACTGCGCAGTTTGTCCCGCTAGGAGGCATATCCTAATGGATGGTACGGTACCAATGCAACTCCCAATCGTGAGGTTAAGACGATCACTATGGCTAACCAATGAGTGGTGTGATGGTGTGGTGTTTTGAGATGTGGTGTTTTACTTATATTTGGTGATTTATTATATATGGTGATTGGTATAATTTTATACTGGATGTGTCCCTATAGCACTGAATTTAAATGTTGTATAGATGATTTTATAATGTTTTATGTGTATGGTTGTACAAGGTACTTAGAAGGGATGGTCAGGTGATGTTATGTCGACGTCACGCTGGCCCCGTGATAACGGGTGTCCGAGGTAGGGTGTGACAGAAACGATTTGTTGTAGGTAACGGTGTTGCGGAACCTTGAAAGGAATAGGGTTACAAGGATTTAGTAGGAACAGAGTTAGGAAAGATTGACTCTTGATACCATATTAGAATAATTGAGGGACAAAGTATTGAGAGAAGATGAGAAAATTATATTGATATATAGAAAAAGATATTATTATACATATATACAAAGAATCTATATATATATCAAGTGATTAGAGAAATCCTATTAAGATTAGGATTTGATTTTGTTGGTGATATTGGGATGTAGGGGTTACATCTATATATATATACTAGGCTATAACCTGTACCTGAGGGCACGGGTATAAAAAAAAATACACCTAAAAAAATTTGATATTATGGCAATATATTACTCATGCATGTAATTTCATTTTTCCTAATCCCATAAAATTAGGTACATAGAGACTAAATTAGTAGCATAATTTTTCATAAAAAATAAGACAATTATCATACCTTAATGTTTGCTACCAAAAGCTTACCTTTGCCCGCCCCAGACCGAAATTCATGCATTTCAATATCAATATCAAAACCTCATTCCTTTACTTATTTATATATGAAAACAACTCTTTTTTTTTTTTTTTTTTTTATGAAAAAAACAAATGAAAAATGGATTATGAAGATGATCTTAACCTCAAAGCGACTAAGCTAAGGTTAGGTTTACTCGGAGGCGTTTCGGTAAAACCTATTTACTTATTCATTTGAAGGAAGATCTAAAAAAAATAGTTAGCTTTTTTCAATCATCCATGATGCAGGCATTTCCCTCAACCGATCCATGGCAGCCACTCAGCCACTGCCTCGAGTGCTGATCCGAAGATCAATGAAGAGAGTGAGAGCCTCCATCTGACCACCATCGTCGTACACTGTCCGGATCCGACCACGCGCCATTTTACGCCGTAAAGATTCGACCACCACCGGCCATCTCCATATAGAATCGACCAAGTTGAATTCAAATTTAGTCAATCCAAACTTAGATCTGGCCGAATCGACGGCAACGGTTACTGCAACAGATCGGAGAGGCATAGATAACGCATGAGTACGATTAGAACTGGCCACGCGATGACATATGAATCCGACCACTGCCGGCCAATTGAGGGATATACGACTGCGGTGACAGAGCACCGGTGCTTTGATTGTGGCCTTTATGGGGGATGGTGATGACAATGGTGAAAGCAACAGCAACAAATCAGTAGTGCTCAGAGATTGATATTTTTGGGCATGATCAGTCGTCGAACCAACTACCGAACACAGCCATCTGAGCCCTTGCCGAACCAACCGCCGACAACTGTTATCTACATTTGAGCACTATCGCCATCCAAATCTGAATAAAAGTTCAGATAATAATAATAATAATAATAATGATAATAATAATAATAATAGCACAAAACTAAATAAATAGAATTATTTGTTAAAAAATAATTTTATTTGAATGAAAATTAATTTAATTTTTATAAAAAAAAAAATCAATATTATAAAAATGTTTATTTAAAAAATTAAAATAAAATTTCGAATTGATAACAAAAAATAAAAATAAATAAATAAATATTATAATTAATTTCAATAAAAAAAAAAATTATTTATCTAATGTCATTGTAAATGATAAGATATTAGCCATTTAAAACACCACTTTCTAAGTCTCATCCCAAGGGCAAAAAGATCCCTTGCAAGGGACTCCCATAAGTGGTGTTTTCCACTTATGGGACCTTTAGAGGAATTTCCTTTTATTTTTATTTAATAAGAATAAAAACTTTTAAAACTTGTCTTCTTCCACTAATAAGATAATAAGATTAGCAATTAATCTTTAGATTATGGATTAAAATTAAACATTGTCCAACTCCACACATGGACATGCACTTCTCATACCCAACATCCCCCATCTCTCAGAACAAACGCCCCATGCTTGTCCAACTCTTGTCCCAAAATGTAGAATCATTTTGCTTCAAATGTGCTGCTAATGCTACTGACAGTTTTAGCCTAAACTTAGTCCAAAATTCATGCACTTTGATATTTACACAAACACCCCCTTACAAACAAAAAATAGTAATCGGAATTCAAAAACAGTAATTAAGAAACCAAAAAATACCAATTTGGGAGTCGGTTCAGCTTCAGCTCTTTCAAAATAGAGATGAAGTTTTTTTGCCGAAAGGTCAATCAGAGAAAATAGAGGTATGTTTTTTGTTAAATTTAGCATTAAGTAAAAATAAAATAGAGTAAAATTTTAAAATAGATGGTCTGAAAATTAATAAAAATAAAAATAAAAAAAAACAAATAATAAATGACATGAAGCACTCCAATATCCCTACCCGTCCATCAAAAAGCTATACCCATTGAGATGCAACCGATGGTCTATTCCGACGACCAAATTGGTACCTTGCATCACCATCTCAATAGGCAAAATGTACCTCAATATCTTCATCTCCGTCCCCTTCATCGGAATCTCCAGGTCCAGCAGTAGATACGACGCTGTGATATTGAACACATGCAGCTGAAATTTCAGAAATCATTTGAGAGTGGTCAAGGGTTTAAAATGTCCCAAATTCAAAATGTGTAGACATTTTCAAATGAGTTAATTCAAAGACCCAAAACATCTCCCTCCAAAAATATGCAGAAGACATTTTTAGTCAACCACAACCTAACTGTTAGTTTAATACTATAAAGTGCGTTGCAATTTCAAAAAAATGGACAAATGGACAAACACAGATATTTTTTTAAAACATAAGCTATCTAATTCATCAATATTTAATAGCACAAATATTAGGCTATCTAACACATCAATATTTAATAACACAAATATTAGGCTATTAAAATAATACCACAATTAAGCAAAAAATGCTAACTAACTATCCAAATTTTAGTACTTCGATGCTACATTTTGCATATGGAACTAAATAATTAATTAATAATTCAAAAATCAAAACATGGTGCTATGGGAAAGAAACATTACTTTATCTATGACTTATATCTTGTTCTTCACCAACAAAAATTACCTTCAAGCTTTTTGATTTAATTACGTTGGGCTAAAAGTACAATGAAATTGAAGCAAGACAATGAAACCTGTAAAATGAAAAGATATAAAAACTTAATTGAACATGTGAATCAATAAAAATAAAAAATTAATATTGACGTATTATAACAAAAGTCGTTGAAACACATAGGAAATCACTCAATTTAGAATAAAATAATTTAAAAAGAATATTCAATGGATAGGTTAAAATAAAAAATTCATACCTATATTTATTGGTGGATTTGAGACACTATAGCCAATTCATCCAAAAAAGAACTAGTAAAAATATAAAGAAATTGTTTAACACAAAAAAATAATAATAATCATTAGAAAATATTTTGACCCAAAATTAAAAACAAATATAATGAAGCCCAATGAAAACAAATAAATTGAAAATAGAGGTAGGTTTAAAGTGTAATTTGACCCCAAAAAACATAATCACACTTGATTTTTGTTGCCTAAAAAAGTGGGAGAGAAAAGACTTTTTTTTTTTGTTTGACAAAAAAAATAAAAATAAAAAAAAACAAACGTTCAGCTGCCATCTTTAAGCTCTCTCTCTCAAAAGGAGGAGAAAAAATGAAAACGGAGGTTAAAGGTGAGGGCAAAAATGTAAAAAAAAATGGTTCAAATTTCATAATGTTGAAAGATTTTTAGAAAACAGAGCATCAGTCTGTGTTCCAATGATGAAACAGAGTTGAGCTAAAAAAATGATGAAACAGAGCATTCTGTGGCTACACAATATTGAAATACCCCATTTGTTTTAGCAGTAGCTGTTGAAGCAAGAAATATCCTTTATACAGTATCCTACAAAATATTTGAACAAATTTGAATTACCTTAGTTCCAGCAAAGTTAGCTTGATGAATATTTATTCTCGATTTAGTCCATAGCATACCTTCCATAGCCTTTCATTCAAAACAGCTGAGCACAGAAATATCAGTAGAATTTTAACTAACTACATTAGTAAACAATCAAAGCCAACTAAATTATCAAACTAAACACTAAATTTAACATCCTAGCTACTAATTTCAACAATTGCTCATACCTGAACATTGAACATTGTTGTACTTCTCCTTTGTGTAAAGAAACAAATCTTTAATCCCTCTTGGATACACAAAGAAAGCATTCACTCCAGTCTGAAACTCACCAAGATCATGATAATTAAATTTACATTTTGCACTCCTTAATTATAAGAATAACCAACATTTTGCACCCTCAACTATCCTATTCGATTTCTAATAACCGGACAATAAGAATAAAATTAATGATTTATAGGTGATAAAATTAAAAATTAAATTAATAAACTTTTTTTTATTAATTAAAATATCAAACCAATCCTAGAAAAAATAAATAAAAGATCAATAAATTCAATACCCAAAATGGATGTCACCCTCTCATCCACTCTTCAGTATGTCAAAAGAGCAATAGTGAAATTGGGGAGCAAAGAGAATTGGAGAGAGAGAGAGGGGCATGCAAGCAAAGCGAGAGATATTGTTATGGGTTCCAGACCTTGGGGTTTCTTGGAGGAGATGATGTAAACGACTGAGGCAACGGTGAACACGGCATCGACAACACCCAAAATCTGAATTTCAGGCGTACCCATAAAATCCATCGCTGCTGAAACCTGTGTATACCAAGGATGTTCCGATCAGAAAAGAGAAACAGATCTATTCGTTGTTGCAATAAAATTGAGATCGTGATGGTATACCTGGGAGATGAACAGGAAGGGAGGTCGTCAGATCTGGCCAGAGCGTCGACATCAAGCGGCGGCGATGGACTGACGACAGCAAGCGACGAATGAGATGGTTCTTGGAGGTGATGGCAAGAGGACCTCGGCGGTGATGGCCGGTGGTTCATGGATGGCGATTGCGATGGCAAGCGCGCTCAAATCTACACAAATCATTGGTAGATCTAAACAAATCCAAGATCAGACATCGAACCGTCATCGCGCAACGGCGAGAGATTGGCCTGCCATCACCATCACCTTCAACATCAGCCCGCCGCTACAACGCCATCATCGCTCTGTTCTCCATCCGAGCTGCAATGGTGGATCTAGAACGGTGAGAAAGGCAGAGCAACAGATCGAGATGGGGTGGGGATGGCGATGGGTTGGAAATAGATTGGAGAGAGAGGGTGGGAGGGCACTGACAGTGCGGTGATGGCGCAGCGAGGATGGCGAGGGAGAGAGAGAATCGGGATGGAAGAAGCAGAAGCAACCGCCTTCTATGACCTCAACGAAGACAGAAGCCGATTTCTGACGATGGCAATGGTCCAACGATGGCGATGAAGGAGGTGACGGTGTTGGTTGGCGATAGAGGTGATGGAACAGTGATATGGCAGAGGGAAAGAGGAAGATATGGAGGAGAATTCACTAACCCTAACCCTAATCCTAGCAATTGAATAATTAATTAATCTATAAAATTAATCTCAACCCTTGATAATCTGATCTAAGGGCTTAAAATATCTCTTAATAATAGTCAATCTCAACCGTTGGATATCGATCTAAAGGTCTAAAATGTCTCAAATGTAAAATATCTCTAGGTGTAATCTCAGGCGTACGATATTCGATCCGACAGCTCAAAATGTCTCAAAATGAAAATATGTTGTGATTTATATATATATATATATATATACATATGTATACGTATATATACATATGTATACGCGTATATATACACATATATGTATATATATACATATGTATACGTATATACATATGTATACGCGTATATATACACATATATGTATATATATACATATGTATACGTATATATACATATGTATACGCGTATATATACACATATATGTATATATACGTATACATATATATATATATATATATATATATATATATATATATATTAACAGTTCGATGAGTACGTGCCCGCACCCACCCTTGTAAACCAAAAACAAATTAACTTTTAAGAATCCTAGGACCAACAAAAAGACAAAGTAACTCACGTTTAATCTGCTGTGTTTTGGACCCACTCATGAAGTCTATATTCATATATACCCAAATCGCTTAACTTCGTATCAGAGCGTGTGTTTCCATGGCTAGTACAAGCACTAAAGGCGGTGATTCCACTGGCGATAGGAGCCGCCAGTTTACCTGCTTCAACGAGTGGACGGACCACCAAGGACGCCACCTCACGGAGCTCGTCGACGCCCTCGTCCAGAACTCCGATGAGCCGAACCGGGACGCCTTACTCACGGATCTCATCGGGAGAAACATCAAACACTTCGAAGATTACACCCATCAGCGGGACCAACTCGCTCGGGAAGACATATCTCCGTTCTTCGCGCCGACGTGGTGCACGTCGCTGGAGTGTTCGCTCCTGTGGATGGCCGGTTGCCGGCCGTCGCTGTTCGTTCGGCTGGTCTACGCGCTGTGCGGCTCGCAGATTGAGTCGCAGCTGATGGAGTATCTTCAGGGGGCCCGAACCGGTGACCTCAGCGAGCTCACGGCTAAGCAGCTCGTTATGGTGGACGGCTTGCAGGCAAGGCTGTATGCATGTTCTGAGTTGTTTACACGAATAATATATATATTTTTTTTAAATATTTTGAAAACAGGTATATTTGAACTTAATTACGAGACCCACATTATCCGACTTTCGGAACACCAGGACTTATTTATTTATTTATTTTTATTATTTTCATGAACGCCGGGACCTTTCAAAATAGCGACCGGTATATCACCGTTTGATGATATGCCGTCTGGGCTTGGTCCGGTGTTTAAAACGCCACTTGACCTTCCCCTAAAAGATAAAAGAGTTTTATATATTATCAACCCCCAATTCTTACATTACAAGAGAATGGATATATATACTGATTACACACGGCACAAAATAAATACAAGTCAGTTACACTAAAACAAGCAGCAAGCAGAAGACTCATTAGTGGACCTCACTTGCATGGAGACGTGCTAACTTGCATGGAGACGTGGAGACGTCAATATCACTTGGACGTGGGTGTAACGTGGTCCTCCTGGACATGCATGAACGTGACGAGATGAGTGGAGACGTGGAGTCATGCATGCTGGCGTGGAGACATGGGTGAAACATGGGTTGCATGGAAACAGTGGACGTGGGTAAAACGTGAGTTGACACATCACGTTTTATCACCTCTCTCTCTCTCAACTTGACTTAGTTTCGGCGTTTTAAATGCCGGGACTACTGTTACTTGGTCCCGTCGTTTCAAATGCCGGGACCAAGCCCAAACGGCATATCACCAAACGGTGATATACCTTCGTTATTTTGAAAGGTCCTGGCTTGTGAAAGCCAGGACCATGAAAATAAAAATAAATAAATAAATAAACAAGTCCCGGTGTTCGGAACGCCGGGACCAAGGTCCCGGGATTCCGAAGGCCGGGTAATGTGGGTGTCGTAATTAAATTCAAATATACCTGTTTTTTCAGGATTTTTTTAAAAAAATATATTATTCGTGTAAACAACTCATGCATGTTCTACCCACTTTCTTTTTTTTCCGTCTTGGTATAAAAAATATATTTTAGGTTGTCACATAAAAATAAAAACACTTGATAAATATTAAATAAAGAAAGAACATAGGTTCGTGAAATGAATCAATGGAAAAACTAGTTAATCTCTTCTTGCTTGGCTTGTCTATCTGGAAATTTTAATTGATTAGAGTTTTCACTAGTTCGACGGTAGAATCTTTAGTTGGTTTTCGATAAATTAAGTGTCACAAGGCATATCCTTAATATTTGCAAATTGAAAAAATGTTTGATCAAAAAACTTACACTACGAGGTGTTAGTCCAGTTGGTAAGAAGAGATGTTATCTTTCTTTGTCAACCAAAGTTTGATTCTCTTGAAAAGTACTCTAGGAATTAAATCTTGAATTTAATCGTGAATGCACTAAGACAATATGGAAGAGTATGCTCTTAAGATTGTCCGGCGAGATGATTAGTCGAGGTGTATGTAAACGAACCTAAATACGTCTTACCATATAAAAAAAATAGAACAAGGGTGAAGTTGTTTTAGGTATATCTATTATGTTTTTTTTGGAAATTTCTTAGATTATCTCCCATTTCTTAAGGGTTAATTATGCTTTTTGCTTCAGCTAGTTTGATCAAATTACATTTTCAACTGATCTTGTGATATTCCCATATAATTCTGACTCGAAACGGTTAAATACTTAATAACATTTCACAAAATGATAAATTTATCCTTATACTCGACTTGATCTTAAAGAATAAAAAGATAAAAGGAAAACATAAATAAAGGGAAAATGGATATTATCTGGATTTGATATAGGTATAAATATTAATCAATATTAAATAATTTATTATAAATAATTTATTAATTTTGACTTTTTGAGATTTGATCGTTAGCCTTAACTAAAAATATAATCATTGCACTTTATTCTGAATCACAATGTTGCATAGGTAATTAAAAAAATATCACAATGTAGAGTACAATTTGATCAAAACTACTGGGCTCAAAATACCATCAACCTATTTCTTATAAAATTATTAAAACACATTTAGTTCAACTTTGATACATATATAAATATTTTGAGTTAAGTTATGAGACAGTACATAGAAATATTTGGCCTTACTCTAAAGACATTCTATATAATTTGAATAATATCTGATTTTTTTTATTTTTTTTATTACTTTAATATGGTTATTTAAGATATTCCATATGATATTTTATTGACGAAAATATCCTTGAATGTAATATTTTTTATTTTTTGTTTTTGTTTTTTTGGTTCTTTTTTCCTATTTATTTTCTATTTTCTATTTCTATATAATTTTTTTGTTTATTCTGTATTTTTTATCTCAGACATTTTTTATTTTATTTTTTGTATTGTGTTTATAGAAAAAAAAAAATCAAAAGTAAAACCCTAGAAAACATAAGGCAAAAAGGTCCTTCAACTAGTAGGTAAAAATGTAACATTTCAATTATGCTTTTGTTATTGCAGAACAAGATAATAAGAGAAGAAGACAAGTTATCAGCTCGACTTACAAGCTTGCAAGAGGACATAGCCGATAAGCCTATCGCCCTGATCGCGAGGGAAATGAATAAAATCAACGATGTGAGCGAGGAGGCAGAGGACGCTTTGGGAGATCATGACAAGTTGATGGTGAATGTGATGTTGGAGGCTGATCAACTGAGGGTGGATACCCTCAAAGAGTTATTGGTCATTTTGACGCCGCAACAGGGGGTGGAGTTTTTGGCAGCAAGTAAGAAGCTACACCTCTGTATGCACGAGTGGGGTACAAAGAGAGATCATAATCATGGTAGGAGCTAAATTAACATCATACTGCTCTATATGTTTTGTTGGGATAGAACTCACTTCCACGTCTCTACTTATGAGAGGAATCAACACTTTTAGTACTGAGAGTTGCATGTGTTTTTTCGTTATATTTATGAAGAAATATGGTTTTTTTTCCTGTGTAATAATATGAAATATTTGTGACATGTTTTACTAGGTGACATTTATTTAGCAATGTTATGTTTTATTTATTTATATAATTTGCTTTTAAAAACTGACTGATATTTTGATGTAGCCGATCCTACTTAAGTGTGACAATTGTTTAATTGTTGTTGTGTTTATTTATTTTGTTTTTATTCTCTAGGGGGGAAAAAAAAAACAGAAATGTGAAAATGGAAAAATTAAAAAAAAAAAAAAAAAATGCTTTGAAGTAGAATTTCATAACATAATGACAAACCAAGAGAGCAATAAATAAAACCAACTATTTTAAACAATCATATTATGTAATATATAATAATAAAAAGTGTTGAAGAATCAGACGAGACACTCATGAAAGAAGTTATCAAATTTCTACACATCAATCATTTAAAAAAAAATTAAAAAAATGGAATAAACATGATATGATAAACCAACACCCAAAAACAAAATAGAGTTAAATACAAATAATGTGTATTGATTTTTTTATTTTTCTTTTACGACTTACAACCGAGAAAAAGCTGGTTCCGATCAATGGATCGAATCAAGCAGCCTCTGCCGACAGGATTTCGAGCTCGGCCCACCAGAGGGGCGAAAGTCTCGGAGTCGCAGCTTCCGGCGATATATCAATGACTTCCCTCAGTTTGGAAGTGACTTCCTTTATGGTCGGCCTTCGCCTCGAGTCCTGCTGAATGCAGTCCTGTATTACATCCCATATCGCATCGAGCTCGTTGTTCTTGAATGATTTCAAGCTCGGATCGATCATGTAGCTTATGCTACCCCCCTTTTCTTCCAGGTACTCAGCCGCCTGACAAAATCAAAACTGTTCTTATCTTGTTCTAGAACTGTACACAGACACTATTTTTGGAGAACGGTTTTAAAAAAGGATAAATGGTATTATGGTTTACGTGAATTGCACTTTACACTCCTGTGATATTTTTTTTAAGCACACAACCACTTGTAGGTGCTCACGAAATATGAGCGGTAAGGTGGTTATGTGCTTACAAAAATAGCATGGAGGGATAAAGTGCAATTCGCGTGAATCGCAGTGAGTATAGTGCCATTCGCCCTTTTAAAAATCCTCCATAAAACTGTGCTCAGAAAAACTGTTTTCAAAAATCTGCCTAAAATTCACAAGAAAACTATGTTATAAGAGAATTGTTTCCCGAACCAGCCATAACTGTCTACAAAAACTTTGTTTCTAGAAAACTGTTTTCGAAACTTGTCTAAAACTGTATATGAAAACTTTGGTTGCGCTTGGTTAATGTTTTTGTTTTTCTGTTTCTACTCTCAAAAAAAAGAGATGAAACCATTTTTTTTCTCAAAAGGGATTACTCTCAAAATTTTGGGAATATTTGCGAACAAGAACATGTTAACCATACATGTTTCTGTTCTTAAACAAACCGTCTTTGTTTTCAAATCACAGTTTTCAAACTCTATTTTCAAATAATCATTTTCAAAATCTACCTAAAATTGACTACAAAACTCTGTTTAACAATACTATTTGCAAAAACTATCTAAGAACGCATTTGAGAACATGGGATTAAAGTCATGGAATTGGAATTCAAAATATACGCATGCAAATTTTTAGATTTTTACATGCATTCATTTGTGACTCCAATTCCATGCAACCGAACACTAACTAAGAGTTTCTCTACAAAAAGCTAGGATTCACGGCGGACTATTTTCAGAAACGTTCTAAAACTGTATGCAGAAACTATTAATGATAAAAAGGTTCGGTTTTTCGAGATTTACCCAGTTTACAAGAGGCCCTTGTTCTTCCGAATATAGGAGCTTCCCCGAAATGATTTCGAGCAGTAAAATTCCAAAGCTGTATACATTCATTTCGGTATCAGCTAGCGGTGGAAGTTCAGAGTGTTCCGAATCGCTCTCTGACGATATTCTTGACTTGGATACAAATTCTTTCCAAAAACCTATCTCTCCTATCTGATATGATCCATAATTAACAAGATTTACCCCCAAAAAAAAAAAAGAAGGACAATGAAACTAAATATATATATATATATATATATATGAACTACCTTGGCTGCATAGTCATCGGTTAAAAAGATAGAATGTGAATTTAGGTTGGAATGAGGGACCGGCGGATTCAAATCGTGCATGTATTGTAGACAATAAGCAGTTCCCATAATCACCCTCACCCTTGCATTCCAGTCGAGATGTTCAACTTCCTTCACTAAAAAATCACACACAAAAAGAAAAAAAGGCATCCGAAAAATTATGGCCTAAACGAGGCCTTAAACTTTCAAGATTATGCAAGAAAAAGAACAATGAAAATTACCGTGCAAATGCTCAGAAAGAGTCCCGTTTGGGGCATACTCGAACACCATCATCCTCACGAAAGGCTCGTCCTCCTCACAATACCCGATGAGATTAACAAAGTTCTTGTGGTTCACTCGAGACAACGAATCGATCTACAAAAATACCGTAAGAAAACTAGTTGAAGCTTCGGAAAAAAAAATCAAAACTGTTTCGTAATGCTGTTTTAAGCACCTTTTTGTTTTTCATTTTAAATACTTAATTTGAAAAGTAGTGTTTGTTTTAAACCTAAAAAAATAATAATAATTAAAAAAAAAATATGAATTTATTTATTTATTTATTTATTTTTAAAAGTGAACCTAATTGTTTTTGTTTTATTTTTATATTTTAAGATATCTATAAACTAGGATATTTCCTTTAAATTTTTTGAGCATTGGCAAGTCCATTAGTTTACCTTTAATTTTAAAAAAGTCCCATTGGTGGAATCCACTTCTGTTTTAATCCCGCCTATTAAATAAAAAACGGAAAGCCCAATACACGCGTCTGCACTCGCGAAGTTACATGTAATTAATTTGTGTGTAAAATTGTTGTTAGATACTTAGATGTAACAAATATTATTGTATTTTGTAATATGTAACTAAGTTGTGTGTAAAAATTTGTTAGTTGTAACAAATATTACACAAATACATGTAATTTGTAATATATAATTAAATTTACACAAATACATATAATTAATATTAAACTAATTTGTGTGTGTAATTTTGTTAAATGTCACAAATATTACACAAATACATATAATTTGTAACGTGTAACTAATATTACACAAGTACATATAACTAATATTACACAGATAAATGTAAATATAACAAACTCTTAAGTGTAACTAATATTAGTTACATGTAACTAATATTCACTATAATACGAATTTACTCACCAAAATTCTCTCTACAATACCTACAATGTCTGCACATGCGGGACTAAAACTCAAGCGAAAATCAACTTAAGAGACTAAATCAAAACTTATGTCTTAAGCGGAACGTTTTTTAAATTATATCTGTTATTCAGCATTAATGGCCAATTATCCCTAAAAAAATTTCAACCATTAACAAATATTTTTGGGGGGATTAAGCGATCAAAGCAATTTTTTAAATTTTTTGCATTAATTTCAAACAAAAATAATTTCTTCTCAAATTAACTTTAAAAAAAAATTAAAAAGGTTACCAAACAATGCCTATCATTTCATTTATTTTATTTTTACAATTTTTTATTTGAAGGAAGAGGCAAACCTTTTTTCTGTAGGCCATTTCTGAGCGTTTCGACCAGTCTTTGAGAGACGTTATGGTGGTTGAAGCAACGGCTATCTCGACACCGCTGGAGAGTGTTCCTTTGTATAAGATTGCACCGTCAACAGTAAAGATAATGTTGCTGAAATCCTCACAGGCAGTTTCGAGCTCAGTCCGGTTCAGTTTCGGGACCCCTGATTATTAAAGATTTTAACCAAAAAAATAATGAATTAGTTAAGAAAATTGAATAAATTGATTTGATACTTGGCTTCATTTAGATGTATTTACATTACTTTTTTTTTTTCCCATATTTTATTAAAATTAATAATCGAGGTCATTGAGGCATGATAGGAGATTCTAACTTAAAACCATATATTGTCAAATAGAGTAACTCATTTGACTTATTTAGTGATTCGGGAAATCTTAAGTGATCTATGTGGGATAGAAATTTAACACTCGCTCTTAAGTGCAATTCTCGATTTGCATAGATAATTTGACTACGAGAAAATAATGAGAAATGTGCAACTCCCGACTTGCACAAATAATTTGACAATGAGAGAAGGAGAGATGAATTCTCATAACCTCGATGATATACCATGTTAGGAGGTTCCAACTTAAAATCATATGGTGTCAAGTGAAATAACTTTTTTGACTTATTTAGTAGTTTGGAAACTCTTAAATGATCGACGTGGGACAGAAATTTAACGAGGCGCAACAGAAACTCATAAACAAAAAAAAAGGTCAATGGCATTTTATCCTCCTATGATTTGACCCAATTACACAATATAACCTTGTGGAATTTCATAAGCACTTATTTCTCCTTGTAGTTCAGAAAGTGCAACAATTATATTTTCTATTAAAAGTTAATAGTCAAATCTCAAAAAATTAAAATTAATAAATTATTTAATACTTTAATATTAGTTAACATTTATTCAGCTAGTTGGAATCAGGTTAGATAAAAGGGTAAATTTGTTATATTGTAAAAATTTTATGAATTAAGTGTTAATGAAAATCAAAAATATCAAATGAGTGTAAAGTGCAATTCAATCAAATCATATGGGGCAAAAAAAAATCATTTTCGTTCCAATCTCATAATTTGTCTAAAACTCAAGAGAATAAGTTCGTTTGTTTTTTAATTATTTTTTTATTTCTATTCCTAGAAGGAGGAATAAAAAAACAAAAAGATAAACCCCAGGTAGATTCAGCCATGCTACATTTTTGAGTTATTGGGAGAACCCAAGTACTCTCTTTCGGATTTACTAAACAAGGATTTACTAAACAAACGCGGCCTTATTAACTGGTGGTCGAATGAATCTGTATATATGGAAAGGTCAAATTAAAACAGTTAAAACTTGTTAAAAAATTACCTGTAACAAAAGCTTTCTGCAACTGTCCACTCAATCCAGTCTTCCAAGGACCGATGGTGGCTACTGCCCGGCTCCGGCAGACAATAAACACTGCCGCCACAATGGCCAGCAAGAAGCTCGCGCTCGACACTCCGACAATGTACTTCCAAGTATTATTATTATTGCTGCCACCAGACGGTGGTTTTGAAGCATTATTTGAAACTTTGGCAGTCGGAGAAGGTGCTGGAGGAGGAGAAGGAGGAGGAGATTGCGGTTTATTCCGTTTTGGCACAGCCGGGAACGAACCACTGCTCCGGCTACTTGGAAGAGCGATGATATGGCCGGGAGAGGACCCCACGTTAGCAGGGGCGGCGGCGAGGTTATTTGCCGACTGCTCAACTAGTTTCCGGCGTACAATACTGACTAGATTTTGTACTTCTCTGACCATGTTTAGTTCGGATGACGTAGCTAAACGCAACAAAAAATAAATAAATAAATAAATAAAAATTATTTCCACCAAAAATATCCAAATATTCTAATTATCGATTTCGTGCTCTATTTGGAGATTTCAAATTGCAGTTTGAGAAATCCAAATATTAGCCAAAACGAGCACTAACACTAAGGCACTGTTTGGTAACCATTTTTTAAGTAATTTTTTGTTTTTAAGCAAAAAATAATAAATAAAATAACATTTGTTTTGCTCTTATAGGGCCTCTTTGCTAAAAATATTCTCTCTACACTGTCAAAATATATATATATATATATTCCCTTCTAATTTTAACTTTCAAGTAAAAATATTATTTTGACAGATTAACTTTTTCTTTTTAATTATTATAAAAAAATGCTTAAAACAATGGTAACAGACGACCGCTAACACTATCGACTCACTTTGGAGATTGTAGCGACAGCAATCATTGGCATGCCCGTGGAAACTCTCCTTTCGGAACTTGAACCTTGAGCCAAGGAGATCATCAATATTCAAGGTATAACTCAAAATAAATTAGAGGAAAAAAAGCTAAGGTAGAGATGTTAGTTTTCTCACAATGGCAACATATTGAGGTAATGAGCAATTGTCCCTTTGATCGGTACTATAATTGGATCTGCTTTCTTCGGTTGTTTAAAACCGCTCTGCCAAACGCTGCCCAACAAATTCAATAAATGATCAGAAATGTAGTAAATCAATGGGTCTAACTCACTCTCAAAAGAACGCCTTGTAAGAGGAGGATTGCCCTAAACTTTATATATAGCTCAGAATCAGGTAACGCAAGCGATGTGGGATTCAACAAGAAAGAAAAAAAAAAAAAAAAAAAAAAAAAAAGGACACCTACTATTGTAAGAACAAAACTCACAAAAAAAAAAGTACAAAATAATTTTCACAATCCTCATTGGCAAATCTAGAAAATGATTAAGGGGGCCGAAATTTTTTTGGATGTTTATTAGATATTTATATAAATCAAGGGAAATTATGTAAAATTTTTAAGGGTTTTAATTGAATTTTTATAAAGATATAAGGGTAAAAATTAAAATTTCAAAAAGTTAGGGCAGGGCTTGAGTCCCCTCAGACCTAACGTGGCTCCGCCACTAACAATACTCAATCTATTAGATCACCAATTTTTAACATGATACTTTTATTGGTTAATGAGTTTAATTTATATTTTTTCTTTATATCTTTATTTTTTATTTCTATTTTTCAACAACGTCATAATTCAATCAATCACGTTGTTTTTACTTTTCTATTTTTTATAGTTTATTATAAAAAATAAAAATTCATAACTTTTTGAAAACTGAACCAAACAAGTTCTCATAATTTTTCAACAGAATTGATTTCGTTCGAAAAGTAAACCAAACAAAACCTTAAGTAATCGATTATCGTACCAGTGTCCAAATTTTCTATTTGCGCAGAGAATTCCGGTGGACGTAAGGTTTTCATCGATTTGCAATTCAGACAGAAAATTGAGGTTCCAAAGCTCCAAAGGAATTGTTCCTTGAAATCTGTTGTTGCAAAGTAACCTGCAAATATGTTTTCAAAAGGTTAGTTCCGGTAGATAGAAAATTACAAACCATACACACACACACAGATATATATATATATATTATGAACTGATTTTTTAAATGATGAATAATGGGCTCACAGTCGTTTTAGGGACCGCAACTCTCCCAGTTCAGAAGGAATAGTTCCGCTCAGGTTATTGTCTCTCAAATCCAACACTTCCAGCATTTTGAGATGTCCGAGTTGTCCCGGGATGGCACCATGAAATCGGTTACCGGATAGTACACTGATTACATGTGTATATATAGAGAGAGAAAGAGTGTTAAAATTACGAAAGAAAACTAGTGGAAATTAACTGAAATTTTGGAATTACGTTATTCCAACACCGGCCAAGACTAAGAAGACAAAAGTTACAAAAATAGTGGAAATTTACTGAGAAAGAAAATTGAAACTAAGATTGTTGGAAAAAATTATTAGATTATTCTTGAAATAAGTCACTTATGAATTACTTTTTTCGGATTTTTTTTCTCTTTATTGCGTCCACGCAGATAGTGAAAACACCACTTGATTTGCTACAGGAAAATAAGTGGAAATTGACTAAAAAGAAAATGGAACTAATAGTTTCAGACATCAATTCCATTCCTGAACCGGAATGTCAATAGCAATAGAATTCAAATATCGCAGTAGCAAGATTTAGTTAGTTGTCCATGGCGAATAGCAAAAAAATACACCAATTGATTTGATCTTGAAAATAGTTGAATTTCACTAAAAATTTGGAATAAATAGTTCAAATTCAATAAAAATTTGGAATAAATAGTTGAAATTCACTAAAAAATTAATATAAAAAATTTCCGACAAACTTACAGAAATCTCAAGTTACTGAGGCTTCCGAGCTCGGATGCAAGTACTCCTCCTAAAGAAAGCCCATCAAGATCACTGAAAATAAAACCTAATAAGCATTTTAAAAATCTAAACAAATTTCTTTTACACCATTTGTTCAATCCAAACACATTTTTTTTTTTAACAAATTTTCAAAAACCAAACTAAACACGTTTTTTCACAATTTTCAAATAATGCTTTTTAGAAACTGTTTTCAAATTTTTTGAAAACATTGTTTTCGAGTTCTAAACAAACCAAAGATGTTTTTTTCACAATTTTTGAAAACTGTTTTTCAAAAATTGTTTTCGAACTTCTTAAATATTTGTTTTCGAGTTCTGAAACAAACCAAACAGGTTTTGTCACAAATTTCAAAACCCGTTTTTTAAGAACTGCTTTTTCTAACTTCATTGAAAATTTGTTTTCGAGTCCAAAACCAAACTAAATAGGTTTTTTTTTATCAATTTTGAAAAACTGTTTTCGAACTTTTTGAAAAACTGTTTTCAAGTTATAAACCAAATCGGGCCTTAGTACTCACAGCATTTGCACTTCGCCATCAACACAATGGACGCCGGACCACGTACAAGGGTTGTTACAGTCACTGTGATTCCAATTGCTCAGAGCACCATTGGGATCTGAATCAACTCTTGCCCGGAATTTTAACAACGCCAACCCTACATTTTCCATTTCCAAATTTACCCTTTCATACTGAGAAACAACTACTACTCTAAGGGTGCGTTGGGTTTGCAAGGATTTGGAGCCCCTGAATTGGAAACTTGCAAGTTTTTTGTACGTGTTTCTTTCCAATTCCATGAAACCAAACGCTACCAAAAGGCGCGCTTAGGATAAGGTATTTGATTTCGAAAATGAATTTGTTAAAAAAAAAAAAATCAGCAAACACCTCACCCAAACGGATCATAAGTGTTTGGTTGCATAGAATTTGATGCCCTGGAATTGGGAAAATCGAAATAAATCCTTGTAAAAAATTCTGTAAATTAACGTTAGGTAGTGTTCGGGAACACGGAATTGCAGCCATGGAAATGAAATTTGAAATAATCCCTTTTGGAATTTTCTAATTCCAATTTCAAGCTCAAATTCTATGCAACCAAACACTGCCTTAGCTCAATTCCAATTCCAATTCCATACTACCAAACGCCACCTAATGTCAAAACATTACCTTCAGAATTAAGAGAGAAACACCCAGGGAATTCCGATAACAGAATCAGAAGGGCGAAACACGATAACGGAATTCCGGCGCCGGAATTCCGTCTACCTCCCATCGTTGCGGTGGTGGAGGCAGTTAAGATTCACTGCCAACAGCCAGGACTCTATGCGAGACGAAATCGCCAGCTTTCATGTAGTTCTAAAAACACCTTCGAGTAATCGATTTACGCGGATTTTACCCTACCAATTTCGCCCCCAAACAAGAACAAAAAAAACAATACCCAAATTTTTTTTTTCAATAATTCAACTGCAGGGCACAAATTTGCCCTATTGAGCTAATCATCAATTCGGATCTCTCATCATACGGCTCGAAATTTGCCCTTGAAACCAAACCCAGATCAACGAATCGCCTTCAGGATCCAACGGAAGCTGAAATTTCACAAATAGATTGACAATAATATCAAATGGGTCAAACGAAGATTATATTAGAAGCCACCGTAAGGATAGATTCAAAGCAAAAAGTGACTATAAGAGAATACCCACATAATCAAGCAATCTAAAGCAACATGCAAAAGGGTGTGGAATAATTTTTTTTTACAGAGAGAAAAAGAGAAGAAGCTTACCAGAAATGAGGGCAAAAGCTTTCTGAGAGTATAAATGGGAATGAATAATTCAATGGAACCCAAAGAAATGCGAAGAAAATCTGAGAATTATGGTGATGTTGACAGGTAGAAGAAGATTGTCGAGAATCAGAAGGCAGCTAAGAGAAAAAAATCTTAAAAAAAAAAAAAAAAATTGAAAATGAAATTAATAAATAATATTATTTTCTCGACTGCCCTTCTCAGATGACCCTCAGAGTCGGAATTTCTCTCCGACCTTCATTTCTGAAACAGGGTACGGAAGCTTTCTCTCTCTATCTCCAATGGTGAAAAAAAAAATTGGTTGTTTTTCTTCTTTCTCTCTCTAAACCCAACCACACCAGGCTAGCTACCAGCCTCCACAAACTCTGTTTTCCGGTTTTTCTGTTTTTTCCCCTCCATCGGTGGACACCAGTTTTTTTTTTAATATATTTTTTAATTGGAGGTCGTACCGGGATGTAATCGGCAGGTTAACGGTCAGTGCCGCAGTGTGACGTCAGTTCGCCGTTGATAGTGGGGGCCCGCGTATCCGAAGTAGTAGGACGCGCTTTCACAGTAGGTTGACCGGGCCCCACTCACGAACCTGCTTGACGTGCGTGCCGCTTATAGAATTGGTTTACTATTATAAAATAAAAACAAATACAATTTAGACTCTTTAACTATTGATACATTTTTAAGTGGTCCTTCTAAATTTAAACGTTTCATTTTAAACCCTCTATGTATCATAATGTTTCAAATTGTTCCTTCCGTTAGAAAATCAGTTAAAACTAACGAAATTTAGGGATAAAATGGCATTTTTAAGTTTTTTTAATTTTTTAATCATTTTTCATTAATTTTTTTTTTTTTAATCTCTCTCTCTCTCTTCCTCTCCTTCCTTTCTCTCTCTCTCTCGCCACCTCCCTCTCCCTCTTTCCCTCTCCCCGCCACCTCCCTCTCCCTCTTCCTCCCCTTCCCCTCTCTCCCTCTCACCTCACCCCCCCCCGGTAACAGGGGTAATTTTTCACCTCCTACAACAGGGGGTAAACTCACCCCCTGTTCCGGGGGTGGTTTCACCCCCTGCAACAGGGGCCTGCTGCAGGGGGTGGAATGTTGCAGGGGGTGATTTTTCACCCCCTATTGCAGGGGGTGGAACCACCCCCATAACAGGGGGTAATTTTTTACCCCCTGCAATAGGGGCCTGTTGCGGGGGGGGGGGGGGGGGGGTGGGAGTGAGAGAGGGGAAGGGGAGGAAGAGAGAGAGGGAGGTGGTGGGGAGAGGGAAGGAGGGAGAGAGAGGTGGCGGGAGAGAAAGAGGAAGGGGAGGAAGAGAGAGAGAGAGATTAAAAATTAATAAAAAATGATTAAAAAATTAAAAAACGTGAAAAGACCATTTTGTCCCTAAATTCCGTTAGTTTTAACTAATTTTCTAACGGAATGACCAATTTGAAACGTTATGATACGTAGAGGGTTTGAAATGAAACGTTTAAACTTAGAGAAATCACTTTGAAATGTGTCAATAGTTAGAGGGTCTAAATTGTACTTTTTCTTATAAAATATAAAATATATAGAAATAAAATTTATTAATGAGAATAATTTGATTTTTCAATTTATTTTTGAATATTTTTTTATCACTGTTTGACGTGTTCTTTACATATATATATATATATATATATATATATATATATATATATATATATATATATATATATAAACTTTAATACCTTAGACTGACATATGCAAGTTCTAACATTTTTATGAAAAAAATCATAATCTCTCTTAATAAAAAAACTCTTTGTACATGTCTATGGATTGTACTTTTTACGCATATCAATATAATTGTGTCATATTCTCTCTTAATATTTCACCTCTCAATTACTTTAATATAGTATCAAAAGTTAATTTTTTCAGGACCTATTTTTACTAAACTTTCGCACGAATCAACACCCATTGTTTTCATTACGTTCTATCACCGCTCAACCACTAAATATCAAATCAGATATTACCATCAGACTCCCATTATAAAGGCGAGCCCAACGCCACTGGAGAAAAGTCCAACCACCTCCTCACCCGTCACCTGAATTATCATCATCCTCATCACTATCACCATTATCCTCCTTAACACCAACACTATCATCCTCATCACTATCACCTGATTCTTTTTCTCTCAACCTTTGGCATTTTCGGTTAGGTCGTGCATCCATCAGTATTCACACTTTAGCCTCTAGTGGGAAATTAGGTTCGGTCTCTAACGAGCATCTCAATTGTATTCTATGTCAACAAGCTAAACAATGTCTTATATACCTTTTTCCACCAGTGATTCATTCTCTCATGCACCTTTTGATCTAGTCCACTCTGATATTTAAGGATCCTTACCTTCTACCATAATGAGAGAATCCAAATAGTTTGTTATATTTATCGATAACTACTCTTGGTATACCTGATTGTACCTCATGCATAAAACGTTTTGAATTACTTCAAATCTATTCAAAATTTGTTACTATGATTTAAACTCAATTTTTTCACAATATTAAAAATTTTAGATCTAATAATACCCTGGAATAAAATTACCAATCTTTCATTGTCATCATTTGAAAACACAGCACACTTCCCCCATAAATTTTGCCCTAGTCCTCTTGCCCAAAATGGTCGAATTGAACGTAAACATTGACATATCTTAGATAACGTGGACTACTAATTTCATCATTTTCACATAATATCTCTAAATATTCCATGAAAACTAACAGTTAAAATTTAACGACAACTTCCGCATAAATCACATAATCAATAAAGAGATTAAATACAAATGTTAAAGAATTAAAAATTTTACTTGAAATTTAAAATCGAATTCCGAACCAAAATCAATATCGTATTTGATTAATATTCTTGACAAGAATATGTTTGAGATATTGTAACTTTAATAAGCCCCCTAATACTTAACCTCCCTTTTGTATACATAATTATAATATATATATATATATATATATAGATATATATACACTGCTCGCTGCCTCTTTAAGATTTTTTTTTTTTTTTTTTTAATATTAACAAACGTGGCAATTCAAAGCTATTTACACATTTAATGTGGAATGTGTTGTCTTCCAACCATGAAGACAACACACACACATATTTTATTTTATTTTTTATTTACACTTATTATCCCTTAAAATAAAAATAATATTAATTATAATCTAAAACTCTTAAAATTATATTTTAAATAATAGTGTAGTCCAAAAATATTAAACTTTTATAAAATAATATTTTCAAAATATATATTTTTCAGGGTATTATAATCTACCCCCTTAAATAAATTTTGTACTCGAAATTTTGTTTAAACGATAATAATTCAAAATCGCACCATACGGTCATGTTAGTCGTACTCGATTCTAGAATAATTGTTTTCTATGTAGGGTTCCATAACCGAAAGTCACCATCAATCCACATCCCACCAAAATTCCTACTGTGTATCGCTACTTCCGCATTTGCGGTGGCTCATACTTTATTCAATGCAACTTAACATGGTGCACTTTAATCGGTAACATCTAACACAGATAACCAATTGCCAAATAATTTTATGCTCCTAAATACTTTCGCTACACACTCTAATAAAATAACAATAATAATATATCTTTTAAAAACATCACAATAGCCTCACTGGATTGGGTCTATCTTAATTCTAACAGGTCTACAAGCTCGACAATTTTTTTCACTTAGCATGACTATTTAAGTCCACTGCCAATCTAGCGTTTATCAATTAGATCCAACATTCAAGCCAACATATCGAACAACTAACATCTTGACCAATAGATAGCCCAAATTCCTCGTGAACTATCCCGTAAGACTAAAAATAATTATCTCGAATATCCACATTAAAAGTCCAATAATCTCGTAAATTTTTTCAAAGATATCAACACAATCTAACTTGGAATACGCTTGAAAACACATAAATCCCTCTCAACCACATAAATACATCCCAAACACATAAATATGTCTTAACAGCATAAATTCGTCTCAAGACACATAAGTACGTATCAATCACATAAATATGTCTCGAAATACATAAATATATTCTAACCGTACAAATATATCTAGAAACACGTAAATATGTCTCAACCATATAAATACATCTCAAATATATAAATACGTCTTAAAATACCTAAATACCTCTTAATCATATAAATGCATCTCAAATATATAAATACATCCCAACTATATAAATACGTCCCGAAACCCATAAATACGTGTTAAACTATAAAAATCAGATACGTCACAAATGGTCAATACTCATGTAACATGTATATAAAAATATTACACATAACCCCCAAAAACTTCAACAATTACCTCACACTCCGACTCCACCTATTTTTAGTAGTGAACTAATATCTATTTGAATATTTTATCGGTGTACTGTCTTCATAATTTAAAAGCATTTTATGGATCAAGTATTTTTATCAAAATCCACTTTCTAATAAAATATAACCACCCTGGGCAGTATCTGAATCCCAACAAAAAAATATCATCATAACAGAACAACTATTTTGAAATCGACAAATCAACTCACTTTTATATAATAAAATATTATACTTCTTTGTCAGTCATAGGATCATTTTCCTCACGATCGAGAGTTATAATGACACTGTAACTTATCTAACTGTGCAATCTAAGGTTGCAATTAATGTGAGGGTCATTTAATATCTCCAATGGTAAGAGCCACATAATAGTATAAACTACCATATCAATAACATAATCAACTATTTGTAGGACTTGCCCTCCTGTCAGGCCTCAACATATCAACAACATAGTCAACCACCTGCAAAACTTGTCCTCTTGTCAGGTCACAACAACAACGCCCTACAAGACATGTCCTCCTGTAAGGATCAACCACATCTCGCAGGACATGCCCTTCTGACGAGACGACTATGGCATAGCAGGATAATACAAATCATTTTTCACTTTTAAAATTCTACTTGATCTATTTAACATCATAAAAACTGTCAATTTTCAGCAACATTTTTTTTTCCAATTTAATACGCAAATATAATTTGATCATTTATATAGAAGACAACAAGCACTCTTTAAATCGATTATTTCAATTCAACAACATATCTTATGGTCCACAACTAACACGATACTAACCAAGGCTTATCCAACTTACTTAATTTCTAACTTAGCAAATTTCATTCTAAAATTCATCAAATCATGTTTTAAATAAAATCAAGCAAAGTCAGTATAGGAAAATGATTTTTTTTTTTTACACATTAACGAACAACATGGCCAAAGGAAATGCAAGCAAACGTTGATCATCAGAAGAAATATAAATACTTATACAACTAGATATCCATATACATACATAATATATATCTATAACTATGACAAAAGAGTGAATGCTCAATTGCAATCTCCATATTTCAGTTGCCCAAATTATACTTTGTGCTAGAATATAGTTACAATTGCATCTTGCTCCGTAATCTTTTAACTTTTTCACTTTACTCGTTTTTATATTGATCTTTTTGTCTAATTGGCAACTCATTTGGCACTGCTCGCCATTTCAATTGCATTTATACTCTTAGAATTTGGGTATGGTTGCACATTACTCCCCACTTTTTTTCGTTAAGCTTTTTGCACATTATTTGCTAATATTTTGGTCCTTGGTCTAATTAGAGGTTAGCACATAAGGGATTGTTTGGTCCTGGAACATGATTTATTCTTGGAATATCAATACATGTTTTTTTCATTAATTAGAGGTTTAGCATATAAAGGATTGTTTGGTTTCTGGAATATGATTTATTAGTTTTAGCTTGGAAAAGAAATGCTCTTATACATGAACTTCAGTTTAAAGTATAGATCAAGTTATGTTTATGATTCGGTCCCCAAAAAACGTCTAACATAAACGAAATCTAGTCATAATTCTGTTATGTTCCTAAGATAGTCGCAAACCTGCTCTAATACCACTCTGTAACGACCCAGCTTTCTAGGGCCGCCACGCGATTTCTCCCTTTGAAGAATTAATACTAAAATCGAATTACCAATATTTCATTTTATAATAATCTGAGAAATTTTATAATGTGACGGCGATAATTATAATTATCGAATTCATCAATTTAATTTTACAACGGTAAATAATGAATACACTTATTACAAATTAAATAAAAACTCAAATAATATTCCCGTCCCAGTTTCACTCTCACCGGTCCTGCAATCGAAACTGTGGGATTGTGAGCCAACACTCAGTAAAATTTAAATCCCTATAATACGTGTATTTAATCAATTCACAACTAAACACATAAACGTATATCTCACACAATTTTCACATAATATCCCTAAATATTCTATGAAAACTAACAGTTAAAATTTAACGACAACTTTCAGATGAATCGCATAATCAAGAGAGAGATTAAATACAAATATTAAAGAGCTAAAAATTATAACTGAAACCCAAAGCCGAAATCCGAACCAAAATCGATATTGTATTTGATTAATATTCTCGCCAAGAATATTTTGATTCCTAATACTGTAACTTTAATAAGCCTCCTAATACTTAACCTCCCTTTTGGATACATAATTATATATATACATACCCTGCTCACGTTTCGCCGCCTTTTTTTCTTTTTTTGACAAATGTGGCAATTCATTGCTATTTACACATTAATGTGGAATATGTTGTCTTCCAACCATGAAGACAACACATTCACACACACATAAAATAATATTATTAAAATATAAAATTTTCAGGATATTACACAACCACATAAACATTTCAAACTTGAACATCGGGCTCAAGTATGTGATTTTTTTGGATATAGAATTGAACAAAAATGATATCAATTTTGGGATTCCATTTCTAATCATCTTTGTATTTCTTGTCATGTCAACTTCTGGGAACACAAGATGTTTTCCTTTATATTCAAGTTTCATTGGACATCTACCACCAACCATATATATTTCACCAATTCATCCATAGATGTAAGACCCCGAATTAACACGTACGTCATTTTAGTTGTATTTTAAAGTAATTATAAAAATTTGGGATGAAATTGGGTCAAATTGAAAATCTAGAAACATTAAATCCCAACTTAGGGAGGTAAATTGACATTTAACTTTTAATTGAAACTTAAAGGGGTGAAATTGCAAATCTTATAAACTTTTAAAAGTTGAAATTGATTAAAATTAAGATTTAAAGGAAGTTGGGGGAGGAAAGAGTAATTAATTAAAAATTTTATTTTATATATATATATATATATACGATCGGACGAGCAAACCGCCGGTAGGGAAATAGAGAGAGCAGCGATGTGACACGCTTGGATGAATTGAACCCACTAATTACATGCAATATATATATATATATATCTTCATGCATGTGTAATGATCAAAAATCTCATCAAATCTGAAAATCAAAGAGAAAATCAGGAAATAGAGAGAAAGAAGGTTCGACGGTGGTGAGTTTCGGATCGCAGCCGTTGCTCCGACGGAGGTGTTGTGTGTGTGTTGTTCGATTGCCGTTATTGTGTCGTTGGTGGGCGTCGTTGTTGGTCCGGTGGGGGTGTCGTCGCTGTCTCTCCGGTTGGGTAAGTAGAGTGTGTGTGTGTTGGCTGTAAACCAAGAACAAGAAACATAGAAGAGAGAGTAGAAGGTCAGCAGTGGGCTCCGGTTGTGCGTGTGTGTGTCCGTCCGTCCAGCCGGTGGTATGTGTGTGTCGCCGGCGAAGTGAGCGTTGTTCAGACGACCGTCGTTCGGAGAGTGGGTGTACAGTTGTGTGCATGTGTGTGTTAGGTCGTGTGTGCTCTGTTTTTCCGGGGGTGTATGTGTTTCGGCGTGTGTGGGCGTGTGGTTCAGACGTGTGTGTGTGTTTGTCGACTTCGTGTGTGTGTATGGGTGGTCGACCGGGGGTCATGGGTCGACTGGGGGTGTGTCCGTGTGTGTGTGTGCAGCGTTTGTGCGTGGGCTGTCGTTCTCCAACTGGGACAGTGTGGGCATGTGTGTTGTTGTGTGCGTGTGTGTATTTGATCCAACGATATGATTGTGGTTATTGTTAGTCGTCGGTCGCCGTGGCGGGGTGTGTCCGGCCGTCGATTTTGTGGATAGGTATGCCATTCGGTTTTCAGGTTGGTGTATGTGTGTTCGTCGGTTTTGTTCGGTCGGCAGCTGTGTGGGTCTCCGTTCTGGTCCGACGGAGCTGCTGCTGGGGGTGTGAGGGTGATTGCTGACGAGTGGTGCATGGCCGGCTGGCGAAAACCAAAACAGAACATAAACGGGGGGAAAAAAAATAAAGAAGAAGGAGGGAAAAAGAAAAAGAAAAGAGAATTACACAAACTACCCCACTGAAAATCAAAAACCCATCTCATGGTCGCCAAACAATTCGGAAACAGGTGAAATTTCAATCGATTATTATTTTTTGTTAAATTAAATTTTATTTAGTGTCACAAATCCTAAAGTCGTAACAATTTCCTAACGATTAATTAATTTTAATTATGTGGTACATAAAATAGTAACGATTCGGAATATAGGGTCTGCATTGCATGATTTAGATGTTTTAGATAAGATATTAATTTAGGCTCGCAGACACCGGTGTCCCGATAGAGTGTGGTCAGTGAAGGTTTTAGAGAACAGTTAACGAGGTGAGTGTACTATCTTCTTTCCAAACTCTTTATATATATATATATGATGAAATATTGGTTTACTTAAACTGTACAATTTTATAAATTATATGGATCAAGCAGGTATTTGGGTAAGTTGGTAAAATGAATTTTCGGGGTGTTGTGTTGGTTTCTAAAAGAGAGTGGAAAGTAACTGGTTTTCTAAGAATATTTGGTTTTCTAAAAACTAAGGTGGGAGAAATAGTTTTTATTAAAATCGGTGGTATAAAGGTGAAAAAATAGGTTTTACTGAAATTGGTGGTACTTTTAAAAAGGAGAGTGAAAAACGTGATTTTGAAAATTCTCCCCGAAAGGGGTATGGCTTATATTCTCCCCATAAGGGGTGTGGATTTTTAACGATATGGAGTGAAAATATATTTCTTCCCGTAAAGGATATGGACTTTTAACTATATTGATGATTTTGATGATGCCATAGTTGTTCTCCCCGCAAGGGGTGTGGATTTTATTTCTCCCCGTAAGGGGTGTGGATTCTTTTCATGGGATGTGGATAGTTCTCCCCGTAAGGGGTGTGGATTGTAGTTCTTCCCAAAAGGAGTGTGGATATTTTGTAGGAAGGCATTCCTACGGATGTTACGGTACCGTTGCAACTCCCGATCGTGAGGTTAAAATGATCACTATGGCTAGCCAGTGTGTGTTATGGTGGAGTGGTGGTTTGAGATGTAATGTTTTACTTATATTGGGGTGATTTATTATTTATTATGGTGATTTGTATTATTTTACTAGATGGGTTGGAATGGAACTTTTATTTATTACTTTATTTTCACTGCTTATATTATGGAGAATTTTACTAGTTACGTGTTGTTTCTATACTCATGCTTGATCCATTTAGATGTCGTAGAATGATTTATTATTACAAAATATTTTTACTAAGAAGGTAGTACTCTCGCAGGTAAAATAATTAGGAGTCGGACGGTTCCCTACTGGCGCTAGATAGAGTTATGCGGGTCATGCAAAGGAGTCATTTGAGGAAAATTTTGGAGACGAGATATCATAACTGAAATCTAAGTGAGGTTCAGGGAATTAATTTGATTGTATTTATATTCGGAATGGTATATCCCTATCAGATGGGACTATTATATGTGTTATTTAAATTTACAATTTTGTTATTGAGGTTGGCTAGTCAGTTGGGCGGTGTCATATCTACGTCACGCGGCCCCACATGACGGGTGTCCGGGGTGGGGTGTGACAATTTTGGTATCAAAGCCTAGGTTATAGATTCTGTAGACTTGCCAGTAGTTGTGTCACTAGAGGATCATGAGGTAGGAAGACATGCCAGTCATCTAGTCAGTAGGGGACTTTGAGATAGGGTGTCGATAGATAGTATCGAGCTAGTAGTGGGCCATGAGATAGGGTGTCAATAGGTGAGTTCGGCACGCGAGTGATAGTTATTGCATTTCATCAGATGATATATTGGCATCTTGCATGATTAGTTGTCTTGTTGGTAATTAGTGGGTGCGACGAAGTGTGATACTGCTTGTTGGTGGTTTGGGTGGTGGTTGGTAGTGGTAATGGGTAGATTGCGATTGTGGGGGTGCTAGTGGTTGGGAATATTAAATTATAACTAATAAGTAATTTTATTCGTAGTATTTGATATTGGGATTCCCTGTCGATAGTACGTAATATTTTTATTGCTGAATCAACAGTATGGTAGAGCGTACTTATTTCGTCCAATGTTAAGTTATTCATTGAATTGACTGGGTAGACAATACTTTATTTATGCAATTACATGACACACTGCGCTACTATTTAAGATACGCAAATTTTATCATAAATGTGTGGGTGTGATCGTAATTTTATTAGAGAAGGAGGTTCATATGGTTAAAGCAGGAGGAGACGACCATTCGGCGATATGAAATTAAACCTGATCTAGTAAAAACAGAAGAGATAAGATGTAGACTAATCTAGAAAGGATTTACTTTGGAAATACGTCTTAGGCTGACGGGCAGACAGATTTAAAAGTTATATGAAATGGGCAAATGCAGCGTGAATTAATAGAGAATGATGTGTAGGAAGTAGTCGAGAACTATGAGTTCGTGTTAATAGTTAGTGCGTATAAATATAGTTCACTTCGTATTGGTGGTAGGGAGTTGTCGGTAGATCTATTACCCTTGAATATTTATGATCTTGATGTAATACTGGATATGGATTGTTGTTTGGCTCTCATGCCACGGTGGATTGATTTAAGAAGAAAGTGATGTTTCGAATCTGAGGCGAGCCGGAATTTATATTCTCGAGAGACATAATTATCACTTCTGTCGGTTTGATTTCAGCCTTAGAAGCCAGGAGATTATTGAAGAAAGGATGTCAGGGATACCTCGCGCACGTGATTGACACCGGTCAGGAAGAAGTTCAGACGGCGAATATTTCAGTGGTCAGAGATTTTCTCGATGTATTTTCCAGAAGAATGGCCAGGGTTGCTAGTGGATAGGGAGATGGAAGTCATTATTAAGTTGCTTCTAGAAATTGTTTCTATATTGATTATCCCTTATCGTATGGCGCCTACCAAGCTGAAAGAATTGAAAGTGCAGTTGCAAGATTTCGTTGCAAGATTTATTATATCGTTGATTTATCAAACCTAGCATTTTCCCATGGGTAGCCCCAGTTTGTTCGTGAAGAAGAAGGATGGCACGTTGAGAACGTGTATCGACTATCGGCAACTAAATAGGGTGATCGTCTGTAATAAATATCCGTTACTCAGGATTGATGACTTGTTTGACCATCTCTAGAAGGCTAAAGTGTTTTCCAAGATAGATCTTCGATCAGGGTATCACCAATTGAAAGTCAGAGACAGTGATGTGGCAAAAATGGCGTTCCATACGAGATATGGACACTATGAATTCTTGGTTATGCCCTTCGGATTGACAAATGCTCCTGCTGCCTTCATGAACTTGATGAATCGGGTCTTCCAACTTTATCTGGATCAATTTATTATCGTATTCATTGACGATATATTGATCTATTCCCAAAGCAGAGACGAGTATGCAGAACATCTTCGAATCGTGTTACAGACGTGGCGGGAGAAGAGGCTATACGCGAAGTACAGTAAATGCGAATTTTGGTTAGATTATGTAGTATTTTTGGGGTATATTATTTTAGGAAACGGTATTCAGGTGAACCCAAAGAAAGTTGAAACTGTTGTTTAGTGAGAAAGACCGGAAAAACAATGTGACTGAAATTCAAAAATTTTTAGGATTGGCGGGTTAATCTCAATGGTTTGTGCAGGGATTTTCTGTTATAACTGCCCTGTTGACTCGTTTGACCAAAAGGAATCCAAATTTGAGTAGATAGACAAATGCACACAAGTTTCCAAGAGTTGAAAAGTAGATTGATATCGGCACCAATATTGTCCCTCCCATCAGAAGGGGGATGGTTTTGTAATTCTTAGCGACGCGTCACACCGAGGGCTGGGATGTGTTCTGTTGCAGTGTGGTCACGAAATCGCATATGCATCTCGGCAATTGAAGAACCATGAGCGTAATTACCCGATGCACGATTTGGAGTTGGCAGCAATTGTGTTCGCCCTGAAGATTTGGAGGCACTATCTGTATGGCGAGACGTGTGAAATATACCCTGATCACCGGAGTTTGATATACTTGTTACTCAGAAAGAATTAAATTTGAGGCAAAGGCGTTGGATAGAATTGATTAAAGATTATGATTGCACCATCTACTACCATCCGGGGAAGACTAATGTTGTAACAGACACATTGAGTCAGAAATTGGCAAGTTCGGTCGCATACATTCAAGTAGTTTATAATAATCTGCATACCGAATCGAGATCGTTGTAAGTTCAGTTAGTGGTTGGTCAGATGGCAACATTGCATGTAACTTTGACTTTGAGGCTGACGTTGATTGACCGTCTTATTGAAGCTCAGAAGTCAAACCTTCAATTGGAAAAGATTCGGAATGAAGTGAGAAATGGTCGCATAGCTGATTTTCATGTCAGGAATGGTAATGGAGTTTTGATGACTGGAAATAGACCGTGTGTGCCTAACGACGTTGTTTTAGATAAGGATTTCTGGGAGGAAACGCATAGCTCAGCATACGCGATGCATCCAAGCAGTACCAAAATGTATCGAGATTTGCGTGAACAATATTGGTGGATTAGAATGAAACAAAAAATTGCAGAATTTGTAGCCAGGTATCTTGATTGTCAACAAGTTAAGATTGAGTATCAACATCCAAGTGGGTTGTTGCAACCTCTATCTATTCCACAGTGGAAGTGGGAGCATAACACAATGGTTTTCGCTTCGAGACTACCCCATACTAAAAAGGGACATATTTCTATCTGGGTAATCGTTGATAGGCTTACCAAGTCCGCTCATTTTCTAACCGTAAAGACGACGTATTCTTTCGAGAAGTATGCCCAATTATTTATCAATGAGGTTGTTAGGTTGCATGGCGCACCGGTTTCTATAGTGTCAGATAAAGATTTGAGATGTACTTTGAGGTTTTGGCCGAGACTCCAAACTGCTTTAGGTCCCAAGTGGAAATCTAGCACCATTTTCCATCCTCAAACAGACGGATAATCAGAGCGTATGCTTCAAACGTTGGAAGATATGTTGAGGAGATGTGTTTTAGAAATTCCTGGTAGTTAGGATGATCATTTGTTGTTGATGTAATTCGCTTACAACAACAGCTATCATTCAATAGTTGAGATGGCCCCATATGAAGTATTGTATGGTAGGAGATGTAAAACCCTAGTTTGTTAAGCTATGGTAGGTGAACGTAAATTGTTGATGTCGGGTATAGCCCAAATGACAACAGACAAAGTGAAGGTGATTCGAGAAAGATTAAGAATTGCTCCAAAAAAAGAAAAGAATTATTATGCAGACAGCGTAGGCGGGAGTTGGAGTTCGAGATGGGAGATTATGTGTTTCTGCGTATTTCTCCGTATAAAGGCATAATGAGGTTCAGAAAAAAAGGAAAATTGAGTCCAAGATACATCGAACCATATAAAATTTAGATTGAATTGGCACTACAACTTATAGACTTGCGTTACCACTAGAGTTGTCTCGACTACACAATGTTTTTCATGTATCGATGTTCCGGAAATATGTACTAGACCATTCTCATGTGTTGACTTCGCAACTGATCGAATGGGAAGTAGATTTGATCTATGTTGATGAGCTAGTACAAATCCTAAGCCGTAAGGACCGGATGTCGTGAACGAAAACGATCTCATTAGTTAAAGTGTTGTAGCGCAGTTATGCAGTGGAAGAGGCGACGTGGGAGCGAGAGGAAAAAATGAGAAACAAATACCCACATTTGTTCAATTAGGTAATAAAATTTCGGGACGAAATTTCTTTTAGGAGGGAAGGGTTGTAAGACCCCGAATTAACACGTGCATCATTTTAGTTGTATTTTAGAGTAATTATGAAAATTCGGGATGAAATTGGGTTATATATATATATATATATATACGATCGGACGAGCAAACCGCCGGCAGGAAAATAGAGAGAACAGCGACGTGGCATGCTTGGATGAATTGAACCCACTAATTACATGCAATATATATATCTTCATGCATGTGTAATGATCAAAAATCTCATCAAATCTGAAAATCAAAGAGAAAATCAAGAAATAGAGAGAGAGAGGGTTCGACGGTGGTGAGTTTCGGATTGCAGCCGTTGCTCTGACGGAGGTGCTGTGTGTGTGTTGTTCGATCGCCGTTGTTGTATCGTTGGTGGGCGTCGTTGTTGGTCTGGTGGGGGTGTCATCGCCGTCTCTCCGGTTAGGTAAGTGGAGTATGTGTGTGTGTGTGTTGGCTGTAAACCAAGAACAAGAAACAGATGAGAGAGAGTAGAAGGTCAGCAGTGGGCTTCGGTTGTGCATGTGTGTATCCGTCCGTCCAGCCGGTGGTATGTGTGTGTCGCCGGCGAAGTGAGCATTGTTCAGACGACCGTCATTCGGAGAGTGGGTGTATAGCTGTGTGCATGTGTGTGTTGGGTCGTGTGTGCTTTGTTTTTTCGGGGGTGTATGTGTTTCGGCGTGTGTGGGCGTGTGATTTAGACGTGTGTGTGTGTTCGTCGACTTCGTGTGTGTATGGGTGGTCAGTTGGGGGTCATGGGCCGACTGGGGGTGTGTCCGTGTGTATGTGTGCGGCGTTTGTGCGTGGGCTATCGTTTTCCAGTTGGGACAGTGTGGGCATATGTGTTGCTGTGTGCGTGTGTGTGTGTGTATTTGATCCAACGATATGATTGTGATTATTGTCGGTCTTCGATCGCCGTGGCGGGGTGTGTCCAGCTGTCGATTTTGTGGATGGGTAACCATTCGGTTTTCAGGTTGGTGTATGTGTGTTCGTCGGTTTTGTTCGGTCGGCGGCTATGTGGGTCTCCGTTCTGGTCCGACGGAGCTGTTGCTAGGTGTGTGAGGGTGATTGCCGACGGGTGGTGCATGGCCGGGCGGCGGAAACCAAAACAGAATAGAAACGGGGGGAAAAAATAAGGAAGAAGAAGAGAAAAAGAAAAAGAAAAAGGAATTATACAAACTACCCCATTGAAAATCAAAAACCCATCTCATGGTCGCCAAACAATTCGGAAACAGGTGAAATTTCAATCGATTATTAATTTTTGTTAAATTAAATTTTATTTAGCGTCACAAATCCTAAAGTCGTAATAATTTCCTAACGATTAATTAATTTTAATTACGTGGTATATAAAATAGTAACGATTCGGAATATATATGTTTGTGTGTGTGTGTGTGTGTGTGTGTGTGTGTGTGTGTGATGAAATATTGGTTTACGTAAACTGTACGATTTTATAAATTATATGGATCAAGCAGGTATTTGGGTAAGTTGGTAAAATGAATTTTCGGGGTGTTGTGTTGGTTTCTAAAAGAGTGTGGAAAGTAACTGGTTTTCTAAGAATGTTTGGTTTTCTAAAAACTAAGGTGGGAGAAATGGTTTTTATTAAAATCGGTGGTACGGAGGTGGAAAAATGGGTTTTACTGAAATTGGTGGTACTTTTAAAAAGAAGAGTGAAAAACGTGATTTTGGAAATTCTCCCCAAAAGGGGTGTAGCTTATATTCTCCCCATAAGGGGTGTGGATTTTTAACGATATGGAGTGAAAATATATTTTTTCCCGTAAAGGATATGGACTTTTAACTATACTGATGATTTTGACGATGCCATAGTTGTTCTTCCCGCAAAGGGTGTGGTTTCTCCCCGAAAGGGGTGTGGATTCTTCTCATGGGATATGGATAGTTCTCCCCGTAAGGGGTGTGGATTGTAGTTCTTCCCAAAAGAGGTGTGGATATTTCATTGGAAGGCATTCCTACGGATGTTACGGTGCCGTTGCAACTCCCAATCGTGAAATTAAAACAATCACTATGGCTAGCGAGTGTGTGTTGTGGTGGAGTGGTGGTTTGAGATGTGTGTTTGAGATGTGATGTTTTACTTATATTGGGTGATTTATTATTTATTATGGTGATTGGTATTATTTTACTAGATGGTTTAGAATGGAACTTATATTTATTGTTTTATTTTCAATGCTTATATTATGGAGAATTTTACTAGTTACTTGTTGTTTCTATACTCACGCTTAATCCATTTAGATGTTGTAGAGTGATTTATTATTATAAAATATTTTTACTAAGAAGGTAATACGCTCGCAGGTAAAATAATTAGGAGTCGATCAATTTCCTATTGACGTTAGATAGAGTTATGCGGGTCACGCAAAGGAGTCATTTGAGGAAAATTTTGGAGACGAGATATCATAACTGAAATCTAAGTGAGGTTCAGGGGATTTGTTTGATTGTATTTATATTCGGGACGGTGTATCCCTATCAGATGAGACTATTATATGTGTTGTTTAGATTTACAATTTTGTTATTGACGTATTGAGGTTGGCTAGTCAGTTGGGCGGTGTCATGTCTACATCACGTCGGCCCCACATGACGGGTGTCTGGGGTGGGGTGTGACAATAGACCTTTTCTTTAATCATCTTAATACAAAGATCAGTGAGGCCCAAATAGATCCTCCAGTTACCCTACTGATCCTCATTGACATTTCTGTTCCGTTTACGATCCTGAACACGACTCCCTCAAGTTTGTCCCAATGACTTTAGACGTTGCACCAACTAAGCATGTTCCAATGACTTCAGATGTTGTACTAGTTGAGCCTGTCCTAAAAAATCTCTGTCATTCTAGCAGGATAACACAACCTCCCTTATATTTATGTGATTTTCATTGTTTTTCTACCCTACTTAATTTGCATAAGTCTCAATCCTATGAGAAGGCCAATACTAATCATTTTTGGCAGAAAACAATGGACGAGAAACTTTATGTCTTAGTCAAAATTCATACTTGGGATCTCGTTAACCTTCATACTAGGAAAACTCTTATTGGATGAAAGTGGATTACAAAATTAAAACACTTTGTGATGGCTCTTTTGAACGCTACAAAACTTGACATGTTGCAAAAGGATTCGCTCAAGAATATGACATCGACTACGAAGAGACTTGTTCCTGTAGTTAGACTCACATCTGTTTGTACTCTCCTTACTGTCGTTATCATTCGTAAATGGTTCTTCTTTCAGATGGATGTCGAGAATGTATTTCTCAATAGCGATCTCCTTGAGGAAATTTATATGCATACCTTGCTAGTTTAGCAGTTTCCCTTGAGATAGCCGATGTTTGCCCAAAATTCGGCTCGCAATGAGCCGATTTTAGTCAAATCGGCGTGAGAGGGGCCGATTTCTTAATTGTTGTGTTGCCTAATTTAAAACAACCACACGATAAGAAATAAACCATTCTATGGCACTAAATAAATAAAAAAATAAATAAAGGCCGGCCCGCGTCGACTACCTCCGAGCCGATTACCATTTTTTCTAGTAAAAAATTTGAAACCTGCGTGTGTTAGGCATTAAATTTTGAGAAATTCTCTCAAAAGTCTCATCCCATAAAAATATCACTTTATGGAGTCTTATAACAGTGATTTTTTTATATATGTGATAATCCTTAGAAATTTATTTTTAGAATTTTGATACCTTTCAAAAGTCTCCCTTAAATTTTTGTATATAAATATATATATCTATAAAGCACAAAATCCAACACTGTGTATAGATCTAGCTCTGGATCTGTGAGCCTTCATTTAGAGGAAGAGAGAGAAGCATTGCTGAATGTTGATGATGGATGGAATACGAGGCCGCTAACGGTGGCAATTATCGCAAGAGAATGAGGAAGAGGAGGAGCAATGAGGAAGAGGAGGAGCGAGGGAAAAGGTGTACAAGGAGAAAAATGTAAAATAATAAAATAAAATAAAGGGAAAACTGTCGTCATATTTTTAATTTCAGTAATTGTTTACCTAAAGGGGAAGTAGGTAGTATTTGATTAAAATAATAAAGAGTTCATTGATATTTTTTTCAATATGTGCCAAATAGAGGGGAGTTAAGTGGTAAAAAAAATTAAAGGAAAATAAAGGAAAAATAAAACAAACAAACAAACACCTACTTAAAAATTATTATCCGGCTTGACCCGAACTATTGGTATAAAAATCAATTTATATTAAATTTAACCGTTAACTTCACCAAAAATGTAATTATTACACTTACGCAAACCACATATGCAATATGCTATTAACCCCTCCTATAATATCTACATTGTTCAATTTAGAAAAAAAAAAAGTTAATGTTACATTACAAGCCAAATATATCATAAATAATATCGAAAAAATAGAAGATCAATATTCAGATGAAAGTAAGATGTCCCAAATTGTTGTTTGGGAATACAAAATGAACTACTACTCAAGTTCTCTAAATTGCAATTCGAGAACTTGCCGAACACCTACTTAAAAAAAAAAAAAAAAAAAGACGAAAAAAATCTACATTTAGGTTCTCTCAAACGAAGTAAAGGCCATTGTTTCACGTATTGAACAAACATTCTCTCTCTTTCTCCAAAAACAATGTAAGAGAAGATGAATTATATATACTATCCCCTTCAATGTATTCATTCCTTCGACCCACGCGGACCAAGTTCCTGTCAACATTATACAAATTCAATAAAAAAAAATTGACAGAGTTATTAATTTGATTTATATAATTTAAAGATTAATATGTTCAAATCAAAAATAGAAGGACTAAAATACGATTTCTCTAAACGGGCATGAGATACATGCCACCTAAATAAATAAATAATTTGTTCTTTTTTTTAAAAAAAAAAAAAAAAAAAATTATTTAATTTTAGAAGTAATATTTATTTGGTACTTAAAAAAAAACGATTTTTTTTTTTTTTTTAATAAAAATAAAATCAGATAAATAAAGGTTACCTGTGAGTATCGCAATTGATCATGTTTCTATCTAGACGTTTTCACGATCGTCTCCCACTTAGAATCCTTGGCGACATTCTTCTCGCTGTGCCTCTTTGACACAGAGGAGATCGATTGAAGATTACGCCATAGCCATGGCTCCGACGGCGATTTCGGCAACGGCGGCCCGATATTCGACGGATCCACCATTTTCGCTTCCGATTTCCGATCCAGATTCGGATGTCTTTTGCTGCTGTTCAAGGAATCAACGTACAGAAATTTTTCGGCCGTCGGATCAACCGAGCCCGACATTTGTTGTTTCTTCGCCGGAAAAGGTGACCGAGGGGATTCTTTCCGGTACGGAGACACCGCGGAACTTCTGAAACTCCGGTACGGGGATAATGCATCCGGCCTCTGTAAATCGCGAGGGAAAGAGGAGTGTTTGGATGCATACAGTTCCCCCGATAGAAACCCAGAATTAATTTTTTTCTTATAATCACAAACACTCTGCAAAAAAAATTAAAAAATAAAATAAGAATTTAAACACATCTCGATAAGTAAAATATACACTTTTATCTGCTTCCCCTTATAACAAATTCAAAAAATTAATTTTTTATTTAATTTAATTATGTTAAAATTTTAGTCCATTCAATCTGTGTGGTTAATATTTTCATAAGTACAAAATTATTTTTAAAGTCCAAAAATCACTTTATACTATAAATGTTATTATAATTTTTTATATAAAAAAATTATAATAATTTTTATGTATAATAGTAATTTCGAATTTTTAGAAAAATTATAAAAATTTCATAATTTTCATCTACATTTTACATTTTGGAATAAAATGTGATTTCTCCATTAAATAAAGAGTAAAGGATGGTGATATGTAAATTGTTTAAACAAAAGGGGTTAAAATAAAATAAAATCAAAATACGAGACAGTGAAAAGCAATTAATCCCTAAAACAGAAAAACCATAAGCGCTTTTGCTTGCCTTGTCTAGAGGTCCACTATAAGCGCTTTTGGCCACTCTTTTGATCACAGGAACAGAAGGCGTGGCGGGCTTAGAGGGCCTCTCGGGCCGTATTCTTGGTTTCATCCCTGGAACTGGATTCAATAAACACAGAGAATTTTTCACGCAAATCCGAGGAAAAAACCTGAAACTTCTACCCGATTTCTGAGCAAATTCATCACATTTTTCATCTTCGTCTTCACTTGATTCATCATTAGTAAAGCCCGAATGCTGTTCAATTAAAGCCCATCTATCGCCGATCACCCCCGCCACCTTTTGAAATGGCTTCCGGCTTTCCTCCACCACAGGCTGCTTCTTCGGTACATATTCGGGCTTCTCCAAAGCCATGGCCTTGGCCTCCGGCTTCGGGCTTTCCTCCACCACAGGCTGCTTCTTGGGTACATATTCGGGCCTCTCCAAAGCCATGGCCTTGGCCGCCGGCAAGAACCGCCGCATCATAAAATCCCGGGCCTGCTGGTCCACTGAAAAGGCCCGAGAAGGTTCTAAATCAGGCCCATCATTGTCGCTCAAACAGCTCGCGGACAAGGGCTCATTTTGCGATAGCGTGTCGAGTGCGTCGGAATAAGCATTTTCCGAGGCTTCGTCCGATAAGCGCTTCTTGACGTCAAAAGCACGTTCGCCCTTCGGCTTTCCAGGGATTTGCTCCCACAAAAAGGGTACCGCTGCCGGTTTCGTCACCTCGCCTAAATCCGAGTCCGATTTGTATAGAGGAAGAGTCTGTCTTTTGGGGGGCGATTTTGTAATTTCATTGTTGTTTACTCTCCTTGTTGAGGAAGAGGACGGTGAGGCGAAACGCCTCACGGAGAGGAGCGGCGCGTTCAAATTTAGTTTTTTTTCTCCCATTTTTTTTTCTATTCACATAAATAAATAAATAATTATATTAAATCGGAAAAAATTACATAATTCTTTTTACTTTTATCTCTATATTTAAAAAATTTACATAATTCTCCTGATTTACTTAAATATCTAATAAAAAATTAGATGACCGGTTTGGCGCACATTTTGAAGACCATAAATCGGAATTGGAAAGCCCAAAATCAATTTATTATTATTTTTTTTTTTCATTTTATGAAATAAAAAAAAAAATTAGAAATATTAATTTTTTTTTTAAATATCTCACCCAAACACACCATAAAGCCATTTCTAATCCCTATCAGTTATCAGTAGTCAGTAACTGAAACAGAGAACTTCAAAAGGAAATGAAGACAAATTTGGCAGGCAATTTCATATTTCCCATAAAAAGCAGAAAAAATAAATAAATGAAAGCTACAACATTTTCTCAGCATCCAAACAGATCTCTAAGTTTCTTGATTTCGCATTGTTTAAAGGAAAAAGAAAAACGAAAACAGAGCAACGATTCCGAAACAGAGGAAATGAAGAACATCAAAATAAAGAACATCAAATTGGGTTTCTACAATCAAAATCAGAAATAAAGATTAAAATTTTCGTACCTGTGAGAGAAATTTTGGGTTCTGGGTCGATCTCTGAGAGCTTGAATGATGGAGAGAATGGAGGAGTGAGAAGAAGGGAAAGAAAGAGAAGTCTAGAGTGAGAGTAGAGAGAGAGAGAGGGGGTGTTATGAGTATGAGCCGGGCCGTGCTTTATTTGGTGAGTGGTGGGGTTGGCCAATTGAGTAATGAGGGTGTTTGATTTTATTTTATTTTTTATTTTTTTAATTTCTATATTTTTCCGCCGGTGATTACGGGGGCAAATGGGGACCCCAACCGTTAAGAATTAGTGACGGTTAGACCAACTGCCTTCAGTCTACAGGCAAATGTTTTTTGTTTTTTTTTGAATAAATTTACAGAAACTTATTTTTTGTTTTTATTTTATAATTTTTGTTCCGAATTTTATTAAAACGAAAAAAAAAAAAAAAAACTAATTTCCACTTTTTAAATTTTCATTTGACAAATTTTTTCGCATATATTTTTTTTTGGGGGGGTTATTTTTTGGTATTGCAATTACTGAATTACTATCATAAATAAGAAAAATAATGAAAAATTAACAATTGTGGGCTACTACTATTAATTTGTAGAAATAATTAGATTTACTTTACTATGAAAAAATAGATTCACATGCCCAGTTCCACCACCACAAAAATCACCATCGCCATGACCGTCCTCTACCACCACTACTCCCACAAGAAACATTTATCACTACAACAAAAATTTACCATATCACGAACATTCAGTTATTCATCATTATCACAATCTATGCTGACCACTATAACAAATATTCACCAAGACACATTCATCACTATAACAAAAATTTACTATATCATGAACGTTCAGTCATTCACCATCATCACAATCACTGCCGATCGTCACAAAAAATATTCACCACTACCACCACCACCGAATCATGACAACATAAAAAATAACCAAATAGATGTAGAGTGATTATTATTTTTTAAATAAGTGTATTTTTGGAATAACCAAAATGAAAAATGGTATTTTTCAAAAAAAAAAAAATTGTAATATGTGGTATTTGTAATTTTTTTGCACCCTGTGGCCCATTTATATTAACTATTTAAAAGTGGGACTAACTCCAATTATTTTTTAATTAAAATTGATTTTCTAAAAACATGCCATCCTAATTCATCTACCTATAGGAGAGGAGTCAGATTAGCTCCCAAAAAATTAGGGCCTTGGGTTCTAATTATTAGTATAATCCGGCGTGTGGCGAATCAGGCGGCGAGTGGCACGATTAGGCCTTTTGGCTTTGACTTTTTGGTGCTAGAGGGAGCACGGGATAGGACTTAGCCCATGGGGACGTGAAGACAATTTTGGTGGCCTAGAGAACCTGCTCAATCCTCGTTGATAGTTGACCGGACCAAGGTAGGGTGATGTGTTCAGATGACTAGAAGTAGGTGCTTGTCTCGAATGAGTCTGGTTGGTTGGCGACAACTACTCGGACGGTATTCACGTCATGTGGTCGGTCAGTACTGGACAATAAATTGTGAAAGATGTCTAGTGCCCTCTTGACACGTGGCCTTTGATTGGTTTGAATTGTGTAGAGTAGTAGAGCTTCATTTTTCTCTTATTCAATGTATAATCGCATGCTTTAATCAAGGCGATCCCGAAAAATACCTCTCATCAATCCTCATTTATATTATAAAGAGTCAACACTTGAGGGACATTTATCAAAACTATAGCGGGTGTCCTTTGTATAAAGCCAAATAAGAAGAGGTGTCTTAAGCGTTAACTCATATTATAAATCATTACAATTTTTAAAAATGCCTTTTAATTTATAGATGAGTTGACTTTTATAAAATTAATGGATAAAACCATTTTACAAAATTTTTAGAGTGAAAATTCCTTCCCAAATTTTTTACACCACACTTTTCTGGAGATTATATTTTTCACACCTTCAAGTTTCAAATTTGTAGTTAATTGGTTATTTTTAACAATTTATTCATATTTTATATTAATAAATTAAAAAATTAATAAAGTGTTCTCAGACATGGAAAATCCCTATTTTTTTTTATTTTTTTTTAATATGATAGAATATTTTCTAATACTTACAAATTTGGGCAAAATAGGCACAAATTATCTTGATAATATTTTTTTATTATTATTTTTGAAAAAAAAGAAGAAGGAAAAAATAGAGAAACAAAACTTTGTGTGTGGGGGTAATTTATTTAAATGTATATGATTTTTTATATGAAAAAATTAAGAAAAGAATTGAATTAATTAGAATCAAAGAAGATTGCCTTTGACTACTTTTCTTTGTCTGCCATTATTGACTATACACTCTATCACAAATACCTTTTGCAATCTTTATTTAAAGTTATAGTGTGACAAAGAATTAGGGAAGACAATGGTATCATATGTTTTGGTCCATAACATGTTAACTTGAGAAAGTAACATAATTTCCAGAATGCCTCTTACATGTTTTGTCCCTCTTTGTTAGGGATGACATGATAGACGTTTTGAATATGATTGCGTGTAAAATATTTGTTTCTAACTTAATTTTGTATGGATAATTTAATAATTTTTTAATTTAATTCTGAATGTAACAGACCGATGTAGGAGGCTGTGTCCTTAAAATTATCTAAAGAGGTGATTAGTCGAGGTGCGTGTAAATTGATCTGAACACAATTTATCGTAAAAAAAAAAAAAAAAATTAAATAAAAAAAATTAAAGTTATCGTAAAACCAGAAAAAAAAATTTAAATAAGAAAAATTATATTTTCAGTTCTTAAATTATATAGTGTGAGTATTTGTGTGGATCCTCTAATTTATTAAATTATACATTTTATCTCATGAATTTTATATTTATTTTAATCTCTCAAAATTGAAAATATTATTAATAATTTTGGACTGAAAATGAGTTATGCTCACTATTTTATGGTTATATTTTTGTCATTTTATCACTTCAATAAGCCTAAAACATTTGTTCCTAATATTAATGCAAGCCAATGAATCGTTGTTGGAGAAAAGTTATGGAAAAATGTCTTATATTTAGTGGAGTGATGAAATAAAAAAATATCACAATTAGAAAGTTACGCGTTGAGTACAACCGATTTTTCATCCAAAATCATTAACAATGTCTTTAATTTTGAGGAATTAAAATAAATAAAATTTGAAACAACAAATATGCAATTTAATAAATTTCAAAATCCACGGACCCACCTCATACTTTAGGACCAAAGGTGTAATTTAATCTTTTAATAATTTATTATACTAACCCTATTTATATTTTTTTAGTGTATCAGAATTTTATTAATTAATTTTAAAATCACACTTCACAATACTCCACCTTTCACGGAAAAAAGAAAAATTGTTTAGTCCCGTGGAATTAGTATTAATTAATTATTTGGGGTTTAAGTACTCATTTACAAATTCCACCAAACTAATTATCGTGGAAAATACGATGTGCGTTCTCATATAACCAGAGGAAATTCAACTATATTATGGTCAAAATCTACAAAAGACTCAGTGCCTGGAAAACAAAACAATTAAGGCAGCGTTTGGTAACTACTCGCATCCCAACTATTTTTATCTCATTTTCACTTTTTTGGGATTAAATTTTGAACATAGCGTTTGGTAATCCATTCCATTTTTTAGTTTCCATTCTCATTCTAAATTTGTGCCCACTTTTTTATATTGGCTTGAGAAATAAAAAAAAATTGTGCCCAAGATTTTTCATCTCATTCCCAACCCAAAAAAATAGCCAAACAACTAAAAAAAAAAAACACACGATCAATCGTGTTCATCACTTCCATCAACTGTGTTCATCACCTTCACCTTTGATCGTTGTCCTCTATGGTCAATCTCCAGCACGTTCGTCTTCGTTGTTATCTTTGGTTCGTCGTCGTTTGTCATGTTCTCCTCTGGTTCGTCGTCGTCTCCTTTGGTTCGTCGTCGTTTGTCACGTTCTCCTCTAGTTCGTCATCATCTCCAGCATGTTCGTCGTCGTCGTCTTCTTCGCGTCCTCCTTCGTCATCAATTTCGTCTGCTTATAAGGTTTTGATTTCGAAATCGAAACTCTATTTCGATTTCGATTTCAACCGTGTGGTTCAATGTCGTTCGACGTCTGGTTCGATGTGGTTCGTCGTCTGCTTCTGCTTTTCAATTTCGAAATCGAAATGCCAATTTGGATTTCGACCGTGTGGTTCGATGTGGTTCTTTTCGATTTCGATTTCGTCCTCTACTTTTGCTTTTCGATTTTGAAATTGAAACTCGAAATCGAAATCGATTTCGGATAGGATTTCAATTTCAAAATCTAAACTTGATTTCAATTTCGAAATAGGGTGTTGATTGTTTGATGATTTGTTGCGATTTCGAAATAGGGTTTCCATTGTCTGATGATTTATTGATTGTGATTTAGAGTTCGTTCTTGATTCATTCAATAAAATTGTTACCAAACGCGATTCTGTCCTTGGATCCAAGAAAAAAAAATTGTTATTACCAAATGCCCTTCTATTCTCAAGAAGGAAACAAAATTCTCATTCCACTTCATGGGATGGACATGAAACGGTTATCAAACGGGCCCTAACTTTACCAGGAAGGGCGGTTTTAATCAAAGTTGTTTACTCTGTTATTCCTAATTATACTATGCAAATCAATCCCATTCCTCCTAAACTGTGTGATTACATTGATAAAACTAATAGAAAATTCTTGTGGTGGGACTCTCAAAATCAACGAAAATACCGTCTGATTAACTGGAATACAACTTGTAATCCTAAAGACATAGGGGGTTTGGGGATAAGGGAAACCGGGACCACTAACCTGGCTTTTATGGCGAAACTTGGATGGAAAATTATCGTTAACCAAGGAAAACTGTGGACTGACATTGGTACGAGAAGATATGGTATAGAAAAGAGCCCTACTTCATGTAAAAAGAGTCAGAGAAGTTCCCATCTATGGCACGGCATACTTAAAAGTGAAAAATCTCATTGCTAAGGGGATCAAATGGAAGGGTGGAAACAAAATGACAATCAATTTTTGGATGGATTGGTGGTGTAAAGAGGGACCTCTTCCTAATAAGACCACCCAAAAACAATTTGACATGAAAGTGGCAGATATAATTGATGATTTGGGGAATTGGTTCCATCTCCCAATCCTCCACCTCCTCTCTGTGGACTAGACCAAGACAATTAAGAGCATAGTCCCTCCCAACACCCTCAATGAGGACCCCAACTTGGGCATTAAAAGTCTCAAGACAATTTTCTACAAACTCCGCCTACTGGTGCCAGGGGACTTGAGAAGCATAATGAGATCTCATGTTGGAACCGGATAGGGAAGATGAAAATTTCCCAGAACATCCTATGGATGCTCCAACATAGAAGACTCCTAACCAACAAGCTGAGGCCCGAGAGGTCTAAGGATGCTTCACCTTTATGCCAGGGGTGTCATGTTTCGGTGGAATGCATGGACCATGCATTTCGAAAGTGTCCTAAAGCTACCTTGATATGGATTAATTTCATGGATAATGCCCAGTTCGTTGAAGAGCTTAACATGGATATTTTGGCATGAGTTTGCAAGCACATAAAAGGGAATAACAAAGACGGATCCTTTTAAAACCTACTTGTTTGTTGCTACCATATGGAAAAATTGGAAGGAAAGAAATTTTGAAGTGATAGAGGGTAAAACCTGAAATCACTCAACAACGATTTTCAAAATAAATCAGTTTTCAAATGACCTTAAATGTATTTCCTTCTAAAGAATCCCTGGAATGGTAACCGATTTGTTCCCCAAACTATTGGCTTCCCCCTAATATAGGTTTCTTTAAACTCAACACGGACAAGAGCGCCAAAGAAAACCCCGGAAAAGGAGGCATAGGAGGCCTAATCAAAGATAATCTCAGAGTATGGGTGGTGGTATACTTTGGCCACTTAGCTTACTGCATGGCACTGGAAGTAGAGATTAGAAGCATAGATACGGGCATTAGAATCGTCTCGTCTAGAGACCTCCTGAGAGTAGTGGTGGAAACTGAGTCCCAATAAGCGGTCACCCTAATTTTGGAGGAGTGCTCGGAACTACACAAGTTCAAACCATGGATCGAAAATTGCAAATGTTTCCCATCCAACGATAAATATATGATCCAGTACATGCTTAGAGGGGGGGAAACAAATGTGCCAACTACTTAGCTAAGAAAGGAACGGATTGCTTGATTGAGTTGAAGACATTGGAATTAGCCCTCCCTAGAAGAAATTGGAATACTTGTCTTAGCGAAAATGGGAAACGGAAGCATTCAACATATTTCCTTAGTTTGTTTTATTTGTACTGTATCACAAAAAAAAAAGAAAAAGAAAAAATGGCACCGACAAAAATCCATTCGCGACTCATTATTTTGTAGGAGCCAAGGGTCAAGATCACATTCCTAACCAATTCTGATGGTCAACCGAGGGGGGAATTTGTTACTCATAAGATAGGTGAGATTTGAAAAATAGAAGGGGTCAAAGTGAAATCTAGACAAAACATCAAGGGAGGTAAATGAAATTTTCCCTTATTATTTTATGAGTGATTTGTGAGTCCCATATGTCTAACAAACCGCCGAAAGAACTAATGGGCCTCAAAATATAGACCCAAAGAGGCCGAGTAGAATGCAGGCCTGCAACACGTCAATAATAATTAGAGTTGTTTACAGTAAAAATGTTAATTAAATACTAATTTCTGAAAAAGGGCCCTTTCAAACTTTTTTACACAAATGGGGCTAGCCGGTATTGGGGACACCGATTTTAGGAAGTCGGTGTTACCAACACCGGCATTAGGGTTGAAATTTAAAACAAAAAATTAAAACCGGGGTAACTAACCCCGGTTATACGGTATTTTATTTATTTATTTTGTTGAAGCCGGTGTTCATAACGCCGACTTCAATATCTTTTTCTTTTTTAGTTACCAAATCCCCACCGGCTCCACTTCGTTCCTCTTTCCCATTGGAGACGATTGTAGCTACGGTTGGTTGGGGTGAGTGATCCTTAGATTTCCTAAATTATATATTTTATCCCTCAAATTTTATATTTATTTCAAACTCCTAAAATTTAAAAACGTACTAACAATTTTGAACGGAAAATAAGTTATGTTCAACAGATGACCTTCTAATAGCTATATTTTTGTTATTTAACCACTTCACTTAACCTAAGACGTTCCCTGTTAATAATGATTAAAATATTTCTCTCTTATTTTTTAGATGAATCGTTGTTAGGAAAAAAAATCTTAAGTTTGGTGGAGTAATGAATAGGAGGACACTGTTAATTCGTTAATTGTTATAGGGTAGTTGATTTATTTTTAATGTTTTTTGTTATTATTTTTTAAATTAATATTTAAATTAATTATCTATTTTCTTAAATATATTGTGATATTTAATTTTATACAAAATTTGTGTAAATAATTTAGTATTATAACTAAATTTAATGTCCCTAATTTTTGTATTTTTTATTTTTTTATTTTTTTTTAACATTACTAAAATTTGGTGATATCACTAACATCCTTGTACTTATATGTATATCACTGGGGACCCTATATGAACTAGTATCCTCTAAAAATAATGTTGGTATGTATCCTTTATAACTATCACTATCATATATCTACATGAAGTTACATTTTTTAAATTATAAAAATTTATAGACAACGGATCATTTTGAAAGTATTAAGTCTGTCAATAGATATTATATAAGTGTTCATCCATTTGAAATCAGAGTCATGGTTTTGAGAATTCGTCTCTCTTTCCAAATAGAATATATATTTTTTTAAATTTATATAGTGGTTTGAGTAGTTTGAAGTATTTATACTAAAAGACAAGGATTTTCAATATTTATATTTTCACAATTTGTGTCAAAATTGAAGGAGTATCCTATGTAATTTGGAAAAAATATAGAGGGGCTTCAATGACATTTACACAAACTTAAAAGAAGGAAACTTAACCAAAAGGGTTTTGTTTCTCGGGACTCGTTCAAGAGGAGTCGGTAAGGCCTAGTTGCGGTTACGAGATCGAGAGATACAGTCCATGAATCTTTATCAAGTGCCGTGTTGGCTACCTAGCGTGCTGTATCGAATAGAGGGAAAGTCAAACGGGCCGCCTTCAGTTTGTTGGTAAGATCTTGGAGTTTTGATCGGTTTAATGCCAACGATACTGCCTTTTCTTCATACTCCTCCATACTTCAATATTAAACAAAGAAACATTAGAAACTAACTTCAAAAAACTGCATTAAGAACTTCGATACGGTTCAAACTTGTAAGTGCATGTTCAATCGACAAATTAGACCATTTTACAGTTCGAATGTGAACTTGTAACCGCACTTTTGTTATCTATTTTGATTCTAGTTTTAATCTTGAAAATGGCCTCCCTGTATATAGGAGTAAGAATGCGTAGATCTAAGCCTCTCTAGACACCACAATGGAACCACAATGGCGAGAGCCTACGCACACTGAACTGCCATTTTTTTATTTTTTTTTATGCGGTTTTCATGTATAATAGAAAGAAAATATATCTAAAATTTTAACCATTTTGATTCTATTTAAAATTCTCTTTTCACTTAATTTTAAAAGTAGCATTTGTTATGTAATTAAAAAAAAAAAAAAAAAAAAAAAATTAAAAAACAGGATTTTAATTAATCAATTTTTTTTTGAAAAGAAATAAAAATGTTGTCTTTCGGGGTTTTTTTTTCACTTTTGCATAATAAGACTTCAACTACTTTTAGACCGTCTATGAATTTTTTTTTTTTAAAGATTATTTATACGAATAATACTAAGATATTATCAATACACAAAACAAACACAACTTTATGTTTTTTAATATGTAAATTTGATTATAATAATACACAAAACAAACACAATTTTATGTTTTTTAATATGTAAATTTGATTAAATTATAGATAAGTGAAGAAATATATAAATCAATTAAGAGGTTTTTGCACTTTGCACCCTTGAAGTTTCAAAGACATCCCACTTTAGTATATGTCCTTTCAATTTGAACACTTTAAACCCTGAAATATCCAAATCATGTCAAGTCAGTCCAAATCGTTCACCCCATCATTTTTTTGACGGAAATCACCCACATGGATGTGATTGACACGTGATGATTTCCGTAAAAAAACAATAACGGTGTTAACAATTTAAACTCACTTGGCACGATTTCGATATTTCAGGCCCCGTTTGGTTAGTGTTCCCAACCAAACCCAACTCAACCCAATCCAAAAATTTTGGGCTTGATATTTGGGAACGCATTTGGCAAACACAAAACTCAACCCAACCCAACCTAAAAAATAGGAATTGATTCTCAAAATCCTAAAGAAACCAGAAACAAAAAAAAGTTGTTTCTTTTTGTGCCCAAAAAACTCAACCCAAAGTTCTCAACTTCTGACTTCATCTGCCGGCCGACCACCACCACCCGCCGCCGTCTGCCGCCGCCGGCCACCGTCCGGCGACCATCGTCGGCCGCCGCCGTCCGGCGACCGACAGCCACCTCCGGCGACCGTCCACGCCTCCGGTGACTGTCAACGGCCACCTCCGCCGCCGCCGTCCGGCCGCCACCAAACAAAAAAAAAAAATCAAAAACAAAAAAATTAGTTTTAGGATAAAATCGTTACCAAACACATTCTGTTCTCAGCATAAAACAAAAATTGTCGTTACCAAACGTAATTCTGTTCCCAAAATTCTCAACTCAACTCAATTCAATTCAACCCAACCCATTCCAGTTAGGTTCAAAAAAGTGGGAACACTAACCAAACGCCACCTCAGGTTTTAAAGTGTTCAAATTGAAAGGACAAGCCAAAAGTGATACTTCTCTAAAACTTTAGGGGTGCAAAGCGCAAAAATCTCATCAATTAATCAATAGTAACCCAATTCATAAAATAGGATAATTTAGGTGGCGTTTGGTTAGGGTTCCCACTTTTCTGAACCCAACTGAAATGAGTTGGGTTGAGTTGAATTAGATTGAGTTGAGAATTTTGGGAATAAAATTGCGTTTGGTAACGACAATTTTTGTTTTGTGCTGAGAACAGAATGTGTTTGGTAACGATTTTATCCTAAAACTAATTTTTTTTTTTGAATTTTTTTTTTTGTTTGGCGGCGGTTGGCGGCGGCAGCGGCGATGCCGGTTGCCAGACGGCCGGACGCCAGCGACGGTGGTGGTGGCCGGATGGTGTCCGGTGGAGACGCACAGTGTCCAGCGACGGTCGCCGGGAGTGGCTGGTGACGTTAGCCGGATGCCGGACGCAGGTGGCCTGCAGCGGCGGCCGGTGACCAGCAGCGGGTGGTTATCGGACGGTGGCCGGAGTTGAGAACTTTGGGTTGAGTTTTTTGGACACAAAAAAAAAAAAAAAAAAAAAAAAAAAAAAAAAATTGTTTCTCATTTCCTTAACATTTTGAGAATTAATTCCTATTTTTGGGTTGGGTTCGGTTGAGTTTTATATTTGCCAAAAGCATTCTCAAAAATCAAATTCAGAATTTTTGGGTTGAGTTTAGTTGGGATTACTAACCAAACGGGGCCTTAGAAAACGAAACAGGCCCTAACCTTTTGACGATCATCTCCTCCCCAACTCCAGTAGCAAGACAGAGTGAGCCAGCAACCCTAGTAGCCATTTTCTCAAGGGGAAGGGTCACCATTGGAAGGCCAGCCCAAAGAACATCAGTACCCGTTGTGTTTGTTGAAACAAATGAATTTTAATTTAATTTTTAGAATAGAAAGTGCCAAATGTGTCAAATTGGTTTTTTCCTCAAATCCTTTTGTCCCACATTGGTTGGGAGAGGTGAAAATAAAGTGGATATCTAGGGGTATGTGAGACACTTGGGGTGTGCCCCAAGGGGTACCCACATTTTGTGGAGGGGAGAGGAGTTACATCCCTACCGGTTTACCACACACGCACGCGCCGCCGTCCGGCCGTGCCGAGTCGAGTCGAGTCGAGTCGCGCGTGTGATGAGGTGGCACTTATTTACTTTTTAGAAAAAAAATTATTTAAAAATATTTTTTTTAATTACAGTTTAATTTAAAAAAAAAAAAAAAAAAACTGTCAGAATTTTTTTTTTGAAACCGTTGAAAACGTTTTAACGTTTTGATTAAAAAACAAAAAAACGTTTAAATAAGATTTCAAACGTTTTAAATTATTAAATTCGGTTTTAAATTCATTTTAACGGTTCAATTTTTTTTCCTATAAAAACCAGATTTGTTTCCTCAATTTTCAGAGAAAAAAAATACCAGAACACTCGGCTTCAGTTCTGTTTCTGTTCCGACTTTGTTTCTGTTTCTGTTCCGACTTCGTTTCTGTTTCTGTTCTGGATTTATTTCTGTTTCTGCTTCTGCTTCTGTTTCTGTTTCTGTTCCGAAACAATTTTTGGTTTGATCTTCCGGAATTGTTCCAATCTGTTCCGGTACTGTTTTTCAGTTCCATTTTGGTTTCCGAGCAGTTTGTTCGTTTTGCGAACAGTGTGTGGGGGTGTTTGGTTTTCGGAACTTTTACAGTACAAAAAACGTCCTAGACAGAGGAGAATTCTGGGCTGTTTTATCCTGGGGATGACGGGGCTAATACACTGCTTGCACGTTCTTGGGCAGAGCCGCGAAACGTCTTAAAGAGAGCGACCTAGTCCTCGACTCATCCCAAGAAATTTTGGTAAACTCGTTTTTTATTTATTTTCTGCAACAACAATTTTAAGACGTTCAATATCTACTAGGATGTCTGCTGATCACGATTTTAAACAAGTAACTGTTGATCTCAACAAACCCTTTTGTTTTGAAGGGTTTCATTTTAAAAGGTGGAGACAGAAAATATTATTTTTTCTTACTATCGAAAAAGTAGCATATGTCTGTACAACCAAAAAATCACAATTACCTCAAGTTCCTACAGACGCTCAGGTTCAAGAAGTTAAGTTTTGAGAGGAAAATGATTTCCGTTGTAAGAATTTTATTCTTAATGGTATGTCTGATGATCTGTATGATTATTACTGCTCTAATAAAACTGCAAAGGAAGTTTGGGATGCTCTTTCGAAGAAATACGACACTGAGGAGGCTGCAAGTAAAAAATATGCTGTTAGTCGGTGTCTGAAATACCAAATGACCGATGACAAATCAGTGGAGGTTCAGTTTCATGAACTTCAGAAAATCGCTCACGAAATAATTGCTGAAGGTATGTCCCTTGATGAACAATTTCAAGTTGCTGTTTTAATTGACAAATTACCCCCCTCCTGGAAAGATTTTAAGAATACTCTAAGGCATAAAACTAAAAAGTTTTCTTTAGAAAGTTTGATCACTCGTCTTCGGATTGAGGAGGAGGCCCGAAAACAAGATCAGAAAGATGAAGTGCTTGTTGTTTCTAACAACGCTCACAAAAAATCATCTTACGCAATTCTGAAACCTAAAGGGAAAAATATGAAAAATCAAAATCAGAATCGCAACCACAACAACCAGAACAGAAATGTGCATCAAAATCAGAATAGAAACAAACTCCCTTCAAGAAATAATTCTGAACAGTTTACTTGTTATAACTGTGGGAAGGCGGGCCACTTGGCTTGGAACTACCGGCAAAGACGTCGTCCTGTTCCACAGGCGAATCTTACCGAGGACCAACTTATAGCTATGATTTCTGAAATCAATATAGTTGGTGGATCCGAAGGGTGGTGGGTAGACACTGGTGCTTCACGCCATGTCTGCTATGATCGAACTATGTTCAAATCTTATTCTGAAAGTGAAGACAAGAAAGTGTTGCTGGGTGATTCCCACTCCACTATTGTTGCCGGTTCTGGTGAAGTGGAATTAAAGTTTACCTCTGGAAAGACAGTCATCCTTAAAGATGTTCTGCATACTCCAGAGATGAGAAATAATTTAGTTTCGGGCTATCTTCTAAACAAGGCGGGGTTCACTCAAACTATTGGGACTGATTTGTACACCTTAACCAAAAATAATATTTTTGTTGGGAAATGATATGCAACTGATGGAATGTTCAAACTGAATGTTGAAATTAATAAAATTTCTTCTTCTGCTTACATGTTGTGTTCTTTTAATATTTGGCATGCTAGACTTTGTCATGTTAACAAACGCATTATTAAAAACTTAAGTAACTTAGAACTAATTCCTAAATTGTCTTTGAATGATTTTGAAAAATGTGAATTTTGTAGTCAAGCTAAAATTACTAAAACCCCTCATAAATCAGTAATTAGAGAATCTGAATCTCTTGACTTAATACATTCTGATATTTGTGAATTTGATGGAGTCTTGACTAGGAATGGTAAACGGTATTTTATTACATTCATAGATGATTGTTCTGATTTTACTTATGTTTATCTCATGAAAAATAAAAATGAAGCTTTTGAAATGTTTAAGAATTTTGTAACTGAGATTGAAAATCAATGCAATAAGAAAATTAAGAGATTACGTAGTAATAGAGGAACAGAATATGATTCCGATATTTTTATTGATTTTTATAAATCTCATGGGATTATTCATGAAAAAACTGCACCGTATTCTCCTGAAATGAATGGTAAGGCTGAAAGGAAAAATAGAACTTTTGCTAAATCAGTAGTTGCTATTTTACTTAACTCTGGTGCAGCTTCTCACTGGTGGGGTGAAATTTTATTAACGGTTTGCTATGTACTTAATAGAGTTCCCAAATCGAAAAGTAAAATTTCACCTTATGAAGTTTTCAAAAATAAGAAACCAAATTTGTCTTATTTTAAAACTTGGGGTTGTTTGGCATATGTTCGAATTCCTGACCCCAAAAGAAGAAAACTTGCCAGTAGAGCTTATGAATATGTTTTTATTGGTTATGCGGTAAATAGTAAAGCTTATAGATTTTATGATTTGAAAGATAAAGTTATCATTGAATCAAATGATGCTGATTTTTATGAATATAAATTTCCTTTCAAATTAAAAAATAGTGGGGGCTCGACTTCTAGTAATGAACCTATCATTAGGATTAATGAATCTAATAAGGAACTAGGTATTGAACCTAGAAGGAGTAAACGACCTCGTATAGCTAAAGACTTTGGTTCGGATTTCTATGCATATACCTTAGAGGAGGATCCACTTACCCTCAAAGAGGCATTATCCTCTATAGATGCCAGTTTATGGCAAGAGGCTATAGATGATGAGTTAAATAGAACTTGGCATTTGGTAGATTTACCTTCTGGTTGTAAAACAATAGGATGTAAATGGATTCTTAAGAAGAAATTGAATCCCGATGGAACTATTGATAAATATAAGGCTCGTCTTGTAGCCAAAGGGTTTAGACAAAGAGAGAATGTAGATTTCTTTGATACTTTCTCACCTGTCTCTAGAATTACATCTATTCGTGTACTTTTATCTCTTGCTGCAATTCATGATCTTATTGTGCACTAAATGGATGTTAAAACTGCTTTTTTAAATGGTGAATTAGAAGAAGAGATTTATATGGACCAACATGAAGGATTTGTTATTCCTGGTCAAGAAAACAAAGTATGCAAATTAGATAAATCTCTTTATGGTTTGAAACAAGCACCTAAGCAATGGCATGAGAAATTTGATAATTTAGTCATTTCACATGGTTTTAAAGTAAATGAAAGTGATAAATGCATTTACTATAAATCTGAAAATGATATTTGCACTATTATATGTATTTATGTGGATGACTTGCTAATTTTTGGTTCCAATATTCATGTTGTGAATAATGTAAAATCCATGCTATGTGCTAATTTTGATATGAAAGATCTTGGTGAAGCAAATGTAATCCTTGGTATTAAAATAACTAGGTCTAAACATGGAATTTCTTTAGACCAATCTCATTATATAGAGAAGATTCTAAAGAAATACAATTATTTTGATTGTAAACCAGCATGTACTCCTTATGACCCTAGTGTGAAGTTGTTCAAGAACACCGGTGACGGTGTTAGACAAACTGAGTATGCGAGCATCATAGGCAGTCTCCGATATGCCACTGACTGCACTAGGCCCGGCATAGCGTATGCTGTGGGATTACTATGCAGGTTTACAAGTAGACCTAGTATTGAACATTGGCATGCTATTGATAGGATTATGAGATATCTAAAGAGAACTATGAACCTTGGATTACATTATCAGAAGTTTCCCGCTGTTCTGGTAGGATATAGCGATGCTGATTGGAACACCCTTTCAGATGACTCCAAGGCAACTAGCGGTTATATATTTAGTATAGCTGGTGGAGCTGTTTCTTGGAAATCTAAGAAACAGACTATTTTGGCTCAATCTACTATGGAGTCTGAGATGATTGCACTAGCTTCGGCTAGCGAGGAAGCAGGGTGGTTAAGGAGCCTGCTTTCTAATACCCCTTTATGGGAGAGACCGATTCCAGCTGTCTTGATCTATTGTGATAGTACCGCGGCTATTGCAAAGATTCAGAACCGTTATTATAACGGAAAAAAAACGACAAATACGTCGCAAACACAGCACTATTAGGGAGTATATCTCTACTGGGGCTGTGAGAGTGGATCATGTACGGTCTGATGATAACTTAGCCGATCCTTTGACGAAAGGATTAGCTCGAGAAAAGGTTTACAAAACCTCGAAAGGAATGGGACTCAAGCCCATAGATTGACAAGTCACTTGTGAGGGAAACCCAACCTATAGACTGGAGATCCCAAGAAATAGGTTCAAAAGGTAATAACAACTCATGAAGTGATATGAGAAAAATCATGCTATAAATCTGAGTTCTATTTCATAAATGTGCTGTTTGAAGCATGATATCTTGAAGCGATAGAAGGTTGAGTTTTTATTAACTCTTAATGAGATCTATACTCTATTTTGGAGTGGAGTACCTAGCTACAAGAATACTCTTGATAGATTCACCTATGTGAATGTGGAAGTGTGGCCGCTTCCTATGGAATTTTGGGCAAAATTCTCTAGAGCATTCACTATACTGGGATACACGTGCATGGCCGTAATGCACGGGCTTTTGGACTATACCCTGATAGGGTTGTGTGTGTGATGTTGTTAGAGATAGAGTTCAAAACTACGAGTTACTCTAGTATAATCTAAAGCATCTTCACTATGTAAAGGTTCAAGTCGATAGACACCTTTTCTTATGCACAATCTTATATTGAATTATACTGCTCGATGAGAAAAAATTGTTTTTAAAAATTCAAGTGGGGGATTGTTGAAACAAATGAATTTTAATTTAATTTTTAGAATAGAAAGTGCCAAATGTGTCAAATTAGTTTTTTCCTCAAATCCTTTTGTCCTACATTGGTTGGGAGAGGTGAAAATAAAATGGATATCTAGGGGTATGTGAGACACTTGGGGTGTGCCCCAAGGGGTACCCACATTTTGTGGAGGGGAGAGGAGTTACATCCCTACCGGTTTACCACACACGCGCGCGCGTGCCGCTGCCGCCGTCCGTCCGGTCGAGTCGAGTCGCGCGTGTGATGAGGTAGCACTTATTTACTTTTTAGAAAAAAAATTATTTAAAAATATTTTTTTTTAATTACAGTTTAATAAAAAAAAAAAAAACTGTCAGAATTTTTTTTTGAAACCGTTGAAAACGTTTTAACGTTTTGATTAAAAAACAAAAAAACATTTAAATAAGATTTCAAACGTTTTAAATTATTAAATTCGGTTTTAAATTCATTTTAACGGTTCAATTTTTTTTCCTATAAAACCCAGATTTGTTTCCTCAATTTTCAGAGAAAAAAAATACCAGAACACTCGGCTTCAGTTCTGTTTCTGTTCCGACTTCGTTTCTGTTTCTGTTCCGACTTCGTTTCTGTTTCTATTCCGGATTTGTTTCTGTTTCTGCTTCTGTTTCTGTTTCTGTTCCGAAACAATTTTTGGTTTGATCTTCCGGAATTGTTCCAATCTGTCCCGGTACTGTTTTTCAGTTCCATTTTGGTTTCCGAGCAGTTTGTTCGTTTTGCGAACAGTGTGTGGGGGTGTTTGATTTTCGGGACTTCTACAGTGCAAAGAACGTCCTAGACAGAGGAGAATTCTGGGCTGTTTTATCCTGGGGACGACGGGGCTAATACACTGCTTGCACGTTCTTGGGCAGAGCCGCGAAACGTCTTAAAAAGAGCGACCTAGTCCGCGACTCATCTCAAGAAATTTTGGTAAACTCGTTCTTTATTTATTTTCTGCAACAACAGTGTGCATTGCACAATAGCCTACACAGAGATGATACATCAATAACTTTTTACTCGAAAAATATAAATAATAAATCAGTGAAAGGGCTAGTAAATGCACATACGTTCCAGGAACAGATCGGCTAGAGCACTACGTCTAATATGCTCATTCTTCATTGCAACATCCGTAAATATAATTTGGTCTGGTCGTACACCCTTCGCAACAGCATCTGACCATAACAAAAAATTCCCAGTTTATTCAAAGTCCCTCACCCTACATTCCACCCACCCACAGCAAAAAAATTGTGTATTTTATATATTTCTTCACTTATCTATAATTTAATCAAATTTACATATTAAGAAACATAAAATTGTGTTTGTTTTGTGTATTGATAATATCTTAGTATTATTTGTATAAATAATCTTTAAAAAAAAAAATTCATAGACGGTCTAAAAGTAGTTGAAGTCTTATTATGTAAAAGTGGAAAAAAAACCCCGAAAGACAACATTTTTATTTCTTTTCAAAAAAAATTGATTAATTAAAATCCTGTTTTTTAATTTTTTTTTTTAATTACATAACAAATGCTACTTTTAAAATTAAGTGAAAAGAGAATTTTAAATAGAATCAAAATGGTTAAAATTTTAGATATATTTTCTTCCTATTATACATGAAAACCGCATAAAAAAAAAATAAAAAAAAAATGGCAGTTCAGTGTGCGTAGGCCCACGCCATTGTGGTGTCTAGAGAGACTTAGATCTACGCATTCTTACCCCTATATACAGGGAGGCCATTTTCAAGATTAAAACTAGAATCAAAATAGATAACAAATGTGCGGTTACAAGTTCACATTCAAACTGTAAAATGGTCTAATTTGTCGATTGAACATGCACTTACAAGTTTGAACCGTATCAAAGTTCTTAATGCAGTTTTTTGAAGTCAGTTTCTAATGTTTCTTTGTTTAATATTGAAGTATGGAGGAGTATGAAGAAAAGGCAGTATCGTTGGCATTAAACCGATCAAAACTCCAAGATCTTACCAACAAACTGAAGGCGGCCTGTTTGACTTGCCCTCTATTCGATACAGCACGCTAGGTGAGTTTAAATAAGATCAGTCAATTCTATTAAAAATGATATATTTCGGACTAATATAAAAATATTAAGAAGTTAAAAGTAACATATATTTGTAATTTTGAATAAAGGATATAACATTTTTACAAAAAGAACAAAATTGAAACGATAATTACAAATTTGTCACTCAATTGAGTTCCTCAAATTCCTCCCTATCTTGGAGGACATGACAAACTTAGTGTTAGCTGAGATGGATGCGGGCGCCTTTGATAGGTGCTCGTAGTTTGTCTGTGTTTTGTTGTGTTTGCATTTTTATGTAAAAAAAAAAAACAAAAAACAAAAGAGTCGGTGTCCTGTTAGCAATCGTGATCCTTTAATTTTCTGCTTCACCTCATCTCTCCTGTTAATTATATTCATTGTTATTATTTTTAAATGTTATTGAGACTCAAAATGCAGTTTTTTACTAATTTTAGTTTATATAAATTTATATATATTGCTGATATCCAAAACTAGACATTAATGTATGAGGTCAAATGCCTGAAATGCCTTGATGAATTCAAAAACTCTAAGGAGACCTATGAATACATTTTGTGTTGTTGTTTGTTGGGGTCTTGAAAGCTATATGGTATTTTGTTGTCGTATAGTAAGAGAGATCCTTCTTTTTATTAATATACTCGACCGTTTATCGGAAAAAAAAGGCCTTGCAACCAAAGTGATGGTCCTCTACCAAACCTTTTCAGCGTCATAGTAAGTATCCTAGGAGAAGTTGGTAGCATAACAGTTAGTAATAGCTGAAAAGTCGTACCAAGTAGAGTGGTAGGTACAAAATGGAGGAGCATTTACATGCGAGCCACTTGATTAGTGGAGGCAAAATTAGGTTAATCTAATGCTAGATACATAGGGCTAATCAAGATGTTGAACTAATAAAATGAAGACAATGTTGGCGTACAAATGGGTCTCTCCAAAGGTCTCTCAAGGCCTGCTCGGAACCCTATTCGGAGCGAATTGGCTAGGTGAGGTGGAGGAACTCCAGGAGAACATTGGCGGCGAGGTTCAACTTCACGAGGGCGGATTGCTGAGAAGACACCTAACCAGTGTTTCAGTCCTTGGATCAGAACATTAACGAGGTTTGGTGATCACGCGATGACTGGACCATTAGGTTACCCAAAAATAGAGAGTTGGGTCTACGACGTGCAAACCCACATGAAAATAAGTGGACACATGAATTTTCCTGCTCGTTCATAAATATATAAATTAATAATAAAATAACTATATTTTTGTCTCAAGAAATGTCGTTCAATCTTATTTTCAATCCAACAATTAAGATCAAACAATATTTGCCTCATCTCTCTTCAATCTCTCATACATGTTTCTCTCTCTCACACACAATGACACAAACTCCATGCCATTTTGACGCTGGAGGGTGATCAACTGAGGGTTGATACCCTCAAGGAGTTATTGGTCGTTTTGACGTCACAACAGGGGGTGAAGTTTTTGGTAGCAAGTAAGAAGCTACACATCTGCATGCACGAGTAAGGTACAAAAAGAGATCATAATCATGATAGGAGCTAAATTAACAACATCATAGTGCTCTATAGGTTTTGTTGGTTTCTGTCTGAGTCTTTCTTTGTCCTCTGAGATCTGTTGAAGTCTAGATCTCAGTCGTTGATTGCAGAGGCTGATATGGTAGTGGTCGATTGACGTTGGCGTTGGTGGTGGACGGGTCGTCTTTCTCAGCCCCTCCATCTCTCTCTTGTTCTTTGTTTCTTTCTGATCTAGAAATTTCAGATAAGCTTGAGTTTGAATCGTTTTCCATGTCTATTTCTGTCACCGAATTCGGAGGAACACCACCGTTCTAGAGTGTGTATGTGTGTGTGGATGTAGTTTTCGATTGAATTTGATTTGTGGCCGAATCTTCTCTTCGAAAAGCTAAACCAATGATGTCTTCATCTACATTTTGATCATTTGATTATTTTCTTATAGTGTTGCTTTATTCCTCTTAGAACTAGGAAATTACATAAAGGGTTAACCCTTTTTTTCTTGTACTTTGGTGTTTAGATTATCAGATCTGGAATTAAATTCCAGATCTGGTCCGATTTTGTTCTAGATTTATTTTGATTCGTGTTCTTGTTGATTTTGATGGATTTTTTGTTGATTATATCTCATAATCACAATAATGCAGAAATTAATTAAAAATCGTAAACATACATGATTATTAGGACACAATAATAAAGAACGGTAATCGAATACGTACCTGTTTGGGCCATTGCAGGAGATTGAATCTGTCGCAACGGATTACTAATTAGGTCTTCCTCCCTATGATCTAGATTATTGTGTTGGCGGCTCTCATTGGGAAGAAACCCTTAATCTAGACTAGGGAGGGGACCTAGTTATATATATATATTAGGGTTTCTCGTTGGACTTTTTCATAACGGGCTTCAAAGAAACTCTAAACCTACATTTGCCACTTAACTGAGCTTCTACATAAAAGATGCCACAACCCAAATCAAAATATGATCATTGATTATTTGGGCTGCTTAAATAATAGACTATTCATTAACCCGTTTTTGTAAAACAATTAATTCAATTAATGTTAATTCATAAAAAAATATTTCAACATTCTCCCACTTGGGCTACATTAATTAAATAAATTTAATTTTGAAAATAAGACTCTAGGGTTAAAACAATTTTTCTTTTTTTTAATTTTGGTGTGGTCACATATTTTATTTAAAGAAATGATAGTCTATAAGTAGCATCTTGATAAATTTATCCGATCCAACATGATCTTAATATTGAATTATAATAGTCTATATATTAATCTCAACAAATATAAGACCTTTCATACTCATAAATATTTATAATTATATCGACATGAATCGTAAGCCCAATAGTGTTAATGCCAACATGTGATCATTATCAATATGCATTATTCTTATTGGTCTTCATTACAATTTCTCAATAAAATAAAATTGTAATTGCAATTTCTCAATAAAATGAAACTGCTAATTGCAGTTTCTCAATAAAATAAAACTGCTGCAATTTCTCAATAATATGAAATTGCTTGACTTTAACAAGTCATCTGTCACTAACAATACACCATAAGATCTCAAAATAGTGATTAGTAACAGCCAAAAATATACAATTGTAATTCTTAAGACACAATATCTTAAGATACCATATTGTATAATCAATTTAAATAATATGATATGCGATAATATAATACGCAATAATGATGATGATCAAATAGATTTTAATTTTGCAAACCGCATAACAATAGTGGTTACAACGTAATCATCGAAATAAAGGGAAATACAAAAACTCCCACTAAATCAGATAATCAAAAAATTCAATGACACCTATATTCACAATATGTTCCTTGAACTCTATGAGTTTTAAACCTTGGTTTAGTATAATCAATTCAAATAATATAATACGTAACAATACAATGTGCAATAATGATGATCATCAAATAGAATTCAATTTTACAAAATACATAACAATAGTGGTCACAACATATCATAGAATTAAAAAACAAAATACATGAAAACTCTCACTAAACCGGAAAATCAAAATACTCAAATAAGTATAAGCGACACAATATAAGAATCAATTGCATCATCATAAACTCTCCTTTGGGTAGAGTCTATAATAAATAATTATTCTTTAAGTATGAAAATCAACAAAATAATGAAAACTTTTATAGTAATAGTGATTGTTGGCTTAGTGAAATACCCAAGAGGGGGGGTGAATTGGGTAGTTAAAAAATTATCAGAGAAAAAATATTTTAATAACCCAAATAATAAATTTTAATTCTAAATTAATTATTATCTTTATATCACAACGGAAATATAAAATCAATTAGGTGCACACCAAACAACAAAAAAGAAATAATGTAAAGATAAAAGCAAAATAAAAATTTATACTGATTCACCAAGCTATTCTTGGCTAATCCAGTCCTCCAAACTCCACGGAGAGTCGCACCCATTAAACTCAAGATCCCTTTAAATGTAGAAACCAAATCCTCACAAAGATTCTTTTATAGGCTCAGAATTAACTTTTACAAATTCTTTTTCACAGACTTAGGAATAATCTCTACTTTTTATAGGCTCAAGAATAACCTTTTTTTTTTTTTAAAAACAAAGGTTAAAGAATCAAAATTTCACAAACACTCCAAATATTCTTTTACCCGGTAAGTATTGAACCGTTACAAAATTCTCACAAATCAATTCTATCAAAGAAGAATTACTACCTCAATCTCTTTACAGGAAGAGATTGAAACCAACCATCCTTAGATTAAATACTCCCAACAGTATTTAATTCGTCACTCAACTCACCAATTAAAAATTGACAAGTGATTTTTCTCACTCGAAGTTTCTACCTTCCCAGATAAATTAAAACTTAATTAATATCTCAAAACTAGTAATAGAAAAGTGAGATATTCAAAATCTGATTTTAAACAAAAATGGGTAGCACATAATTGAGCACGTAATCAGATTGATCAAGAAATTGTTTAAAAAATATTTTTCAATAAAAAATCATAAAACAATTTCTAAAAATCAAATTCCAAAAAATAATCAAGCAATACTAAATAGAAAGTAATTTGGAAATATCTCACCCGGAATCTACCAAAAGAATAATTATAGCGATGTTACTTTAGATTCGGTAGCAACAATGATTTATAGCAAATAATTCTCAAGAATAACTCTTAGAAAAGCTTTCACAATTCTCAATATGATTTCTCTTAGAAAAACTCAGTATAATATTCTTGATCTCTTTTTTAATCTCTCTTGCTGATATGAAAAATGCAGGTCCATATAAATAGGATTAAAATAAGCTCTCTAACGGTTATTTCTCATTTGTTATGACACTTAATTATTCTTATAGACCCCTTATATCATTAAGATTTCATTCTGATTCAAATTACTTAATTTTAGTTTTTAAACTTCTCAATTAAGTCCTCCAAATATTTCTCAATCCCAATTAAATAGAATAGAAACAATTATATGTACCAAATTGAGAAATATTCAAACTTATGAACTAAATCTATAGAGATATCATAATATGTGTTGCATATCTCAAATAATATTAAATCCCTAAAATCTCTCATGAATATTAACCAAAAAATGGCTAGTAACGGGTACTTTTAGAATAAAATTTAGAATTTCATAATATCTTGAAACAGACCCATAAGTCGACTAACCAAGATCAGTTGTCGACTGTTCGATTCAGGATGTAGCCAAGTCAAAGATTTTGTGCCCATAAGTCGATCTATCTGTCGACTTATAGATATAGAGAGTTTATATTCAAGCACAGGTCGACCTACTTGTCGATCGAGAGATACATAGACTTTTCCTTCTATACTCCGGTCGACTTACCTGTCGACTTATGGATGCTGGAACCTCTTCTAAATTTATTTTTAATTCATTCTCATTGACGTTTTCTCCCTTTTAACCAATTTCTTTTATTAGTTAACTCCACTAAATAGTTAAATTCAATTTTAATCAATTATAAATATTTATTTTTCAATTACACATAGGAGCAAATAATTTATCTAATTAGGATCCTATTAAAAACACACATATTTATAAAAATTATTTAAAAATCTTTTTGTGTTGTGTGTGATCCTAATTGGGATATTAAGAGTTAAAATTTAACCTGAGTTATTTTTCATAGGTTCTTCAAATTATTGAACCTCTTAATCCTTCATCATCATATCTTCATCATTTAGAACTAATAAACTGAAACACTTAATCAAACTGTTAATTCCACAAAAAATATCAACTTTTAATTGTCCATAAAAATCTTAGGATCAACAATGATCAATACTTACACGACACAATCATCGAAATAAAGAAGATTACAAAGATTCTCATTAAATCAATAAATCAATTTAGAATTTCATTGTGTCATTATTGTTGTTCACAATAAAAAGAAATTACTTTCACAAAAAATTACGACTAGATCAATTATGGACAATGGGGCAAAATGCTCAATTAAATATAGACAATACAATATAAGAATCAATTGTATTATCATAAACTTCTATTTGGATAGAGTTTATAATAAATAATTATTCTTTAATCATGAGAATCAACAAAATAAGAAAAATTTATAGATTTAAAAATTCATCCCATTTGGGTCGATTGACTCTCAAATTCATATATTTCTTCTCAAATATAATGAAATAAATAATCTTTCAAAACTCATTTACTTTGAGCAAATAAATTTATCAAATCATTTATTTCACATAATATCCTCATGCGATTAAATTAATTTGTACAATAACCCTCTTTGGGTAGGTGAATGCACAAATTAATCTGAATTTTTTTCATCAACAAAATAGAAACTCGAAAACTTGCAAATTATGTTGGTTAAATTACTTTGATAAAATAACCTCAACAATTCACAAGCAAACGTTCTAAATTGGAAAAATTAAGCTATAAAAGTTTCTCATCAACAAAATAGGAACCCGACAACTTGAAAACTATGTTGGTTAAATCATTTTGGTAAAATAACACCAACAATTCACAAGTAAACGTTTCAAATTGGAAAAATTAAACTATATTACTCAACAATTAAATTAATCTGTATAATAACCCCTTTTGGATAGGTGAATGTACAAATTAATCTAAAAAAAATTTCATCAACAAAATAGAAACTCAAAAATTTGAAAATTATGTTGGTTAAATTATTTTGGTAAAATAATCTCAACAATTCACCAGCAACCATTCTAAAATAGAAAAATTGAACAATATTACTCAATAATTAAATTAATTTGCACAATAACCCCATTTGAGAAGGTGAATGTACAAATTAATCTAAAATTTTCCTATTAACAAAATAGGAACTCAAAAATTTGCAAATTATATTGATTAAATCACTTTGATAAAATAACTTCAACAATTCACAAACAACCATTCCAAAATAAAAAAATTAAACAATATTACACAACAATTAAATTAATCTGTACAATAACCCCATTTGGGCAGGTAAATATACAAATTAATTTAAATTTTTTTCATCAACAAAATAGGAACTCGAAAATTTGCAAATTATATTGGTTAAATCACTTTGATAAAATAACTTCAACAATTCACAAGCAACCATTCTAAAATGGAAAAATTAAACACTATTGCCCAACAATTAAATTAATTTGCACAATAACTCCTTTTAGACAGGTGAATGTACAAATTAATTTAAAATTTTTCCATCAACAAAATAGGAACGCGAAAACTTACAAACTATACTAGTTAAATCACTTTGGTAAAATAACCTCAACAATTCACAAGCAACAGTTTCAAATTAGAAAAATTAAATAATATTACCCAACCATAACAGAACATATTAGCGACATATATGCATATGATCAAAATAAAATGAAGTACGTTACACAATGTATTTTCCGTGATCAACGAGTAATTATAGTTGTAAGAATTTGAACAATAATTTTACTGCACTCTGAAATTAATTATTAAATTAATCTTTATATAGAATAAAGAAAATTAAGAGCTTGAAAATTATAAAACTATAATTAATCATAATTAGTGTTTTTATGAGCTCCTTAATATGAACCTGAAAGGCCAAAAATTGTAACTAAAAAAAAAATCCAGTTGACTGAGATATTACATAGGCCCAAACACAAAATCAATATTTATATATTGAACCTAAACCTGAATCCTTACCAAGATATTCTAATCACAGTGATAGTGTTTACGATTCAAGATCTTCTCATATGTTCATGAATAATTTATCCATATTAGTAATTCCATCATGCATGTTAATTAATAAATAATTAATGGCCCAATACGCCTATAAGAATATATGTATGATCCATTAAACACTTTAAGGCCCAAGTAATATAAGAAGAAATCCATATGAAATTGTACAAAATAACTCAGTACTTTTCTACCATTCCAAAACGTAAATATATTGCCCCAAACATAGCCCAAATTCGAAAAATGGAAGATCTCATTTTCGTAATAACCAAATTAGTTATTAACATCATACTTAAACCACTAAAAATCCTGAATACATATCATACATATAATTTATTTACGATCACTTTTCAACAATCCTCTATTTAATTTAGCTTCCATTAGGTTACCAAAACAAAATAAGGATATAATTCTTTCAATCATGTCACTCATCATGTAGATATTTCACAACGATAACAAATAGAAAAATAAGGAGTCGATCCACTTTAGAATTTCTAACCATCAAATATATGAATAAAACAACCATATTGACAATAATCAAAATAACCAAATTTATATAACCTCTAAACTTTAGGGTTAATTGTGTAATTAATCCTTCTTACTAGTTTCAGTTCATTGTACTTCAGAAAAGAACATATAAAGTTAATAAGACATCTTATACGTTTAAATTGAAACTACTTGGAGCAAGTGAGATTCTAGTTAAATTTTCGGGGTACTTAGTGTTGAAACTCCTAACCCTAATTTCAATCCCCTCTGTCTTACCACCTAAACGTCGCCACTACATCGTTGCCGACCTTCGAATCTATCAAATGAATGTCGACGTTCTTATCAGGGGCAAGGTGGACTTTTGACAAACTACTACGAACGGATATTGGGTGAAAACCCAACATCGACATGGAATTTAACACATCCAACATCAAATAAGAGTCTTAAAGTAGAAAATCCAATGGCTCGAACTCAGTCTCAAAGAAAACCTTAGCTTAGGATTAAGTAACACAAGTGGTGTGGGATTTAACAAAGAATAATATCCCCAAAATAAAATAAACATACCCTTTATAGCTCATTCTGTGACCAATATGCAACTACTCAATCATCTAATCCGAACTAGGGTCACATCTTCATGATTAACTGAAAAGTACTTAGGATATGAAGAAGACTTTGGGATGCTTCTTTATGAGCCAAGATAATAAAACTCAAAGTATGAGTTGACTTTTTTGAACCCTCATGTTTGCTCTTTAAAGTAATAGAAACAAATCTTATTTTTACACAAATAATAACTTATCATAGTTTGTTAATCATATAATCAATCCAAGAAAGGGATATATACATTATCCCTATAATGCTTACTCTATCCATTTACAATTAATAAGAACTACTCATGTAGTATGAAGTTTATTGTATATAAATAGCAATAAAGTAAGAGGGTGTATGGAAAAAAAAAATAATGTCCAATTTCCTTTATAATTTTCATTATTAGAAATCAATTAAATTATCTAAAATGAGGCAACAATTAAAATAAAGTGGAATTTATCCACCTTCTACTAGAGGATTAACACTAATCAATAGTTAATAGGTATATGCTCATAATTTATTTACAGCAACAAAACAACTTCCTTAAATATATCAATATGTTGACTTATTAATGCCTAATTTTTAACAGTCGGTCGCATTTCATATTCTTCCATTTAACTTTCAGATTTGTACATTTCATATTCATCCATTTAATTTTCAGATTTGTAATAAGAGATTATAGTAGTAGAATGTAACTGCATTATATATTCTACTATCACAATCTCTAAATGTAATGAGTATTAAATGAAACAACTCTAAATGTAACTAAATGAAATTAGAGAGTAAGTCAAAAGAATCGTAATGTTACAATGTACTTAAATTATGATACCTTAATTTTCTTTAGTATAAATCTGAAAATTAAATGTGAGAATAAAAAATTATAACTGATTATTAAAAATAATTTAATCATAACTGCTAAAATAATCTACCAAAAAAATTTTGATATGCTCTGAGTGATATCAAGAAATCATGATTAAAAAAGTTAGGCAATTCACGATCAATCGTAAAATAGAACTCCAATTCAATAGCAGGATTGTTTACTATCTCACTTTTATTTCACATTAACCAAAAGAAAAAATGCTAAATGATATATAGAAAAACGAAGAACAACAGATCTAGACAGTTGAAAAATAATAAGATACTCCAAGAAAAATTCAGTGATGAATTAAACTACCATAGACAAGCTAAAATCACAAGGATGATATCAAAATACAAATCGGTTACAATAGATCTGCACAGAATAATTTGTCAAACATGTTTCTATTTCTGGAATACTCTAAAATGGAAACATAATTCACATCCCAGATTATTGGAAGTTCTCATATCATACTCCATTCAACCCAAAATCTAAGAATTTGGAACATCTGAAACTATTAAACTAATTTTTCGTGATTTAAAACTAATTAGGAGAGTACACATCAATAAATCTTAATTTAAGGAGAGTGAGTACAACAATCTTATTTCAAATCATCCAATATAATTTTTGTAAAATTTTCAACGGAAAATAATGCCTAAAAATAATTTTTAACTAATTAAATCATATAATAAGTAATAATTAACTAAAAAATATTTTTAATCCTCAAAAAATAAAATAAATTTTACAGAAAATTAGACGGTCAAAAAACAAGTGCACAGAAAAAAAGGGGGACCTAAAATGGGTTCTGAAAGATACCGCACACTCCCCCACGTGCCTGTATTACGCGTGGAGGTGAACACCTCGACTGGAGGTTGTCTTCAACCTCTAGCTGGGTCCTGAACAGGGTCGTTCGACCTGGTATTTCAAAACCCCAAAAATATTTTATTTTTATCTAATTATTTTTGTGGGTGTATATAGATCCACTAATTTCTAACATGTATATAACAATTAATTGAAGAAAAATTAAGAGAAATATCACCAAAAATTAAGAACAAGTCGCGGTTTGAGGTTTTCTCACTCCTCCATGGCCAAAGAAATTAAAACTCGATTTTAACCCTTATTTCTACCGAATTTTATATGGTTTTGTACCTAATATTAATTTAAAACCTTTATACAACGTTTAATTGAACCAAAACTCATCAATCGTCATCAATTTGTAAGATGAATCTTGATTTTCTAGGGTTCGTGGTTGAAACTTCGAAATTAAAATACTCACAGATTACCCAACCAAATAGCATGTATAATATATCAAATTAAAACTTGGATCTAGAGGAATAAAAGCCCTAAGGTTTTACAATTAAAAGAAGCAAAAAATTACATTAAATCACGGCCCTAAGTTTCGGTTTCGGGAGTTTTCTAGGGTTCGTAGCTAAAATTTCAACCACGAAATACTTTCTAATTACGCAACCAAATTGCATGTATCTTATATCAAATTAAAGCTTAAAGTAAGAGGAACAAAATCTCCAGTGTTTCATAGCTAATAGAAATGAAAAATTACATGAAATCGTGCCCACAAATTTTTGTTTTGTTTAAGAACAGAAAATAAAATAAAGTTTCTAAAAACAATTGTCGATCCTAAATCATGTACGTAGGCTCCAGTACCACATGTTGATTATATCTCATAATCAAAATAATGCAGAAATTAATTAAAGATTGTAAACATACATGATTATTAGGACACAATAATAAAGAACGGTAATCGTATATGTACCTGTTTGGACCATTGCAGGAGATTAAATCTGTCGCAACAGATTATTAATTAGGTCTTCCTTCCTATAATCTAGATTATTGTGGTGGCAGCTCTCAATGTGAAGAAACCCTTAATCTAGGCTAGAGATGAGACCTAGTTATATATATATATATATATATATATATATATATATATATATATATATATTAAGGTTTCTCATTGAGTCCTCCTATAACGGGCTTCAACGAAACTCTAAACCTACACTTATCACTTAACTAAGTTTTTACATAAAAGACGCCACAACCCAAATCAAAATATAATCACTGATTATTTGGGCTGCTTAAATAATAGATTATCCATTAACCCATTTTTATAAAACAATTAATTCGATAAATGTTAACCCATAAAAAAATATTCCAACATTTTTGTTTATCGATTTGTGATTGTTCTTTGTTTAATGGTTGTTTTTTGTGAATGTCCATACCGCTAGTGTGTTTTTGGAGAATGTTTATTATAGTTGGTAAATGTTGCGCCTTTGGAATTTTTTGGATTTGGAAAAATTCAGATTAGGAAAAACAATTCGCAATTTCAGATCTATTTTAATTTGTTAGTTTTTTTTTTTATTTTGATGGAGTTTTTGTTTATTCATTGTGAATATTCTTTTGTTGATTTTGTTTGTTCTTTGTGAATATTCATATCAGTTTATTTGTTTTTATTTGTTGGTCATTTGTCGATTTTTGGTGGAATTTTTTTTCATTCATTTGTAAATGTTCTGTATTGATTTTGTTTTATTGATCTGCAAATGTTAGTTTTTTTTGTTTTGGTGAACGTTCATATTGTTTTGGATGTGTTTCGACTTGTTTGGTTTTTGTTGATTTCTGTGGAGTTTGTTGTTTATTCATTTGCGAATGTTCTCTTGTTGATTTTGTTCATCACAAATTATGATCTCTTGAAAATGATTTTGTTTTGTTCTTTGAGAATGTTTATGCAGTGTTTCTTTGGTGAATGATTTGTTGTGGTCTGGTGAACGTTTTTATCGCTTTAGACTTATTTTGATTTGTTTAGTTTTTATTGATTTTGGTAGAGGAGTTGTTTATTTATTGTGATTGTTATTTTTGTTGTTCTTTTATGAATGTTCATATCGAGGTTTTTTTTACGAATGTTCATTGTGGTTCAGTGAACGTTCATAACAACCCCTCAATTTTTTTTATTAATTTGTTCACTTGAACAATGAACATTCACAATGATAGAATTTAAAATGTATTAAAATGTTTAAAAATTACAGAATAAAAATATAAATATTCACATTTTGATTTTTTGACAGAATGACATTATATATAAATAATGAAAAAAAAAATATGGTCAAAGAACAAAAGATTATTTTTTGAAATCTTAGAGGACTAAAAACTTTATTATGATGGTTAAGGGTTCATTTTCTGATTTTTATATCTTTTGAGGACTAAACAATAAATTTTCCTATTTTTGGGTTTTTATTTAATAGCCTTTATTTAAGAGTTCATCTAGAAAAAAATAATTTTAAATAGTTATGTTGTAATGTAATCTTTTTGTAAAATCTTGTTAGTGTATAGTCTTTTGACCATTGACAAAACAATCGTCCTTTTCATTTTCACAATCCATTTCCATATTTCTCTTCGTCAACTGCAAGCCACACCCTCACCTTCTCCTTCTTTTTCACCATATTCATTATCTCTACGCCTGCAACCACTCTCTCTCTCTCTCTCTCTCTCTCTTTTTCTCTGAATTTTTCCAAAATGGAGAAGGTCCTAATCTGAATTTCCAGATCTGAATCATGAGCTCATCATGTTCTTGTTCGTCGATTGTCACCCGTGGTTGCCCGTGCTAGTTCATCGATCGTCAGCCGTGCTCGCCGTGTTCGTGAAGGTCATCGTTGTGCTCGACGTGTTCATGCTTGTGCTCATGTTCGTCGACGGTTAGCCACCGTGCTCGTTGTCACCGTTCATAGTGCTCTCTCTCTCTCACATCCAGATTTCCAAATTTGAAAATTTAGATCTAGAATTTCTAGATCTGGAAATTTCAAATCTGGAACTCACTGTTCGTCGTCGTGCTTGTTGTACTCTATGCTCGTAGTGCTCGTTGTTGGTTGCTCTCTCTCTCTCTCTCTCACTCTTAGATTTGGAAATTTCGAGATCTGAAATTTTCAAATCTCTGAATATTCATGTTATTTTTTTTGGATATTTTCATGAATGTTTATACCGGAATGTGGTTTGGTGAATATTCATACCGATTGTTTTTGATAATCTTAGATTGCGTTTGGGTAAGAGATTTGGGGGAGGAATTTGATTTGTTCAAAGGATTTCAAAATTCATTTTTGACAAATCCCTTGTTTGGGTATTCATTAAGAGGAATTTGTAAAATACATTGAATTTAAAAAATATGGTAAAAAGATGATTTCTAAATCTTTTGTTTTAGGTGTCATTTACAAATTCATCCAAGGAGGGATTTCTGACTTATTTCTTCTGGTTTTCTAATCCGACCACGCCGACCAATGCCACTGTCGACCATGGCAGTGATGGTAGTTATCTTTGGAGGAAGATTAAAAGAAAATATACAATAACTCTTTAAAATTCAATGATTTCTAAATTATATTTACAAATATTTTATTTATCCAAATAAGAAAATTATAAAATTACTAATCAAAATTTTCGTCTATAATAGTTATCCAAATAAAGAATTTGTAAATAATGAGATTTCAAAATCTAAGATTTTGAAAGTCCATCATTTACAAATCCCTTACCCAAACGCAACCTTAGGGTTTTTCAATGTTTTTTATTGTTATAAACGAGTGAACATTCAATAGAAGTGTAAATTTGTAATGTGATTTTTTCAATATTTTTTATTGTTTCAAAATATCGAGGAAATATTCACACAGAAATGTACATTCATAACGTGTTTTTTTACAATATTTTTTATTTCTTCTAAATATTGAGTGAATATTCATACAAAAACGTACATTCATAACTTTTTTTTTTATTTTATTAAATGAGTAAAATGTTGAGCGAATATTGAGTGAAATATTATTCTGAAATATTGAGTGAACATGGAGTGAAATATTATTTTAAAATATTGAGTGAACATTTACACATAAGTGAAATTTGAGTGAAATGTTGAGTGAACATTGAGTGAAATATTTTTTTTCTAAAATATTGAGTGAACATTGAGCGAACATAGAATTCAATAAATATAGAGCAAAATATTATTCTGAAATATTAAGCGAACATTATTACATAAGTGAATATTAAGTGAAATGTTGTTTATTTCACAGAATAACCTTTTATATAAATTAGGAAAAAATGATGGTCAAAGAACGATGACTATTGTCACACCCCACCCCGGACACTCGTCACCATAGGGCCGGCGTGACGTCGACACGACCTCATCTTAACATCAACCCCCCTAGTAAACGACAAAGTGCATACAAAAATATACAACCACAAATTCTGGCCAAATACAACAACTCTAATTGGGGACACACCCGTCTCTGAATTATAATAACAACAAAAGTATAACAACAATGAAGCTCTCACAGGTTCGCCTCATACAGCTCCTCCAAAAATATTTTCATACTACACCATCGCCGGACTCTACCTAAATGCCAGTAGGGGACCAAATCCTTGCTGTTGTACCTGCGAGTGTACTGTCTCCTTAGTAAAATATTTTTAAAATAGTAATATATTCTAAATATTACCACAATTAAATATGGATCAAGTATAAGTATATAAACACCACATAGCTCGTAAAATCTCCAGTATATAAGCAGTGAAAATAAAACGATATAGATAAGTTCCATCCAAATCCATCTAGTATAAAATCACACCAATCACCATAATAAATAATAAATCATCCAATACAAGTAAAACACCATATCTCAAACACACTACTCCATCACAACACACACTGGCTAGCCATAGTGATCGTTTTAACCTCATGATCGGGAGTTTGTAACGGTACCGTACCATCTGTAGGATATGCCTTCCTACGAACACCCATCACTCCGCCGAAGTGGATAATCACTGCGCAGTATAAACGTCTAATATCATTCTGCCAAAACAGATAAACATCACTCCGCCGAAATGGATAACATCACTCCGCCGAAGCGGATAACCTCACTCTGTCGAAACAGATAAATACTATGCTATCATTCAATCAATAACATCATCATCAAATCACAAATTAATAACATCGTCTAATCAATATCGTCAAATCTCAAACATCACCCTCTATTTCCAAAACTGATTTTTAATCCAAGATCATATTTCTCATTTTCTAAAAAAACATCTAATTTCACCAAAAAAAACCATTTTTTCCACCTTTTATTTTTAGAAAATCAGGTATTTTTCACTCTATTTTAAAACCACCAAATTTCAACGAAAAACCATTTTTAACTTCCTTTCGAAACCAACACAATTCATCGAAAATCTATTTTCTCAACTCACTCAGAACCTACTTGATCCATATCATTTTGAAATCATTTAATTTAACCACAACCATTTTCCATCATATATATATATATATATATATATATATATATATATATATAAATAGTTTGGCAAGAAGACAGTACACTCACCTGGTTATCCGTTCCGAATAGTTTTTACTGACTATCTTCTACTGATACTCTAGTGCTTGCGAACCTAATAGTGACAGGGCCTAAATTAATATTTTATGTAAAATAACCGAATCATGCAATGCAGGCCCTAAATTCCGTAATATCCCCCGTACCCACTTTTTATTATGAAAAATTATTATTCGGTAAATTTCGTTTCGTTAATAATTACTGTACGTATTTGTTAATATGGACGTTGACAAAAATTATTAGAATTAACGATTCCAAATTATAATCTCGTTTGCTAATAATTCAATTTAACAACAATGGTAATCAATTTAGATTTTACCTGCTCCGAATTGTCCGTCGGCCACGAGATGGATTTTGAATTTTATTGGGCTTGTTTATGTAAATTTTTTTTTTCCCCCTGTTTTCTTTTCTACTTCCGTTTCAGTTGGCTGCTTCGGCTGTCCTCTCTCTCACTCCTTACAAACCTCCGGCAGCCTTACACCATCGACGACGACGCACACGCCGCCGAAACTCACTCACCGACCAATTAACCCACACACCGCCGGCAGCCCAACAGCCGAACACACACGTACCCTCACAACAGCGGCCACTCCCACAGACAATGCCGACCCATCGACGACCCACAGCGACGCACTCTACTAACGACGACATGCACATACCATCATCGAACAAATGACAATGATCGCACAAGCACACACTCTGCCTGCAATCGTTACACACACAACAATCACCCCCCACACACAGAGCACCGAACGACGACTGATTGCGCTACACCCACACCGCCGGCGATCAACGACCCACACACCACCGGAGTGATCGGCGACGCCACACACACGCATGATCACTGTCGACTGATCAGCACACATACAAAACTACGTATGAACCCACTCCATCGGCGACGAGACACCCACCACCCCCGAAGCTTCCCTCTCTCTCTATTTTTTTGATTTCCTGAATGATTTCTTCTTCTCTGAAATTCTGGATCAAGATAATCTTGCATGGATCCATTTATATGCATGATTCAAGTGGTAAAGGTTGATCCTAGCTTGCCACGTCGCCCACGTCTCGATCTCCCTGTCTCTAGTTGATCTCTCGTCACACACACACCATATGCATATATTTATAGATTTATATAAAAATCTTTTGCTCTAATTATTCTTCTCTCCCAAATTCCTTTAATTCCTTATTTTAGCCCAATTCACCATTTATAATTTTTCTTAAATTGTAATTTCACCCCTAAAAATTTAAATGTTATCAATTGAAAGATAATTTGAATCCTAAGGGTTGGATTTAATGTATAAAAATTTACAATTCGCCCCCTAAACTTTTAATTCAAATAATGATTAATACAATTCTACCTCATATTTTTTCAATTGCTCTAAAATGCAACTAAAATGACGTACATGCTAAATCGGGGTCTTACAACCCTTCCCTTCTAAAAGAAATTTCTTCCCAAAATTTTATTACCTAATTAAACAAATGTGTGTATTTTTTCTTTATCTCGTCCTTTCGCTCTCTCGTCGCCTTTTCCACTGCATGATTGTGCCATAACATTTTGACTAACAGAATCATTTTTGTTCGCAACACTTAGTCTTTACCGCTTAGGATTTGGATTGACTCCTCAACGTAGGTCAAATCAATTTCCAATTCGATCGGCTGCGAGGTCAACACATGAGAAGGGTCTAGCACATGTTTCCAGAGCATCGATACATGGAAAACGTTGTGTAGTCGAGACAACTCTGGCGGTAACGCAAGTCTATACGCTGTTGTGCTAATCCGCTCTAGAATTTCATATGGTCCGATGTATCTTGGACTCAACTTCCTCTTCTTTTCGAACCTCATTATACTTTTCTACGAAGAAATTTGCAAGAATACAAGATCTCCTACTTCGAATTCCAACTCCCACTAGCGCTTGTCTGCATAACTCTTTTGTCAACTCTGAGCAATTTTTAATTTTTTTTTTTCGAATCACCTTCACTTTGTCTGCTGTCATCTAGGTTATGTCCGACATCAACAATTCCCACTCACCCACCTCAGTCTAACCGACTGGGGTTCTGCATCTCCTACCATACAATGCTTTATACAGGGCCATCTCGATTGCCGAGTGATAGTTGTTGTTGTAGGCGAACTCCATCAATGGCAAATGATTATCCCAGCTACCAGAAAATTTCAGAACACATCCCCTCAATATCCTCCAACGTCTGATTCGTACTCTCTGATTGACCGTCTGTCTGAGGATGGAAAGCGGTACTAAATTTTAGCTTGGTACCTAAAGCAGTTTGGAGGTTCGACCAAAATCTCGAAGTAAATCTCGGATCTTTACCCAACACTATAGAAATTGGTGCGCCATGCAACCTAACAATCTCATCAATATACAATTTGACATACTTTTCAAGAGAATACGTCGTCTTTACGGCCAGAAATGAGCAGACTTGGTAAGCCTATCAACGATCACCCAGATGGAATTATGCCCCTTTTTTGAGTACGAGGTAATCCCGAAACGAAATCCATCGTGATATTCTCCCACTTCCACTCTGGAATAGGTAAAGATTGCAACAACCCACTTGGACGTTGATGCTCAATCTTAACTTACTAACAAACAAGACACCTGACAACGAATTCTGCGATTTCCTGTTTCATTCTGATCCACCAATAATGTTCACGTAAATCTCGGTACATTTTGGTACTGCCTAAATGCATCGCGTATGCTAAACTATGCGCTTCCTCCAATATATCATTTTTTATTTTTTTTAAATTGACTCCATCAGGCACACTCAGTCTATTTCCAATCATCAAAACTTCATCACTATCCCTGACATAATAATTAGTTCTGTGACCATTTTTTTTTTTTACTTCATCTCGAATTCTCTCCAATTGAATGTCCGACTTCTACGCTTCAATAATACGATCAATCAACGTTTGCCTCAAAGTCAAAGTCACAAGTAACGCTGCCGTCTGACCAACCGCCAACTGAACTCATAAAGATCTCAACTCAGCATACAGATTAGTATGAACGACTCTAATGTGCATGATCGAATCCGCCGATTTTCGACTCAACACATCCGCTACAACATTGACCTTTCCCGGATGATAGTGAATGGTGCAATCGTAATCTTTAATCAACTCTAACAAATGCCTTTGCCTCAGATTTAGTTCTTTTTGAGTACACAATTACTTCAAACTCTGGTGGTCGATGTATATTTCATACGTCTCGCCATACAGGTAGTGCCTCCAAATCTTCAGGGCGAACACAATTGCTGCCAAATCCAAGTCATGCATCGGGTAATTACGCTCATGGTTCTTCAATTTTCGAGATGCGTATGTGATTACATGACCATGCTGCATCAGAACACATCCTAGCCGTTGGTGGGACACATCATTATAAATCACAAAACCACATCTTCCGTTGGGAAGGAAAGTATTGGTGCCGATATCAATCTACTCTTCAACTCCTGGAAACTCTATTCTCATTTGCCAGTTCACTCAAATTTGGATTCCTTGCGGGTCAAACGAGTCAACGGGGCTGCTATAACAGAGAATCCCTGCACAAATCGTTAATAGTAACCCGCCAATCCTAAAAAGCTTCGAACTTCAGTCATATTTCTCGACCTTTCCCACTAAACAACAACTTCCATTTTCTTCGGGTCTACCGGAATACCATCTCCTGAAATAACATGCCTCAAAGATACTACATGATTTAGCCAAAATTCACATTTACTGAATTTCGCCTACAACCACTTCTCTCACAATGTCTGCAACGCAATCTGAAGATGCTCTGCATGCTTGTCTCTGCTTTGGGAATATATCAATATATCGTCAATAAATATGATAATAAATTGATCCCGATAAGGTTGGAAGATTCGATTCATCAAGTTCATGAAGGCAGTAGGGGCATTTATCAATCCGAAGAGCATAACCAAAAATTCATAGTGTCCATATCTCGTACGGAACGCCGTTTTTGCCACATCACTGTCTCTGACTTTCAATTGGTGATAACCCGATCGAAGATCCATTTTTGAAAACGCTTTAGCCTTCTGGAGCTGGTCAAACAAATCGTAAATCCTTGGCAACGAATATTTATTACGAACGGTCACCCTATTAAGCTGTCGATGGTCGATACACATTCTCAACGTGCCATCCTTCTTCTTCACGAACAGCACTAGGGCTCCTCATGGAGAAACACTGGGTCTGATAAACCCACGGTCTAATAAATTTTGCAACTAAATCTTGCAACTAGACTTTCAATTCTTTCAGCTTGGTAGGCGTCATACAATAAGGGGGAATTGATATAAGAACAGTTCCTGGAAGCAACTCAATAATGACTTCCATCTCCCTATCTACTAGAAACCCTGGCAATTCGTCTGGAAACACGTCGGGAAAAAAAAATCTTTGACCACTGGAATATCTGCTATCGAAACTTCTCTCTGATTGGTGTCAATCACGTGCGCAAGGTATTCCTGACATTTTTTCTACAATAATTTCCTGGCTTCTAGGGCTGAAATCAAACTAACAGGGATGATAATTCTGTCTCCTGAGAATACAAATTCTAGCTTGCCTGAGATTTGACAGATCACTTTCTTCTTAAAATAATCCACCGTGGCATGATAGCTGAACAACAAATCTATACCCAGTATTACTTCAAGATCGTAAATATTCAAAGGTAATAGATCTACCGACAATTTCCTACCACCAATACGAAGTGAACTATATTTATACGCACTAACTATTAACACGGACTCATAGTTCTCGGCTACTTCCTACATATCATTCTCTATTAATTCTCGTTGCGTTTGCCCATTTCGTATAATTTTTAAATTTACCTGCCCGTCAACCTAAAATGTATTTCCAAAGTAAATCATTTTTAGATTAGTTTACATCTTGTCTCTTCCGTTTTTACCAAATCTGATTTAATTTCATACCGCCAAATGGTCGTCTCTTTCTGCTTTAACCATATGAACCTCCTTCTCTAATAAAATCACGAGCACACCCACTCATTTATGATAGAATCTGCGTATCTCAAATAGTAGCGCAGTGTGTCGTGTAATTGCATAAATAAAGTGCTGTCTACAAATTCAGTTCAATGAATAACTTAACATTGGACGAATTAAGTGTGCTCTGCCACACTGTTGGTTTAACAATAAAAATATTATGTACTACCGACAGAGAATCTCAAAGTTAAATACTACTAATAGAATTACTTATCAGTTATAATTCAATATTCTCAACCACTAGCACCCCCACAATCGTGATCCACTCATTACCACTATCAACCACACTACCCGAACCACCAACTGGCAATATCACAACTTCATCGCATCCACTAATCACCAACAAGATAAATAACCATGCACGATGCCAGTGTATCATCTAATGCAATGCAATAACCATTACTTACGTGCTTAACCCACCTATCGAAACCTTATCTCATGGTCCACCACTGGCTCGACACCACCTATCGACACCCTATCTCAAAGTCCCCTACTGACTAAACGACTGGCACGTCTTCCTATCTCATGATCCTCTATTGATACAACTACTGGAAAGTTTACAGAACCTATAAAATACGCTCTGATACCAAAATTTGTCACACCCCACCCCGGACACTTGTCACCGTGGGACCGGCGTGACGTCGACACGACCTCATCTTAACGTCAAACCCCCTAGCAAACGATAAAGTGCATACAAAAATATACAACCACAAATTCTGACCAAATACAACAACTCTAACAGGGGACACACCCGTCCCTGAATTATAATAACAACAAAAGTATAACAATAATGAAGCTCTCACAGGTTCGCCTCATACAGTCCCTCTCAAAATATTTTCATACTACACCATCGCCGGACTCTACCTAGTACCAGTAGGGGACCAACTCCCTGCTGTTGTACCTGCGAGTGTACTGCCTTCTTAGTAAAATATTTTTAAAATAGTAATACATTCTAAATATTACCACAATTAAATATGGAACAAATATAAGTATATAAACACCACATAACTCGTAAAATCTCCAGTATATAAGCAGTGAAAATAAAGCGATATAGATAAGTTCCATCCAAATCCATCTAGTATAAAATCACACCAATCACCATAATAAATAATAAATCACCCAATACAAGTAAAACACCACATCTCAAACACATATCTCAAACACACAACTACACTACAACACACACTAGCTAGCCATAGTGATCGTTTTAATCTCACGATCAGGAGTTTGCAACGGTACCGTACCATCCGTAGGATATGCCTTCCTACGAACACCCATCACTCCGCTGAAGCGGATAATCACTGCGCAGTATAAACGTCTAACATCATTCTACCGAAGCAGATAAATATCACTCCGCCGAAACAGATAACATCACTCCGCCGAAACGGATAACCTCACTCTGCCGAAACAGATAAATACTATGGCATCGTCCAATCAATAACATCATCATCAAATCACAAATTAATAACATCGTCTAATCAATATCGTCAAATTTCAAACATCACCGTCATTTCCAAAACTGATTTTTAATCCAAGATCATATTTCTCATTTTCTAAAAAAACGTCTGATTTAACCAAAAAAAACCATTTTTTTCACCCTTTATTTTTAGAAAACCAGGTATTTTCCACTCTTTTTTAAAACCACCAAATTTCAGCAAAAAACCATTTTCAATTTCTTTTCGAAACCAACACAATTAATCGAAAATCCATTTTCTCAACTCACCCAGAAACCTACTTGATCCATATCATTTTGAAATCATTTAATTTACCCACAACCATTTTCCATCATATATATATATATATATATATATATATATATATATATAGTTTGGCAAGAAGACAGTATATTCACCTGGCTATCCATTCCAAATAGTTTTTACCGACTATCTTCTACCGATACTCCAGTGCCTGCGAACCTAATAGTGACATGACTTAAATTAATATTTTATGTAAAATAACCGAATCATGCAATGCAGGCCCTAAATTCTGTAATATCTCCCGTACCCACTTTTTATTATGAAAAATTGTTATTCGGTAAATTTCGTTTCGTTAATAATTACTGTACGCATTTGTTAATATGGACGGTGACAAAAATTATTAGAATTAACGATTCCAAATTATAATCCCGTTTGCTAATAATTCAATTTAACAACAATGGTAATCAATTTAGATTTTACCTGCTCCGAATCGTCTGTCGGCCACGAGATGGATTTTGGATTTTATTGGGCTTGTTTATGTAATTTTTTTTTTTCATTTTCTTTTCTGCTTCCGTTTCAGTTGGCTGCTCCAGCCGTCCTCTCTCTCTCTCCTCACCAACCTCTGGCAGCCTCACACCATTGACGACGACGCACACGACGCCGAAACTTACTCACCGACCAATTAACCCATACACCGCCGACAGCCCAACAGCCGAACACACACACACCCTCACTGCAGTGGCCACTCCCACAGACAATGCTGACCCACTGACGACCCACAGCGACGCACGCTACCAACGACGACATGGACATACCATCATCGAACAAACGACAACGATCGCACACGCACACACACTCCCTGCAATCGTTACACACACAACAATCACCCCCCCCCCCACATAGCACCGAACGGCGACTGATTGCCCCACACCCATACCGTCGGCGATCAACGACCCACACACCGCTGGAGCGATCGGGGACGCCACACACACGCATGATCACTGTCGATTAATCAGCACACATACAAAACCACGTATGAACCCACTCCATCGGCGACGAGACACCCACCACCGCTGAAACTTCACTCTCTCTCTATTTTTTTTTGATTTCCTAAATGATTTCTTCTTCTCTGAAATTCTGGATCAAGATAATCTTGCATGGATCCATTTATATGCTTGATTCAAGTGGTAAAGGTTGATCCTAGCTTGCCACGTCGCCCACGTCCCGATCTCCCTGTCTCTGTTTGATCTCTCGGCACACACACACCATATGCATATATTTACAGATTTATATAAAAATCTTTTGCTCTAATTACTCTTTTCTCCCCCAAATTCCTTTAATTCCTTATTTTAGCCCAATTCACTATTTATAATTTTTCTTAAATTGTAATTTCACCCCTAAAAATTTAAATGTTATCAATTGAAAGACAATTTGAATCCTAAAGGTTGGATTTAATGTATACAAATTTACAATTCGCCCCCTAAATTTTTAATTTAGATAATGATTAATACAATTCTACCTCATATTTTTCCAATTGCTCTAAAATGCAACTAAAATGACGTACGTGTTAAATCGGGGTCTTAGAACTATATTATAAAAAATATTTGGGAACTGAAAACTTAATTAAAGTAGTTAGAGGTCTTTTTATAGTTTCTCTAGTTTTGGAGACTAAATAATAATTTTTCTATTATTATAAATATAAAATATAAAGAGTTACAAAAAAATTAATTTAACTAGGGTTGTAAAATTTTTTGGCACTCCAAATTTTTTTATTTTCTAATTTATTATATACATTTATTATAAATGTTTGATTTCAATCATTAAATCTAAATAAATTATTATTTATTTGGTGAGAATTCTATCATCATAGTCCTTGGATTTAATCCAAAAGTTAAAACTGTCTCCTGAATCCTTTTATGCTGGCCCATAAATGTGATAAAAAACATTTCATATTTTAAAGATAAAATATGTCCTAATTTATTAAAAGATAGAAAAAATATCTACCAACAAGGTATAACTTAAGTGGTTAGGCACACTTGAACTAAAACAGTTGAGAAGTTTTTGTAAGGTTATGGGTTTGAGCCTGCGAAAAAGCAATCCTTGGAAGAGAGTAGCCATGAACCCCAAACGAGAATGTCTCTGCCTCACTTCTTATGTAGGGTGTAGGGACACTCGTGGATACAAAAACAAAAAAAAAAAAAAAAAAAAAAAAAAAAAAAAAAAAAAAAAAACCCTTCTCCTATATATATATATTTTTATAAAAATAATTATAACTCACAAGCCATCTTCTCCATTACATAAGCTAGAGAATTAAGGTTACACCCTACAATGGTATCAGCAAACAACCTCGTATCCTCCTCACAGCTGTCCGCCGGAATATCCACCACGTAAGATTCAGTAACCACCGTCTTTCCCTCGCCGTCGTCCGTTTCTCCGTCAGCCTCATGCACCGACGTAGTTGATTTATAGTTCAGCAGCCTATGGTCGCCGCCGATGATGCTAAACCCAACAACATGCGACTCCTCGTCGAGCCGGTCGAGTCTCTCAGTGCTCTTCTCGGCCGGTAGGCCAGAAACGATCTCAACCTCCCGGACGCTGCCGATTTCAGCGCCGTTGCCGGAGCTGAGGGTGCACGATTTGACGAATTTCTTGTATGCCTGAGGGTGGCCAAAGCGGCGGATGACGGACCAGACCAGGGGGAGGGGCGCGTTGATGGTTCGGACCAGGCTCGAGCCGCACTGGTTCGGTGAAGGGTCGTGGGTGTGGTGGCGGCTCATGATATTGACTAGGAAGTGTTGCCGGCGGTGGTGGCGGTGGTACTCTTTCAGTGGTGTCGGCATCCCTTCAATTGTACATATCACCTTCATGCTTAAGCACTATTTATATGGCCAAAAGTGTCTAAAATATCTAAAATTGAAATAGTTATTTATCACTAGTATCCCCAAGACACTTACAGATTTCATTTCACCCCTTCCCTTTTTTTTTTTTTTTTTATCAAGTATACAATTTTGCTCAAGTACTATAGCTCAATTAATAACATTTCCAATGGTACATTTCACCACTGTTGCTTCTTCCTAAGCATTATATGTCGTGGTAAAAGGTATTCTCATTGATTAAATAAACTGTTGAAGTTAAATATTCTCTTTAATAAGACAAAGGCATATGGCTTCAATTAGCAAAGCTCGAATAACTGCAAACAAGTGCTGATTTTTTCGCTCGGCCACCCCATTTCGTTGAGGTGTGGTGGAGCAAGTTGTGTGTTGGATCATTCCTTGTGCTTCCGAATAATGTTGAAATTCAGTACTTTGATATTTTCCACCATTATCATTGCGAAGAACTTGAATATTTCTATTGTACTGAGTTTCAATCGTTTTATGAAACTTTTGTAGTATTGAGTTCATTTCATTTTTGGATTTCATCAAGTAAAGCCATATCATCCTGGTACAATCATCAATAAACATTACAAATCAACGTACCCCACCTAGAGTAGTGACCTCCTTTACACCAGTACCCTTGGCTTCCCAAAATTCTCAGTTTCACCCACACTAGAAACTAACCCATCATTTTGTTATAACTCCCCCTTCGGTTGCTTGTGTTTGATGGCGAAGAACAGAGCAGCACAGTGGTGATGGTACATTTGATTTTCGATTGTTCGACGGGTGGATCGGCAAATGTGATTTGCGACTTCGTGACCCCTCCTTAGATATGAGATCTGGTTTGACGATGGGTGGCTGTAGCGGTAGCGGATGTGTACGAGTAGTATTGACGTTGACTGGTTTTCTATTTATTTGCACAGAATCTCCGATGCGAAGGACGGTTTTGTCACTGTCTACGATGGCGATTGATCTTAGGTGTTCGATTTAGGGTTTTTTGAGTTTTGAGTTTGAGGTGTTGGATTTAGGGTTTTTGAGTTTAGATTCAGGGTACGGGGTGACTGATTCTTGGATTTAGAGCTTCTACTGGATTTAGGTGAAGAGGACGAAGATTGTGTGTGTGTTTTTTTTAGATTTGGATCGATTCAATTTGGCTCTGATGCCATCTTGAATTATATCACAATCAATCATATTTATCTCTTGAATAGTACAAAGGTATATATATAACTTGATTTTAGGACATCTTTAGAATATAAATTAGGAAAGTATAATCACATACAATTTTAGCCTTATTTAACACTTATCAAATTAAGTGTGTTTGATAACATAATTAAACAACCACTTAAAGTATAAGTATCACTTAAAATGTGTTCAACATTTTAAGTTATGTTTGATTCACTTATTTTTTTAACATTTCTCACTTAATACCATCACATATATATCTAATCACTACGACTATTATTTAACATTAATACTATAAAGTCTTGCCCAAAAAAAAAAGTGATATACAAAGAATCATAGATAGATAAAGTAGCAAATTGAAAAAAAATAGAGAGAGAAAGGTGTAGAGAGAGAATATTTTACAAAACAAAAGTTGTGAAAATTACTTTAGGAACAAAAAATTATGCAAAGATAAATTTTTGAAATTAAAATTATTAAAAACTTAAATTCTTAATATATTTAGCATTTAATAAATTCAACACTTAAAAATTTCAACATTTAAAATTTAAGCATTATCAAACATGTCATGTTAATATATGTATATGTGGATCTTCGTCCACTTGATATTAAAGCAATGATTATGGAAATTCGTCTCTCTTCCCAAGTAAAGTAAGGTTGCGTTTGGGTAAGGGATTTGTAAATGATGGAATTTCAAAATCATGGATTTTCAAATCTTATCATTTAGGAATCCCTTACCCAAAGGCAACCTTACTTTACTTGAAAAGAGAGACGAATTTTGAAATCTCATCATTTACAAATTCCTTATTTGGATAGTTTATTTTAGGAGGAGAATTTAATTGTGTAATTTTATAATTTTTCTTTTTGGATAACCACCATCACTATTGTGGAGGTCAGCGGCAGTAGCCGGTAAACGGCAATGGTGGCTACAGGCGACGGTGATCAGCGGCTATGGCCGGCAGACGACGGCTGTAGCCAACGATGACAATTGTCGGCGACTGGGGGCCAACTGCCAGCGATGGCGACAACAGGCAACGGTTGTTAGTGGCAGTGGCCCACGGCAATGGTCGGCGGTTGGATCTGAAATCCCTCGTTGGAGGGATTTGTAAATGACACCTAGTTTGAAAGGATTTCCAAATCCCTCATTCATCACTATTTTTTAATTGAAAGGATTTTACAAATCTTTTCTTATAAATACCCAAACAAAGTATTTGTCGATTTTTTTTTTTTAAATCTCTTACCCAAATCAAATCACTCTCTCAAATCTTTTACTCAAACACAATCTAAACTCTTTTGATATAGAGAGTGGTTTGGACACTTTAAAATAAGTACAATAAAAGACAAGGATTTTCAATACTTATATTTTCACAATATGTGTCAAAATTGAAGAAGTATCATATGTAATTTTTAAAAAATGTAGAGGGGCTTCAATTACATTTACACAAACTTAAAAGAGGAAACTTAACCAAAAGGTTTTTGTTTCTCGGGACTCGTTCAAGAGGAGTCGGTAAGGCCTAGTTGCGGTTACGAGATAGAGAGATACAGTCCATGAATCTTTATCAAGTGCCTATCAAGTGCCGTACTGCCGTGTTGGCAACCCTCATTGTCTTTTAAAATAATATTTTAAAATTTAGGATATTTTATTTTTTAAAATAAAAAATAAATTACGTTTGACTACTTTTTAGTTTTTACCGAGAGTTCAGTAAATTGAAAATTCATAACATAGGAATAATAGCTTAAAAGAGATCAAAACTATTTACTGAATATTTTTTGAGAATTAAAAATTTATATTGAGCCATTAATAATTTTATTTTTTTATTTTTTAAAATCTAACACTTAAGAGGATTAAATAATAAAAATTTATTTTATTATTTATAAATTTATTTTTCTCACTTATATATAGATTAAGCAATCGTAGCACATTTATTTTTTTAACACATTATTTGTGATGAAGTCGAAAACTGATTCGTTAGATATGAGATCTTGGAATGAGGAATATGATATTTCTCCTAGTTCAGATTATGTTCTCCTAGCTCAAGTTTCTGTAAAACAATGCATTGCGAGTGGACCTATCGGCATTGCACCTTCGGTGCAAAAATTAATCTATCATTCTGAGGAAATTTTGCCTAAGTGTGGGCTAGGAAAAAGTGTGCATATCTGGCTAGACTCCCTTTCTGGTATTTGTAAATGAGGGAATATTCGTTTGACAAGTCTTCCTCGAATCCCGCTCTATTACCATACATATGGCATAATCAGCGGGATATGGAGTTAATGAGTCGTTACTCAGGGTGTGATAAATACTCTTTCCTTAATAAGCGGAAAGCGTTACAACTGTGTCTGAGCAGGAATAGCGGTAGTGATATGTCTTGTGGTTCGTGACTCTAAACGAGGGGGGGGGGGGGGGGGGGGGGGGGGGGGAGAGTGCAAAGGCTTAAGAGCCTGGCTGGGTTAATGTCTAGGGTCGACTCGTTCAGGGGATGGTGCTACTCGGAGCGGTGCTCATCCTGGGGTAGGTATACCAGCCGACATAGAATGTTTTGTAATTTCTCGTGTCTGTAGACACGTTGCAATGATTTGAGTCTTGTTTGGATTTTCTCTCATCAATTTGTGATAAATTTTCTTCAAAAAAAAAAAAAAACATTTAAAAAAAAAAAATCATTTGTAGTTGCAAACAAACGATCCCTTAGATTTTCGAGAATTTTGGTGAAAAGTCCAATTCCATAAAATTATCACTTTGCGAAGTCCTGTAACAATATTTTTTTAACACATGACATGATTCTTTGAAAATAATTTTTTGAGTTTTGGGATCTTCCAACAAGATTCCCTAGATTTTTGTAGATTTATTAAAAAAATGAAATTGGAAGGACTAGTGTGCATATTTTTATGAGAAAACATTAAAAACGAAAAAGTGAGAAGGTGTGGGTCTTTAGTGTCATTTAACGAAACTTAAAAGGAGGAAGTTAGGAGTCAGCAAAATGCCTTGTTTGATTATGAGTTCGAGGTCATGAATCTTTATCCGGTGCCCAGTTGGCTATCCTGATCCTTCATATTTGTCTGCTTCCCCTCATCTCTCCTAATTTTAGTTAAGGTGTGAAAAAAAATTACATTATATAAATTTAGACATTAATGTATGAGGTGAAAGATATTCATATCAATTTATGAGCATCTCGATTTATCACTCACCAGTTAATCTTAAGAATGTAATTTTTCACATTGGTCTTATACATTCAAGATTAATTTTTATAATGTTTTTCAAGATAATTGAATTCTGGTTGACAAAGAAAATTAACACATTCCATTGCCAATTGAATTGACGCCTCTTGGGTATGCAGAATCCCTTCAGTGTTTGAGTATCCCTTCAACGTTTGAGTAAGTATCTTAGGAAATATTGATAGAATAACAATTAGTAATCATTCAAATAGATAATTGGCGATTAGTCTCAAATAGCAGATGTAATATGTTATTAGTTTCCTTAAAAAGATAAGTTTTGATTTAATCTCTTAAACTGATTTTTGGTTCTATATAAGTTAATAATTACAAATCACATATAACACATGTGACTATATTACATATCTCTCTGTAATATTAACTATATGTAACTGTGTAATATTAGTTACACGTAATTTACAATTATATGTAACTATATTATATGTATTAGTGTAATATTTATTACATCTAATAAATATTTTACACACAAATTAGATACATGTAATTGTGAGAGTGTAGACCCGTACATTGAGTCTTTTATTTTTTTTAATACGCAAAATTAAAACACAAATTACAATTGTGTATAGGATTTTTTTAAAAGTTAGAGTAAAATTAGAGATTTCCTACTGAAACACCCTAATTGAAAAGCCGTACCTGATAGGTATGAAATGGAGGAGCATTTACAGGCGAGCTATATACTTGATTAGTGGAGGCAAAATTAAATTAATGTAGTGCTAATATAGGATACGAAGGATAAGAAATTTGACATTACTAAATTTTTTGTTGCACTTTGAGACAAAAATATTATTTTGTGATTATGTAATACATGCATGCATGGTGGGTGGATCCCCTTGTGGCCTTATGCAAATTTTGTAGGGTGCTAAAGGTGGCCACGTGTCCAATGACGTGTTTGGATCTCCACGCCGTGCTAAACATTCATCTGTGTTTAGCCCATAGCCCAGCCCATTAATGTGGGCCACAATTACATAAATGGGCTGCGCTGAGCTTTACATAACAAAAACAAGATTGGGTAATTCGGTAGGGTCCAAAGTCCATACTTTAAAAAAGGTATTACTCAATTTAGAAAATACATGACAAAATTGTCATTAGTCAATTTTTTCAACAACAAACACTCACTAACATAAACAAAAAGTTGGCCAAAAAAAAAAAAAAAAAAAAAAAAAAACAAACAAAAAACAAAAAACGAAAAACAAAACAAACAAACTAGACAAGAGGAAAAAGGAGTTGGATAGATAATATTTTTTTGCCAAGTATAATAAAAAACAATGTACCATTTTTAAGGGTCATTCGGTCGGTCATTGGTCCTTTGATTTTGCTTAAATTTAAAAAAGTCCCATGGCCAATTACACATTTCATTTTAGTCCCCCGCATTAAAAAAAGGTGGAACCCAATTCTCAAGCGCTTGCGAAGCCCAATGCACGCGCCTGCAGCTGTACTCATCAGAAATTCAGAACATCATGACAACGTATACGTGTTCCTCTACGGCAAAACTGTTCCATTCACCTAAAGCCTGAGAAAACCGAGAAATCTCTCAAAATTCTCTTCTTCTACATTTGAAGCCCTAGAAATCTATGGCAAAAAACTTTGCTGTTCTTAAAAAATGACAAGGAATAGCACAATATCTAAGTTTTCTGGCAAAGAATCACATCTTGCTCCAAAAAGGGGTAAAATCGATTCATGCAACGAATCGATTACGACTATTTGCGTCCATTCTTGACGATTTCACTCTATTTGCGACTACTAGAACACAAACAGTATTTCGACATACATATTACGACCATTTCACGCAAAAATCGAAAAAAACAAAATACACTCGGTTGTCTTTTTAAAACATAATAGTAGTTACATCTAAGTATTCTAACACGATCGCTCTGTATTTTATCAACATGTATCTAAAATATTTGTTACATGTATCTAATACTACACGATTCAATAAAAAAAGAGCATGTTATTTGTTACATGTATTTAACAGTTCATTGAAACTTGTGCTTAGTAATTATTAGATGTAACAACTTTAAATGATTACATCTTAAAACTCCCGATGTATACATTGTTCTCTCAATTTTTGTACATAACGTATATACATGTAACTAATATTCACGATTTGGTCCTAAATTTGAGAGGTATATATATGTGATTTAGCTTTTTTCTGCATCGAAATAGTTACGTGTAACTAATATTACACAAATTGCCTGTAATTATGCATATACAAACGTTTTGGAGACATGTAACTAAAATTTGAAAACATGAATACATTTAGTAGCACACGTCTAACCATATCGGAGACATATAAGTAAAAAATTTGCAATATCTAACATATTAGAGACATGTAATTGAATACATCACTATATTTCACACACATATATCTAACATATTAGACACCTAACTAAAACAATTTGCAATATCTAACATCTTGGAGACATGTAATTGAAATTTGAAAAACATGAATATATTTAGTAACATCTGTTTAATATATTGGAGACATGTAACTAAAAAGTTTGAAATATCTAACATATTGGAGACATGTAATTGAATACATCAATATATTTCATAGAATTGTATCAACATTTTGGAGACATGTAACTAAAAGAGTTTGGAACATCAGCACTTTTATTAACTATTTACTAGAATTTATCTAAAATATTGTAGATGTCTACGTGTTACATTTCATTTGTGAATTCTAGTAGATTAGCTTATATTAACTCTATTACTTAGTAATTTTTTTGTTTGTACTAATACAAGTAACTTATTTGTTATAGATCTAAGAAAAGGCAAAGCGTTAATAGACGAAGTGGAAGACTCAAAAAATTTGGTTGTGACATCATCACCACAAAAGAGAGTGAAAAACTGTTGCCATTTTAGATCATCATTCAGTCAAACAATTGATATATTAAGTGAGTTAGAGCTACATAACGAACACAAGGACTATCGGGCCAAAACACCATTTTGGCACACTTTTAAAGCTCTACTGGACAGAGAAGTGACATCACAACAATGTAGGAAGAATGATCATCTAATCAATGACATAATATCTCATTTCAATCCCTACAAGAATGAATTCAAAATTGGTGGCAAATACATTAGGTTAAAGGCATGTGACATACAGTTAATTTCGGCATCAAGTCTGTGATTGAAATCATCAATAGCAATTAATGCACAAGAGGGTCATCACAATTTATGTAGAGAAGCAATCTGGAATGTTTATTGAAATGTACTGTTCGAATGATAAAAGAACTTGCTAAAGAGATCGTTAAGGGTGACACAATGACAAAAATAAGTGATTCAGTTCCACTCCTATGTGCATTTCTTCACGACTTGTTTTTACGTGAACAAGGGGTAGTTTATTTCATATGGGCTATTGAAATACCTTGAAAACATTGACATCATGATTTTATATGCTTGGCTTGAGTCAATCTACCAAAACCTAATGACATCTATTGGATTTGAATAATCTAGAGCAGTTAGAAGATGTGTGATGGTTTTCCCTGTAATTATATATTCTAAAAGACTTAAATAGTTGAGTTGCACTACAAATATTATTGCATTCTAATATAAGTGTATTTTCGTGAAAAAAAAAAAAATACAACATTGGTCGTGTAAGCATACAACAATCCAAAAACCCATTGCAGAGAAGACAAAGGCGAATCTACGATTCATAAAGTGGAATCTAAAAATTTAAATATGAAACTGAAACATGTTGGATTGGGTAATGTGAACCCAAATCATGTACTGGTTTGCTGTTGTTTCATATTCATTGTAAATAAAAAAAATATCTAATATATTAGACATATGTAACTAAAATTTAAAGCATGAATACAATAGATATTATTAAAACGATAAAGAGTCGGTTTATTTATTTTTCTCCTAAGAAACTCGATGCGATCACTAGTAACGTTTTGTCTCCTACGAAATTCGTGAATCTATGATCAAACATAAAAGAGGCCATGAGCTCACGAAGATTAGGGCACGCCTGTGCGATGGAAGTAAGCTCGTGTGACTTGAATCCCCCAGTTATGGCGTGGTTGAGAATATTGAGATAGGATAAGCAGGCAGAGGCGGAATGGTAGACCTGAAGAGCCTTTGGGAGATCCTCAGTCCAAAAATAGAACTGAGAAAGGTTGAGGGATGAAAGAGACTTGCAATGCTCGAGTAGTGGGTGAAAGTCAGAGTCCAAAGTATCCAAAGGGCGTTGGTGCCACCGGATAAGCTTAACCTTATGTATATTAGGTCATTTAGGAGTAAAAAGGTGGAGAGCTAAGAGGATTCGGGCATATAATGTAAGAGAAAGAACAAAAGGGAAAGCCCTAGTAAAGAAGTGGGCCAGAAGATTAGGGTTTGGAGACTGATGGTAGACATTGAGGAGAGGGTGTCCGTAAGAGGAGAGGAGGGAGAGATGGAGATTTCTCACAGCATGAAAGCAAGTGGGGATTAAGGAGAGGTTTTGGATGTTACCGCCGAGGGTGAGGGTTGTTCGAGTGGACTGTTCTAAAGAAAGCCGTTTGAGGCATACAAGGGAGATCGAATTCCCGGTTCGGATGTCGGAGATTAAACAAAAAATGACGGAGATAAGAGAATCGGGTAGGTCATGGAGATGAGAATCGTCAAAATTTCTAGCCATTTAGGTGGCATTTGGTACACGGGATTCAAAATGGGATTGGAATGACCATTGGAATGGTCATTCCATTCTTATGTTTGGTCAGTGGGATTGATTTTCATTCTCATTCCCAAGTAATAACTAATCCCATAATTCTTGGCATTAGTTAATCCCAAATGAAATGAGGTATTAGGTAATCTCAGGATTACCTAATTCCAAATGAAATGAAGTATTAGGTAAGAAGAATGATCTATACTTGTGTTTTCGTATTTTTCACAATAGAAAATAAAATTCTGGGAACAAAAACAAAAATATGGTGGTGTTACTTTTATATTTCTGTTCTCAGAAAACATAGAACGGAAACACAAATATGAGAGCAAAATCTAGAAACAAAAACAAAAACAGAAATCTGGAACAAAACAAAATATGGGAAGAAAAACAGAAATATGAGAACAAAAACAAAAATCGAAATATGGGAACAAAATCTGGGAACAAAAACAAAAACAGAAATTTGGGAACAAAACAAAAACAGAAATATGGGAACAAAAATAGAAATATGTTCCCAGATTTTGGTTTTTGTTTTTGTTCCCAGATTTTTGTTTTTGTTCTCATATTTCTGTTTTTCTTCCCGATTTCTATTTTTGTTCTCAGATTTCTATTTTTGTTTTTGTTCCCATATTTCTATTTTTGTTTTGTTTCCCAATTTTTGTTTTTGTTCCCATATTTCTATTTTTGTTTTGTTCCCAAATTTCTGCTTTTGTTCCTAGATTTCTGTTTTTGTTTTTGTTCCCAGATTTATGTTCTTATCGGTCATTCTAATATTATGTTTAATGTATTTTGTAACTAAATGTAGGAATGGTAATGACTATTTCAATACCATGTTTAATCCCGTTTCTCACCAAATATAGGAATGACGATAGTCATTCCATTCCAATACCACATTCATTTCAATACCACACTCATTCCATTTCATTCCAGCGTGCCAAACGTAGCGTTACGGCATATTTGGTTGGACGGAATGGAATGAGGGTGGAATGGAATGGAAGAAGTAATGGAATGAGAGAACGAATGGAATGGAATTGTGAATGGAATCACTATTTCATTATCTTGTTTGGTTGGTATGGAATAAAAGAAAGAATGAAATAGTGAAATATAATAAAATTTCTATTTTGCCCTTATAAAATTATTATTCCATTCTCTTCTTAGTTGGTTATAATAAAATTTTATTATATTTCACTATTCTATTCCTTTCCTCATTTTATTATATTTCACTATTCAACTCAATTTTAAATTTTTGTTCTCTAATTTCTATTTTGGTTCTCAATTTTCAGTTTCTATTCTTTAATTTCTGTTTTTGTTTTCAATTTTCAGTTTTCTTTTTCAATTTTTCGTTCTCTAATTTTCTATTTTTTGTTCTAAATTTTCAGTTTATATTCTCAATTTTTTGTTTTTGTTCTTAATTTTCTGTTTATATTCTCAATTTTTGGTTTCCGTTCTCAATTTTCTATTATCTAATTTTATATTTTTGTTCTCAATTTTCTGTTTCTATTATCTAATTTTATGTTTTTGTTCTCAATTTTCAGTTTTCGTTCTCAATTTTTCATTCTCTAATTTTATATTTTTGTTTTCAATTTTCAGTTTATGTTCTCAATTTTCAGTTTATATTCTCAATTTTCTGTTCTTTAATTTTATATTTTTGTTCTCAATTTTTAGTTTATGTTCTCAATTTCCTGTTCTCTAATTTTCTGTTTTTGTTCTCAATTTTCGGTTTATGTTCTCAATTTTCTGTTTCTATTCTCATTTTTCAGTTTCTGTTCTCAATTTTCTAGTTCTGTTCTCAATTTTTTGTTCTCAATTTTCTATTTCTATTCCCAACTTTCTGTTCTCTAATTTCAATTTATGTTCTCTAATTTCTATTTTTGTTCTCAATTTTCAAGGGCTTAATTATAAGGGTTATCATGTAATTTAAGATATTGATTCTATTGAGTTGGAATCCCATTCCACCTCATTTCAAATGGAATCCCATTCCATCCAATTTCATTCCAATGGAATCATAAAAATGATTCCATTGGAGAACCAAATAACGGAATAGGAGTCGAGGGCGGAATGCGATTTCATTCCACCCTCGATTCCATCCAACCAAACATGCCGTTAGGGTTTTATTTTTGTATGCCTTACCTGAATATGCACTATGAGAAAATATACAATAAGCAATAGGATAGGGTGATTGGTATTTTTATATATGTGCAAAGTACATTTTATGGAGTTCTTTGCCCATTTGGTCCAAAAAGTTACAAAAATATCAAAATAGGACCCCTTTTAACTCATTTACTAAAATAGGTCTTCTCGACTTTGCTATGGACGGTTTTTTATTTATTTATTTATTTTTAATTTTTTTAGAAACCGGCCTTGTCAAGGCCGGTTTCTAAAAAAGGGGCTGCCACCTTGGCAACCCCTCTCCCCCCCCTCCCCCATCCCATGCCATCCCCATCCCCATCCCCATCAGTTTATATATATATATACTTTTAAAATTTGTTTAATATTTTATATATTTATTTATAATTATAATATATATATATATATATATATATATATATATTTATAATTTTTTTTACATTTTAAAATTTGTATATATAATTTTTAATTTTAAAATATTAAATATTAATTAGTTATATATACAAATTAATTTGTATAATTTGTATATATTTATACTAATTAATTTGTATATATAATTTTTAATTTTAAAATATTAAATAAATTTTAAAATTATATTTGATAATCACATCATGGATTAATTAGTGAAATTATAATTTCAATTATACCCAACCACAATTGTTTGGGCATTACTCAACCTATTTTTATCCCTTTTTATTATATTATAATATTTTTTTTTAACAAACTTAATTTTTTTCATATAGTCCATACACTATAATAATTTTTTCAGAAGTCCAAATTTGTTGTACTATATAATAATGACTATTATAATACAATAAATTTGGATTTTTGAAAAATTATAGGGACTATTATATAGTCCAAAAAATTATAGTGACTATCATATAGTCCAAAAAATTATACTAACAATTTAAAAAAATATAGTATAATAAAAAAGGATAAAAATGGGTTGAGTAATACTCAAACAAATTGAAGAAGCAAACAAATAATATGTGTGTGTATATATATAATTTGTTTTTTTTTTTTTTTTTTTTTTTTTTTTTTTTTTTTTTTTTTTTTATGGGGATGGGGATGGGGGGAAGGCAATTCCGGCCCTGGGAGGGCCGGAATCAGTTTTTTTTTTTTTTTTTTTTTTTTTTTTTAAATAATAACTATTTTTTTGGTCGATTTTTAAAAAATAATTTTTCCTAATAAAATTATTAATCATAATTTTTAACAATTTTTCCTAATAAATTTTATTAATGAAAGTGACACTCACCTTGAAAATTAGGGACCAGTCATGCAATTTTATTAAATTTCAAAACTTCAAACTTCTTAAGATTTGAAAAAATTTAGGGACCTAATTTCAAAATAAAAAACGGATCAAAGCGGTAATTACTACAAACATTAGGGGCAAAAAGTGTAATTAAATTAAAGCATATAGACTATGAAAGAGTTTATATCTCCAATAAAAGTTTGGATAGACATAATTTTGCATTTGGTGGTCCGTTTTGGACGATTGTTTTTTTGATTTTGGGTATTTTTTAGAGATCTAGGCGATTTGGTCAAGTAGTTTTTCAAATAACATCCGTTTTCACCTTCAATTTTGGATTTGAAACTTTGAGTAATTAAATTTGTAATTTTTATCTCGAGCGTGCGTTTTGTCTCGTTGATACAACTGAAATCTTTGAAGCCATAGTGATGGCTCGGACCCAACTTTTAAATTAGTATTGATGGGGTTGAGAACTCCGACTTGCTCACATTTGGTAATTAACAAGCAATGGTCTATCCGTAATAGAAATGAACCCCAAATGTTTTGTACATAAATTGCATTCGTAACACTACATAATAAAAATTAGAATACAAAAAATGGACTAGTGAACTTTTTTTTTTTTTAAATAATGGTCAAAGTTGGTCAGATGAGTTATTTTGATGATGATGCAATTTTTTTGGTAACTTTGAGTTAACAAAAGATACTCTATTCGTAACGGAAATGAACCTAATTTTTTTTTTGTTAGTTATTATTTATAAAAAAAAGGTTAAAAAAAATCGACAAAAAAATTAGTAATTATGTATTAAAAATGTTAAAAAAAAAATAGTTATTATTTATAAAAAAAAATATTAATATATATATAAATATATTTATTTATTTATAATTATAAATAAATATATAAAATATTAAACAAATTTAAAATTATAAATATATATATATGGACGGATGGGAATGGGGATGGAAATGGCATGGGATTGGGGGTAGGGGGGGTTGCCACGTTGCCAAGGTGGCAACCCCTTTTTTAGAAACGAGCGTTGACTAGGCCGGTTTCTTAAAAAAATTAAAAATTAAAAATAAAAATCATGAAACCGGCCGTAGCAAAGGCGGGAAAACCTATTTTAGTAAATAAGTTAAAAGGGACCTATTTTCATATTTTTTTAACTTTTTGGAGGATAAAGAACTCACATTATTTATTTTATGACCATGCACAATGACCAAGGTGATGCCATCTTGAGAGAGATAGAGAGAGATGGATGAATATGCATTGCCAGTGCACAAGGAGATTGAAGAAAAAGATTTACGAGTTTAAGCTTGTGGATATCATGCACTGAGAGCAGATTGAGGAAAGAATACTTCATAGTGGAAGCAAGTGGCCACCAGGAGATCACAAAACTCTTTGTCTCTTTTAGAGAGAGAGAGAGAGAGATTGAAGATAAAGATTCATGATCAGGTGTGAGCTTGTGGATATCAAGCAGACATAGTATAGCCGATTCTGGAAAGAATACTTCATAGTGGAAACAAGTGGCCACAGTAGATCATAAAACTCATTCTCTTTTAGAGAGAGAGAGAGAGAGAGAGAGAGAGATTGAAGGTAAAGATTCATGATCTGGTGTTAGCTTGTGGATATCACGTGGATAGTATAGCTGATTGTGGAAAGAATACTTCTTAGTGGAAACAAGTGGGCTCCGGAGATCACAGAACTCTCTTTTCCTTTAAGAGAGAGAGGAAGAAGAAGCTCATCCACGAAAATGTAGGGTTTCGTATAATAATAATAATAATAATAATAATAAATGAATAAATAAATAAATAATAATAATAAAAAAAAAGATTACTTTAGGGAACTCGTGGTTTGAGAAGAAGAGAGAATCAGAATCTGGGAGGGCTTGGGGTGGAAGATAAAGATATGGTTTATAGTGTGTTATCTGAATAGGCCACTCGTGGAGTTATGCTTCCAGTTTTGCCATATTCCTTCTCACTTTTCTCCCTCCTTTTTAACTTTTTTTTTTTAATTGTCAAATGAACTCCTTACAAGTTTACAAGTCAAAAAATACATCACTCTTTTTGTCTTGCTTTGTGTTTTTCTTTAGCTTTATCTTGGGCGATCACCGAGCACTCTTTTTTCGAAATTTTAGTTATCGATTTTACCCGTTTATTTTATTTTGCACTGATCACTTCTTTTAGGGATTCGTGGACTAATTTATCCTTCATTAATAAGTGGTTACATTCCTTACACTACTTTTAGTTTTTATTACTCCTAAAAACATGGAAACAAATATGGTAACTTCCAATAAAAAAAGTTGAACATGAAAGATGCGATTTTATTATGAACCTATTGTTGAATTTTTTTTTTTTTTACACAATAATTATTGGGGGATCGTCCTCTTTAAAATAAGATATTAATTATGTTTTTTTGGAGATGTGAATCGTATTTCATGTAAACGTTACATGTAACATTTTATAGTTCGTGTGGCACCAAATATTGAATATAACTGAAATTAATCTTTTTTTGAGAGTTCTAAATTGAGATGCATGTGAATATTATATATAACATTTATCATTATATTCTGTGTTTCCCGTGAATGTTGAATATAACATCCATTGTAATAGAAAGTAATATTAATTAATGTTGATAATAGAATAAATTATATGCATATTGAATGTAACTTGACTTATTGTTAAAGGTAATTTTGATGTTAAATATAACACGTGAAAACTGAAAAATCTGGAAGTACCATGTTGAATGTAACATGAAATGTGAGAACTGAAAATTCTGGTTATAGATTTTGTTCGAATTTTTCGGAAGGAATTATGTTTTGTTCCTAAATTTCTATTCTTACTTTTAGCGAGAAATTTAGCTAGTTGCTAAATATGAATTATTGGTAAGGAAATTATTCAAATAAAATTCATCATAGTTTCTTACTTTAAGCAAAAATTTTATTTGGTCGCTAAATAGGAATTATTAGCGAGAAAATTATTCAAATAAAATGCTTTGCAAATTGTTACTTTTAACGAGAAATTTAGTTGGTCGCTAATTATTAACGAAGAAATTATTCAAATAAATTTCCTTGCAAAATGTGATTTTTCGCGACTAAGTATTTCTTTTAGTGAGGACATTGGTGACGAAATCATTCCTCACTAAGTACATATTTTTTAGTGAGGAATTCAGAAATTCATCACTAAAGACTTTTATCGACAAAGTTTTTGCAACAAACACGGTGATGAACCCATTTTTTCACTGAAAAACTTTAGTGACGAATCCGCTATATACTTTTGATAACGAAATATTTTCTCACTAAAAGTGAATTTTCTTGTACTCAGAGTGAGTGAGTTTGTATATATAAAGAGACAGAAATGGTGTATGAAGATGTCATGAAATGGTGTATAAAGAGTACAAAAATCCCAGTTGTGTTTATATTAAGCTATTTGTGTGTTGTCCTAGGTAAGTGTTTGTGGGGTTTTGAGTAAACGATAACATTTCCAATTAAGCCCGCTCTTACTCTTAATTACCCTAGAGATGATCTATTAATTCCCTAATTGAATTATAATTGAATTCCAAATCTCCATTTTACCCTCTGAAGAATTGGTCAATTTCGAAAATTCGACTAGTTTTCCACCAGAAAAATATTAGTTTTCGAAATGTAATTATTCTCCAATATTGATTTTAATTCACCCGTTCTCGAGATTAACTAAGTCAATAATGTCCAATTTCGAATTTTAAAACATGTTTAAGAATGACAATTTTACCCTTTATTCTCAAAATTCAAAACCGACTCTCAAAATGTACCATTATGTCATGTAACCTTTTTTGACAATGCCCTCATCATTTTCAATTCAAATTAAGCCTTCAGATTCCCTAATTTCAAAATTCAAAATGTTTTAAATAATTGACCTTTAAGCCCGAACCTTTGATTTTTTTTTCTTTCTATTTTCTATTGTTTTGAATGTAAATGCTAAAACTTTCTGCCGAAAATGAGGCCGAGTGACGGGATAAAATGCGGTGTCTACAATCGGTGTAATCAGCTTCGAGTGCACATAACATGTTTGCTATATTAATTTTGTAATGAATCTTCTCCATCTCCATACATTGTGTTATCTCCATGGTGAAGTCCAATTCGATTTCTTCCCACAAGAATGGTCACACCTTTGTTCTTTGCATCTTTATATCGTATGGGAGCTCCGATAGGACAAATGGTCGGAATCCGATGAGACTCATCAAAAGGCTTGTGCAATCTCTGGGCCTCTGCCGTGCCCTACGCAAAAAAATTGGTCCCACGAAAAATCAATCTCGGGAGGCCAAACTATGCCACCGTGGTAGTCCACTAGAAGAACATGTTGGCGATGACAAGACAGTCATAGGCAAAGAAAAAGAAATAAAAATACAAATATAAATTTATAAATAAATAAAAATATTATAAACTTATCTCCTATTCCGTCAAATTAACAATTAAATTAGATGGAAGGACAAAATAAGATTGGTTATTGGACCAAGTAGAAATTAGTCAATAGTTAGAGGATAAAAATTAAATTTGACAAAAATATAGATGGACACTAATCAGTAAATTATTATTTGTTAGTAAAATATTATAATACATTATTTATTTTTGTATATTTTTCTTTTTTAATAATATTTTATTTTATTTTTATTATAATAGGTTCCCACTTGCTAAAAGTTTTGGATAAGCCGCGGATAGTTTTTATTCCCCATAAAAGGAGGGTTGTGGGGGGTTTAAGGTTTAGTTTGTTTTGGTTTTCTTCTGTCGTACAAGCATCAAATGTTGTTAGTGTCCTTTTTATAGTCCGACCAATAATTTTTGATATAGTCATGAGGGTCCCACAGTGAGACTAAGCTCGTTGGAACAAATATATGATATTACAAAAGTGCCTCAACTATTTTAACTAAACGTGTTTTAGTGCTTGAGTCACTATATTAGTCCGACCAATAATAACCACATGTTATTATTGTTTTCGTTTTCTCTCCTTCAATTGGGAATCGGACGCCTATTCAGCGCCACCTCGAACCGCCGACAAGATTCCCCCCGCATTCCAGAGCTCGCATCATTTTCCGGTGCCGGATAATAATCGTCCCGCAGCTGCACATCCCTCAGATTCGGCACCCTCAAAAGAAAACCCACCAGGTGTTCGTTACAATTCCCGTGAACCAAAACTTTCCGGAGCAACTCACATTCTCCGATCAGCCCCACCGCCGGAAGCGAGAGGCTCCTCCTGTTAAAATCCCTGTCTTGTGGCGGCCAATAATCAAGCTCACACAGATTATTCAGATTCTTGATTCCACTCAGAAAGAACCTCTCCCATTGGCTGAGATCCATTTTCCTTGGCGGAGCAGTGAGGGAGAACCCAATTGCGCCGCTGCAGTCAAGCTTCAGCCTCGAAATCCGAGGGTAACAGGCGAGTGACCCGAGCCCAAATTCCCGAAACTTGGGTCTGGGTTCGACCCGAGTATCCCCTTCTACTTGGATCCTTACTTCTTCAAGAACCGGGCAGTTTGATAGCCCTAACGTGTGCAGGAGGGTTAAGTCATCTCCTACAGCAATCCATAGAGAAAGGCGTTGAAGTTGACACCAAATTCTATTGGAAATATAATTTTTTCTTTCTTGTTTTCGTGAGTTTTCGGCGCCTTGCCAAACACAGTCTATGTGTAGGTTCTTGATTCGGTCATGGACCGGTTCTAATGCCCGGATTGAGCAAAGGGCATTGAGGTTTTTGCAAGCGGAGATGATCACATTTGTCAGTGTTCCTCTTAGGGCAATTCCCATTTCTCTTACACCATTTTCGGTGATTCTTTCGCATCCCACAACCTCGAAAGTGGCGAGTTTGGGGCAGCCATGGGAGATGGATACCAAACAAGAATCTTTCAAGTTGACTGAGTTCTTGATCGATAAGGATTCGAGCCCTTTGCATAAGGGAGTATTAACCCCTTCAATAGATCGAAAAATCCCATTGAACCGACCGAGTGTTAGGGATCTAAGTCGGGGGCACCTTGCATTCAACATCTGGAGCGCTATCCATGCCTCTCTCATGTTGTGGTGAAATTCGAGGCCTAATTCTTCGAGCAATGGGAGCCTTTCAAAAAGGGCCACGAGTGTATTATGTTTGATTTTTGAATCTTCAAGATTGTATTCGTGTTGGTTTGGGTTTGGCCTACGGTTAGATGAGGAAGAGATATCGGCGAGGTGGAGGTGGACGAGCAGAGGGCAGTTGGATGCGATTGCTAATAGGGTTTCATCTCCAACAAAATTTTCTAATCTATGATCAAATATACACGAGGCCATGAGCTCGCGGAGATGCGGGCAGGCTGATGCAATGGCAATAAGCTCTTGGGAGTTGAATCCCCCGGTTATTGTATGGCTGAGGATATTTAGACGGGATATGGAGGCCGAGGTAGAAGGGAAGACCCGAAGAGCTAGTGGGAGATCCTCGGTCCAAAAATAGAACTGAGAAAGGTCGACGGACGAAAGAGATTTACAGTGCTCGAGCAATGGGAGGAAGTCCGAGCCCAGAGGAGCCGAAGGGCGTTGGTGCCACCTGACAAGCTTAACCTCTCGGATGTTAGGCCATCTCGGAGCAAGAAGTTGTAGAGCTGAGGGCGTTCGAGCATATAATGTGAGAGAAACAACAGAAGGAAAAGCCCTGGCGAGGAACTGAGCCAGAAGATTAGGGTTTGGAGAGTGATGATTTTTATCGAGGATAGGGTGGCCATAAGGGGAGAGGAGGGAGAGATCGAGGTTTACTACAGCATGAAAGCAAGTGGGGATCAGAAAGAGGTCTTGAATATTGCCACGGAGGGCAAGGGTTGTCCGAGTGGACCGTTCTAAAGAGCGCCATTTGAGGCATACAAGGGAGATGGAATTGCGGGTTCGGGTGCTGGAGATTAAAGATAAAATGCTGGAGATAAGTGAATCGGGTAGGTCGCAGAAATGAGAATGGTCCGAATATCTAGCCATCTAGGGTTTTTGTGCATGTACTAATTATTTGCATTTGGAGATAATTAATACTTACACACACACATATATAAATATATATATAGAGAGAGAGATTCAGATAGATGAAATGATAACTGCACTCAAAGAGTTTGAGAGGAGAAGATAAAGATAGGGAAATTTGTCTTTATCTATGGAAATTGTTTATGAACATACACAAGGATCAGGTTCAAGTACCAATGAGAGAGAGAGAGAGAGAGAGAGAGAGAGAGAGAGAGAGACAGAGCTATACAGGAAGTGTAAGAAGGAGATAAAGGTCGGGTAATTGCTATTTTGAATATGAATTTTTTTTTTTAATATTTTTTCCCAAGAGATAGAGGGAGGATACGTATAGATAAAGATTTGGATATTTGAGATTTATAGGAAGAAAAAGGGCATTGCCAATGCACAAGGAGATTAAAGATAAAGATTCATGAGGTGTAAGCTTGTGGATATCATGCAGACGGAGTACAAGAGATTCCCCAAAGAGGTGGGTACAAGTGGTGTGAGGAGATTACAGAACCCAGTGAGAGAGAGAGAGAGAGAGAGAATCTGTATAAGGAAAAGATGGAGAATAGTGGAAAAGAAGTTCATCCATGAAAATAGGGTTTCATATGCAGAACCTAATTGAGAGACCAAAAAAAAAAAGAGAACGCGCGGTTGGAAACTCGTGGCTTGAGAAGAAGAGAGAATCCAAATCTGGGAGCAGGGTTTGGGGTGGAAGATAAAGATATGGTCTAAAATACGTGTTATCACTTGGGCACTATGCTTCCCTTTTCCATATTCCTTCTTACTTTTTGCCATTTTTATTTTTTATTTTTTATGTTTTACCGTTAAAGATAGTGAGATATTAGATGGCCTAACCATCTCGAATTTTAACTGTGATAAAAAACTTATCATCTTGGTTTTTAAATGTGATTTTTTTTTTTTTAATCAAACCTCCATCTATCACGGTTAATTTTGAAACTAAAAACTGTGATAAAAATATTTTTATCAAGATTTTTAATCGTGATAAAAAGTCTTTTTTCTTGTAGTGTCTTAAAATCGGCATCCCTTGGCCGGACAGATGTTTCAGGGCCCTATTGTGCCGATTTACGTTATTTTGGTTAAAATAATTGTTGAAAGCATCTATCAGGTAATAAACTATTTTATTTTTATTTTTATGTAAACCGCTCTTTAAATTTTCATTTTCATCATTTTGTTACGTTTTCTGAGATTTGAATATAAATAATTTACATTTATTTATTTTTGTTTCTCAAAGAATAATAAAACCTAGTATTAAGGTAATTGATTTTAAACATTATTTTTTAGAAGGTAAATATCAGATTGTTTTTAAATAACCAAAAAGCCTGATCCCGTGCGATGTACAAAAATATGTGTAATCTATTGTAAAAAAAAAAAAAAAAAAAAAAAAAAAAAAAAAAAGACGTTTACTGGAGGTCCTCTTTTGGACCCAAAATTAACAAATGAACCCTAAGTTTTTTCAATAAACCGAATAACCCTTTCGGAATATCTATATATGGACATGTTTGTCCCTCCGAACATTAGTTACATTTCATATATACAGCCCCAATAATTTTTGTAAATATATATTTGAAATTTGAGGGTATGTAGTTACCATAATCGACCAATTTAAAATTTATTATAAAATCACCCAATTAATCATTTTATATATATATATATATATATTATCAACAAATTATGATGAAATAATCACCCGTTTTTAATCTTTAAAATGATATCTTGATTGCATATTTTGGATCAAAGGAAAAAAACCCCTTCACGTTGAATTCATCACAGTGTATTTATTTTAGTGGTTGAATCCAGTTGTGTTGAATTCAACATATTAACTCACATCTACATAAGGCTTGCATTTGTTTGGAATATGATTGGATTTTCGGACACGAATATTTTGAACATAATACCGAAACACAATGAACATGTAAAACGAAACATTATATCCCCCATCTAGTCCTTGGTTTTGTATCTAACAAAATACGACGATTTTATATGTGTTGAATTCAACACAAGTTTCGAATTCATAAATCAATTTTTCCTAATTAATTAACCATGTTGTATTCCACACAAATCATTGAATTTAATACAATCGTGAATGACTAATTTCAAATTTCATAAATAAATTCACGTGTTAAATTCAACACAAATTATATTTCTTTTATGCAAAAAATATGATTGAGATGCCATTTTGAAGCTTTAAAATGGATGATCATGATTGTGTAATTTAATCATATAAAGAACAGAACAAAATTGATTTATTGCGTGATTACTTGCAAGAGTTTTTAGTATTATTAAATTAGGGGAACTTACCAAGTAATTCCACAAAGGTATCAAAACTATCCATTAAATACGCAACTTATTCTGTGAACCGAACAGTCCTTATAGCATATTCATGACTAAAATGCAACTATTTAATGTGCCACTTCATAACATCATGTAATCAACTTTCTCTGATGCGTAACTAATCTAGGTAATATGCGATCATGAAAGGTGGAACAAAAATGCTTATTTTAATTTCAATCCGAACATGAAACAACAAAATTTTTACAAATCAATTATGTGTGGATAATTCTCTTTAAAATGAGATATCAATCACATTTTTTGAGCTATTTATTATAATGAATATGAATGTTACACGTAACATTTATTATTTAGACCATATTGTATGTAGCATGTACTTACAATCGTCTCTCTTTAAAATATTAGTGTGTTGAATGTAACATCTTAACAGATTATTAAATATAATATCTTAACAGATTGTTGAATCACATTTCATGTAAATGTTACATATAACATCTTATAATTCGTGTGACACCAATGTTGAATGTAACATTCGGTATTTGACATTAATCTTCTTTTTTTTTTTTTAGTTCTAAATGGGATACATATGGATGTTATATATAACATCAACTGTGATGTTATTCTGTGTGCCCCGTGATTGTTGAATATGATATCCAATGTAATAGAAAATTAAAAAGTCTGGAAGCACCACGTTGAATGTAATATGAATATGAAAATTGAAACTAATGAAAAAAATAATAATAAATATAATATCGTTTTGAAGATCTTATTTAGAGAAATCTGAATATATAATTAGATTGTGAAAGAAAAATGTGTAGAACAATAGTTATTTTGGTTTTAATAAAATGATTTTGTTAAATATGAAAACTCTCAATCCCCGTAGATCTAGTGAGGGAAAATCTTTCAATAAAAAATATGCGAATTTGAATTTGGAGACTGCACTGTGCGTGTAAAATGTGTTCCAGAAATTCTTGATTTATTATCAAATAAGTAGAATTAGACAGTAATTTGGTCTCTAATTTGGGTCCACCCGGTAATTTTCCTATTAATTATGGTATTTTTTTTTTTTTGGGAGAATAGATATTTAGAGAACATCTCCACTACCTTTATTTATCATAACTATTTTTATTTGAATTCAACTATAAGGATCTCTTAATCACATGTCAATATCGAAGTTAGTGGTGGTCATTTTTGTCATACAAAATCTGAAAATTTTAAAATAGGATTATTCTGTTAAAAAATCAAGTCAATAGGATTATTTGGTTCATTTATAATAATAGGTATTGATTAGCAATTTGTGTCCAAAAAATAGGTCCGAGTGATTATTTTTTCTACAAATAATTATGCTATTTAAAAAAATATTAATTTCATGTCCAATTGTACACTACACTTGTAATGTGATCAATTTCCATGCTATTTAAAAAAGAGTTCATCAGCAATAGTCGCCGGAATCCGTCGGTTTCCACCCTCCTATTTAAATATTATTATTAGTGTCAAACGCTGGCTAATACCGTTGGTCCGGTTAGGGTCCAAGTAGATTTTCTTTGTTGAGATGGTATTCTTGTGTATGATGGGTGTTACCAAGTGAACAGTCCACGATCAACAGTCAAAGTCCTTAAGTCGAAGTTTGTTCCTGCATGAAAAGTTTGTACATTCAAAATGGCACGAGGTTCGTTTTACAGATCGAGATAAGTTTTTTTTTTTTTTTTTTTAATCAATACCTTTAACTGAGAAAAAAATCTCATCAATCTCATCTGAAGAAAAGGCTCATCAACTACCGCCTGAGACTGTTTAAGGGAATGTTCTCGCATGAAACAAAATGATCAAGGAGTAAAAAAAATTTAAACTATAATAGGCACCCGGTTTCACCCATTTTTCTAGAAATATTTTTTCTTTTTATAAAATAATCCAGCTTCTATAACTTCATCCTCATCTTCCACTACCTCTCAACCATTAGAACTTGAATTGTAATCCACTTCTAACGAGCCAAGTCCCTCTACAACATTAGATTCATTCTCAGACTCCAAATTCGCTAACTCTGTTGATCATTCTTGTCGAGCCTCTCTTCCAACTTGGACATCTCTTCACCCTTGATCCCCCTTTAAGATAAGATTTTCATCCAAAGTGCATAGGTTAAACTCCACTTTCTCAATTTAATGGGCCAAACAATGTACCACACTTGATGTTGCTAGAAGTTTGTTGATAAACCATTGAATTCAACACCTTATTCTCCATGCAGTTTACTATCAAGCTAGAAAACTCGAAATTTATCTCGTCTCTCTTAACAGCCTCAATCCCACTGAGTTCCACGCTACTAGATTGATTGTGCAAATCTACTTTACTAACTCCATACAATTTACCACTAAATTTCCTAAACTAAAGATTGAATCGACACAACTACTAGTCGTAGAAAATTAACTTCCACGATTTTCATAGGGGCATTACTGTCCGAACCACGTACTTATTAGAACGTTGAGGACTAAATACTAAACCCTGTTTATGAAGGATTATTTTAAAAATAAAACACTTAATATGGTTAAATTTTCAAACTTAATATAGAGAAAAACAATAAAATTCTCAAGATACATATAAAAAATATAAATTTACTTATATTAACCTGTGATTAATATAATTTTTTTTATCTTACAAATAAAAAATAAATTATTAAATAAATGAATAAAAATAAAAATTAAATTAATTAAAACTATTGGCTAAGTAAGCTACTCAAGAGGGGGAGGGTGAATTGGGTAGTATTAAAAAATTATCAGAATAATAATAACACTTCAAAAATTCAAACAATTAATTTTATCCTAAAATTAATTATTATCTTTATAGTAGCGGATATGTGTTATCAACTAGATGCACACCAAATAACAATATAAGTAAAATAAATAAGGCAGCACACCACGATATATCCTGATTCACTAAGCTACTCTTAGTTAATCCAGTTCTCCGAGGCTAACGGAGATTTGCACCTACTAATCACTAAGATTCCTTTAAACAGGTAGGAACCAAACCTTTACACAATAATTCTTTTCACACGCTCATAATCAACCTTTACAAATTATTTTTCTCAGGCTCAAAAATAACTTTTTTTTTTTCCCAGGTTTAAGAATAACCTCTACTTTTTACAGGTTCAAGAATAACCTAATTCTTTTTATACATTAGGCTAAACAATCAAAACATCACAAAAACACTCCAACTATTCTTTTCCCAGGTAAGGATGAAACATTTACAAATCACTCACAATTAATTCTATAAAAAAAGAATTAACACATCAATCTCTTTACCGGAAGATATTGAAACTAAGCTACCCCCGATTAGATACTCCCAATAGTACCTAATCCGCACACAACTCACCAATTACAAGAAATTGATAAGTTCTTCCTACTTAGAGCTTCTACTATCTCAAATCAATTTAAACTCGATTAATATCCCAATAATTACTAGTGATAGAATTAAGTAAGGAAACAAAAATCTGATTATAAAAATAATATGGGTAGCACAAAATTGAGCACGTAATCAGATTATCTCACAAATCATTTTAAAAGAATTTTTATGGTTTTAAAGTTAAAAAAAACGATTTCTCATACAATCAATTAACCAAGAAAGCAATGATAGCAATGACTCAATTAAAAATATACTTGGAACAATTTTACCCAGAAAATATAAAAATCTGATTATGATAAATATGAACAACACACAAATATGTATGTAATCAAATTTTTACCAAAAATCGTTTTAAAATATTTTTATGCGATTTAAAGTTAAGAAAATAATTTTATTAAGATCTTATCAACCAAACAAATATAGAAAAATAAATATGCAGTAAAGATTAATAGCTTGGAAAGATCTCATCCGGATAACACTGAAGAATTATAGATTGAAACACTAGACAACTCAATTCGGTGATACTTACACAATCAGTGCTTTAACTCAAGAACTCATCAATAATTAATTTCACAATTTAATCTCTCAAAATAATATCAGAATGATTACTCTTATAAAAGCTTATGAACTAAATAGTTCTTGATATGATATTTTTTATGTGAAATCCGCAGGTTTATATATAGGGAATTAAAATAAGCTGTCGAATGGCTAGTTTTTAAATGATAAGTATTTAAAAAATACCTATAGATACCATATATCATTATCTTTCATTTTAGGTATATTTCACTTAATTATAACTTTCAAAACATTCAAATTAGTCCCACAAAAATTTTTCAAACTCCAATCGATAGGATAGAAAAAATTATATGAACTAATTTGAGAAATAACCAAAATATATGAACTATATCTATAGGGATGAAAAAATATCAATGATATATCTTTAATATTGTCATATCCCTAAAATTTCACTCATATCTCAATCATAAACGGCTAGTAACGACTACTGTTTAATCAAAATTCTCGAAATCCTCTAATCCTGAAATAGACCCATAAGTCGACCGACCAACACCCATAAGTCGACTGCTCGATTCAGGATACTAGCTAAGCCAAAATTCCTTTGCTTATCGGTCAACCGCCCATCCATCACCTATCGACTGGACGATACAAAGAGTTTTATAAGTCGACCTATCTGTCGACCTAGAGATTGAGAGACTTCATATTCTATGCAAAGGTCGACTTACCTGTTGACTTACGAATGCTGGAATCCTCTTCTTAATTCGTTTTGAATTGATTCTCATCGATGTTTTTGCCCCTTTAACCGATTTCTTTTCTTGGTTAACTCCACTAAATACTTAAATTCAATTTTAATCAATTATCAATATTTCTCTTTCAATTACACATAGGAGCAGATAATTTCACTAATTAACATCCTATCAAAACACACATAAATTTAAAAAAAATTGTGTCATGTGTGATTCTAATTGGGATACATTAAGAGTAAAAATTAACTTGAGTTATTTTCCCTTAGATTTTTCAAAATCTTCTGTCTCTTAGTATCCATCGTCTTTGTCAGTCTCTTTAGCATCCATAACTCTCTTTACTCAATTCTTCATGATAAATCTTTAATGAAACTTTAATACTGAAACACTCAATAAAATTATTAGTTCCACAAAAAAATATCAACATTTAATTATTCATTAAAATCTTAGGATTAACAATCTCCTTCTTTTTGATGATGACAATTAACTTTGATATTTTCTTCAAAATAATAATGTAACCACACTCCCTTTAAATCTGAGGACGGATTTTTTTAACTTATTAAGGTAAAGTAATAAAGATAATCATAAGTTTTTCAACAAAGAACAAATTTCAATATATCCCCTCTTAAGATCTTCAATAAAACATCAACTAATTCTCCTCCTTTGTCATCTCAAAAAAAATTGGGGAGAGAGAACCAAAAACATCACTACTCTAATCAAATGTCATGAATTTTAATTTTCCGCTAGAGATTTAGTGAGTACAACAAACTAATCAAAAGTATCAAAATCTCCAATATCGTCTTTTTCAATTTAAGCATAACACATAATATTGCCCATCTTCTGAACACTTCTCTCTATATATAATTTTAAGCAAACAAATTCATACTTAGGAGAATAAACTTGAGACAATCAAAATATTTTAACAATATATCATGTATTTATATAGTTTCAGTTAAGTCCACATGCCTTTCTCAAGAGTAACAATATTATCTCATATCATTCTAGATCCCTTCATAATTATAATTATTTAAAAATCAATAGATATGAGACGTATGAGAAGGACATATTGTCATGCATATAGCAAGATACTTAATACCCATAAATATATTTATGTGCACAAAGTATCAACTTAAAACATTAAGCATAGATTGATACACTATGAATATTCAAATGATCACATATATGGTGTCAACAAGAATTCTCATGCTTTCATACTAATATTAACCATTAAAGTCTTATCATTATCAAATTAAATCATTCAATTCATCTCAATATAAAATATTATGCATTTTAATAAATCAAGATGTATAAAATAAAAACTCAATTCACTTAATTCAATTTCTAAATCTCATAACATGTTTTAAAATTTAACTCATGATTACTACTTGATATAAGCACATAAAAACATGTTAATAATCCTTAACTAAACGTGATTCTTATAATCACCATGTAATGTTTCTAACACAAAAAATGAACACATCATTTAAAATATGTCTTAGAAACAATTACCAACTTACCTATTTAGCAAGTTGGGACTCTTCTTCTTTAACAAATTTAATGAATTTAAATGCGAGGGATTAGGAGTACCTTTTATATCTTTCGGGGCGACTTTACTTTTACCTCATTTGTACTCATGATTGCTTTGGGTGCATAATTCCTTTTGCCCTGTCCGTATCCTCTCTTCCTTTGATTTTTGTCATTTGATTCATTGATGATTCCCTTTGCACGTATCATTTGTGGCTTCCTGATGATATTCCATCTTGGCTTTTGTACAACTTTTTTATTTTGCACATTTTTCTTGTGACTTCTTTACAATTTCACATTCTGTCTTTAGTGCATCTTTTCGCTTTGCACACGTCGCTTGTGGATCTTTGGTGACTTCCTATTTTGGTTTTGATACAACTTATTTGTTTCTTCCTTCAGGTCCACTTTTGACATTATGTAATTCTACACAAGACATTTTAATAGTTTTTTTCGGTATCCATTTTATTTTGGATCCGTCTTTGTTAGATATAAACTTCAGGTTCCAAAACGGACATGATACTTTAAAATGCTCAACGCAATTGCAATAATAACATCTTAAATCCAATTTATCATAGAAAGTACAAGATGTAAAGCAAAAATCATTTCTAACAATAGCCACATAACTACTATTTGCTTGTGATGAAGGATGAGACAATGAAACATATTCATTTTATTTAGAAAAATCATTTTCAGAATCTCTCGAAACACACTTAAGGTCAGATTTTGACTTTTCAATTTTTTTTAAAGTAAATCGATTTTTGAATTAAGGTCTGACATTTGCTTAGAAATCATCTCAATATTATTTTTTAAAACTCTGTTTTCAATTTCAAGAGAATCCACTTTAGAGAGCAAATTGTTAATTTAAAAAATAACGTCCGAAATATTTTTTGTACCACAATAATCATCCAAATGCACTTTAGATTTTCAGACACTTTTTCCATCATTTTCAAAAGAAACGATTTTTCCTTTTAAACTCAAGCTCTCTTTAGCAAAAAATAGTGTAAGTAAAAGTAATTTTTCCATAACAATATGGACATTTTTATTATCATCATTTCTATCACTACTACAAGAATCACAAGAATCTTAAATTACATTATCACATACGCATTTACCACTATCAAAAGAGGATACACAAAACATATCATCCATGGTGTGTGCACGTAACCGATTTAGCTAGGATGTTAAGTCTAATCGAGTTAAAGCCAGGTCTGATGCCAATTGTTGGCCCAGTGAGCTACCCAAGAGGGGGTGAATTGGATAGTATTAAAAAATTATCAGAATAATAATAACATTTCAAAAATTCAAACAATTAATTTTATCCTAAAATTAATTATTATCTTTATAGCAACGGATATGTGTTATCAACTAGATGTATACCAAACAACAATATAAGTAAAATAAATAAAGTAACACACCACGATATATTCTGGTTCACCAAGTTACTCTTGACTAATCTAGTCCTCCAAGCCCCACGGAGATTCGCACCCACTAATCACTAAGATTCATTTAAATAGGTAGGAACCAAACATTTACACAATGATTCTTTTCACATGCTCAGAATCAACCTTTACAAATTCTTTTTCCCAGGCTCAAGAATAACCTCTTTTTTTTTCCAAGCTCAAGAATAACCTCTACTTTTTATAGGTTCAAGAATAACCTGATTCTTTTTATACCTTAGGCTAAACAATCAAAACCTCACAAAAACACTTCAACTATCCTTTTCCTAGGTAAGGATGAAATATTTACAAATCACTCACAATTAATTCTATAAAGGAAGAATTAACACCTCAATCTCTTTACCGGAAGAGATTAAAACTAAGCTATCTCTGATTAGATACTCCCAATAGTACCTAATCCACACACAACTCACCAATTACAAGAAATTGATAAGTTCTTCCTACTCGGAGCTTCTATCACTTCAAATCAATTTAAACTCGATTAATGTCCTGATAATTACTAGTGATAGAATTAAGTGAGGAAACAAAAATCTGATTATAAAAATAATGTGGGTAGCACAAAATTGAACACGTAATCAGATTATCTCACAAATCGTTTTAAAAGAATTTTTATGTTTTTAAAGTTCAAAAACGATTTCTCATACAATCAATTAACCAAGCAAGCAATAATAGTAATAGACTCAATTAAGATTATGCTTGGAACACTTTTACCAAGAAAATATTAAAATCGGATTATGATAAATATGAATAGCACACATATGTATGTAATCAGATTTTCACCAAAAATCGTTTTAAAATATTTTTATGCGATTTAAAGTTAAGAAAACGATTTTATCAAGATTTTATCAACCAAGAAAATATAGAAAAATAAATATGCAGTAAAGATTAATAGCTTAGAAAGATCTCACTCGGATAATACCGAAGAATTATAGATTGAAACACTAGACAACTCAACTCGATGACGCTTACACAATCAATGCTTTAACTCAAGAACTCCTCAATAATTAATCTCACAATTTGATCTCTCAAAATAATATCAGAATGATTACTCTTATAAAAACTTATGAACTAAATAGTTCTTGATAAGATATTTTTTATGTGAAATCCACAGGTTTATATATAGGGAATTGAAATAGGCCCTCAAACGGCTAGAGTTTAAATGATAAGTATCTAAAAAGTACTTATAGACCCCATATATCATTAATTTTTATTTTAGGTATATTTCACTTAATTATAGCTTTCAAAATATTCAAATTAGTCCCTCAAATATTTTTCAAGCTCAAATTGATAGGATAGGAAGAATCCAATTTGACAAATAACCAAAATATATGAACCATATCTATAGGGATGATAAAATATCAATGATATATCTTTAATACTATCATATCCCTAAAATTTCTCTCATGTCTCAACCATAAATGGCTAGTAACGGCCATTGTTTGATCAAAATCCTCTAATCCTGAAACAGACCCATAAGTCAATTGACCAACGCCCATAAGTCGACCGCTCGATTCAAGATACTAGCCAAGCCAAAATTCGTTCACTCATCGGTCGACCGCCCATCCATCACCTGTCGACTGGACGATACAGAGAGTTTCATAAGTCGACCTATCTGTCGACCTAGAGATTCAGAGACTTCATATTCTATGCATCGGTCAACTTACCTGTCGACTTACCAATGTTGGAATCATCTCCTTAATTCGTTTTGAATTCATTCTCATTGACGTTTTCGCCCCTTTAACCAATTTCTTTTCTCGGTTAACTCCATTAAATACTTAAATTCAATTTTAATCAATTATCAATATTTTTCTTTCAAGTACACATAGGAGCAGATAATTTTACTAATTAAGATCCTATCAAAATACACATAAATTTAAAAACGTTTTTTGTCGTGTGTGATCTTAATCGGGATATATTAAGAGTAAAAATTAACCTAAGCTATTTTTCCCTAGATTCTTCAAAATCTTCGGTCTTTTAATATCCATCGTCTTTGTCAGTCTCTTTAGCATCCATAACTCTCTTCACTCAATTCTTCATGATAAATCATCAATGGAACTTTAACTCTGAAACACTCAATAAAATCATTAGTTCCACAAAAAATATCAACATTTAATTGTTCTTCAAAATTTTAGGATCAACAAAAACAAATTTAAATATGAGTTCATAATAAGAAAACAAAATTGTGGTAGCTTCACTACAATAAATATTATTGATTAAAAAAATACCCTTTTTAAAAAAAAACCATTCTGCTGTCTTTTAAAAACACTTGAGAACATCTATAATTATTTATTTATTTTTTTTGGAAAAATTTATTGCTAAACAAATTTACATGTGTTTTTCTTTTTTTCTTTTTTGTTTTTGTTTTTTTTCAAAAAAAATTAACGACTCGTTTGGTTGGATGAGATGGAATCAGAGTGGAATGAAATAGGAGAATGAATGTGTTGATCCTAAGATTTTGATGAATAATTAAATGTTGATGTTTTTTGTGGAATTAATGTGTTTATTGAGTGTTTCAGTTTAAAGAGTTCCAGACAATAACATGAAGTAATTGTAAAAGATGCAGAGACAATGCAGAGACGATAATATTATGAAGAAATTGTGAAGGATCCAGAGATGGATACTAAATGATTGAAGATTATGTAGAATCTAGGTGAAAACAACTCTAATATATTTTTACTCTTAATGTATCTCGATTATGATCATACATGACACAAAAATAATTTTATAATTATGTGTCTTTTTAATAGGATCCTAATTAGTGAAATTATTTGCTCCTATGTGTAATTGAAAAAGAAATAAAGATAATTGATTAAAATTGAATTTAAGAAGTTAAGGGAGCTAACCGAGAAAAGAAATCAGTTAAAGGGCGAAAACGTCAAAGAAAATGATATAAAATAAAATTAAGAAAGGAGCTCTGCATGGTCCAGTCGACAGATAAGTCGACTTATGATAATTAGACAAAGTCCCTGAATCGTTTGGTCGACAAGTAGGTCGACCTGTGGTCAAAGAATGAATTCTCTAAATCTCTAGGTCGATAAATAGGTCGACTTGAGAAACTCTCTAAATCGTCCAATTGACAGATGATGGATGGGTGGTCGACCGATAAGCGAAGGAATTTTAGCTTGGCTAGTATCCTGAATCGAGTGGTCGATAGATGTGTCTTGGTTGGTCGAATGATAAGTCTATTTCAGGTTTTGTGGAATTTCGGGATTTGTTCAAAAAATTAGATGTTAACTAGCCGTTATTTGGTTACTTGATTGAGAGATTTTAGGGATATGGATATCTTTAATATATAATACTCTTATTTGAATATCTATATAGATTTGGTACATGGAATTAAAATATTTTTCAAAATCGGTCTTTTTAATACTTCCTATCTTATTGATTTGAGTTTGAAAATTCTTTTGAGGGACTATATTGAATATTTTGAAAGCTATAATTACGTAAAATACACCTTAAATGGAAGGAATCAATATTAGGGTCTATAGGTGATTTTAAATTACATATTTTGTGGAAACTAGCCGTTATAGAGCTTGTTTCAAGTGACTTTAAATAGACCTGCGGATTTCATATAATATTGAGACCATATCAAGAACCATTAAGTTCAGAAGTTTTAATAAGAGTCATTATTCTGATATTATTTTGAGAGATCAAATTGTGAGATCAATTATTAAGGAGTTCTTGAGTTAAAGCATTGATTATGTAAGCGTCACTGATTTGAGCTGTCTAGTATTTTTAATCTTTAATTCGTTGGTGTTATTCGGGTGAGATCTTTCCAAGAAATTAATCTTTATTGCATATTTATTTTTCTATATTTGCTTGATTGATAAAATCTTGATAAAATCGTTTTTTTAACTTTAAATTGCATAAAAATATTTTAAAAAGATTTTTGGTAAAAATCTAATTACATACTTATTTGTGTGCTATTCATATTTATCATAATCATATTTTTATATTTTCTTGGTGAAAGTGTTCTAAACATATTCTTAATTGAGGTTATTGCGATCATTGCTTGCTTGGTTAATTAATTGTTGAGAAATCGTTTTTGAACTTTAAAAGTATAAAAAAAATATTGAAACGATTTGTGTGATAATCTGATTACATGCTCAATTTTGTGCTACCCGCATTATTTTTATAATCAGATTTTTTTGTTTCCTCATTTAATTCTATCACTAGTAAATATCGAGACATTAATTAAATTTAAATTGATTTGAGGTGGTAGAAACTCCGAGTGAGAAGAATTTATTAAGTGAATTGACTAACGGATTAGATATTATTGGGAGTGTCTAATCAAAGGTAGCTGGTTTCAATCCCTTTTGATAAAGAGATTGAGGTGTTAATTCTTCCTTGATTGAATTTATGAGTGATTTTATAAAGGTTCCATCCTTACTTGGAAAAATGTTAGTTGGAATGTTTCTGTGAGGTTTTGATTCTTTAACCTAAGGTACAAAAAAAATTAGGTTATTTTTTAACCTGTAAATAGTAGAGATTATTCTTGAGCTTGGGAAAAATGAGGTTATTCTTGAGCTTGAGAAGAGGAATTTGTAAATGTTGAATCTGAGTCGGTGAAAAGAATCATTGTGTAAAGGTTTGGTTCATACTTGTTTAAAGGAATTTTAGTGATTAGTGGGTGCGAATCTCCGTGGAGCTTGGAGGACTAGATTAGCTAAGATTAGCTTGGTGAACCAGGATAAATTTCTGGTGTGCTATTTTCTTTACATTATTTATTTTTTGTTATTTGATGTGCACCTAGTTAATAATATATTTCTGCTGCGATATATAGATAATAATTAATTTATGATCAAAATTAATTATTTGGATTTTTGAAGTATTTTCTCTGATAATTTTTTATATCTACCCAATTTACCCCCCTCTTGGGTAGCTCACTAGGCCAACATAATAGAATGATAGAAAAAATGAAATGTATTTGTCAACGAAATCACTACTTCATTCTCTTATTTGGTTGTTATTGTATATTTAAAAGAATGGAATAAAATAATATTTTTTTATATATTAATTTTAAGATCAAATTCATTCACAAATATACTTAATAAAATCATTTTGTACTGAATATTTTATTTTATTTTTTGCTTTGGGAGCATAAATAGATTTTTTTTTTCCTCAAATATTTTTTTTTGTTTAGTAATAGAAACATATTTTTTGTTCTCTGATTTCCACTTCCATTTCCTATATAGTTTTTGGGTTAATGGCTAGGCCATTTTGCACTTTATCCTACTGATATTTTCTTCAACACTTTGTCCTCTATAGTTAGGTTTTGTTGCACTTTATCCCGTGATGTAGGCCTTAATTGTAGGAGGTAAAGTACAACAGGCCTAACCATATGAGACAAAGAAGTAATGTGAATACTATAGAGGCAAAGTGTAAAACGGTCTAACCACAGAGAGACAAAGTATAATTAACTCTAGTTTTTTTTGTTCTCAAATTTCTATTTCTAATTTAGAAAAATAATTAGATTTTTTGTTCCCAAATTTTTGTTACTATTTCTGGAACAATAACATATTTTTTGCTCTCATAAACAGAAATTTGAAAACAAAAAACATGTTTCTATTACAAAAACAATCGATTAAAAAATATATTTCTATTTTTCCGAAACAAAAACAACATATTGGAAGAAAAATTTGATTTTCTTTTTCAAAATAAAAATATAAAATTGAGAACAAAATATTTTGTTTCCATCTGATAAACTTAATTTATAGGAAATATCGAAGTGATTTTTAAATTGAAAATTATAGGGCAATTAAAATGAGATGAGGTATTTTAGGTGTAGCAAAAAAAAAAAAAAAACACTATTATAAACTATAGAATCCGGTTCTAGCCCATGAAGTATGGAATCCAATTCCATCTATTTTCATTCCTATGGAATCAAGTTTTTTTATTCCATTGGATAACTCAATAAAAGAATCGAAATCGAAAATGGAATTACGATTCTATTTCACCTGGCCCATTACGTCTTACCAAACGCACCGTAATAGCCTAAATATGGGAGTAAGTTCTGGTGACCAATTGGACCACGATCCCTGACCCATTCGTACCACTGGATGAAATAGCTACAACCTACAGCAGGAGGCGCCACTAAGAACAGCCCAAGACCGATATTGATGTTATTCCCAATTGGCTCCCATATATTGCATTTTATACCCTTACGCTGCGTTTGGTACGCTGAAATGAAATGGAATAAATATAGGATTGTAATTAATATGGTAATAAAATGGAATGATCATTACCATTCTTATATTTGGTGAGAAAAAGGATTACACGTGGTATTGTAATGACATCAAAGCGTAAAATAGTAATTTAATTAAATTTTTAAATGGTCTAATAGTTAATTTAATTGAATTTCATTCCAATTCAAATATTTGGTTAGTATTTAGTCTCATTTTTTGGCCGATGAATGATTAAAATCTAATCTCATGTAATTGGGATTAACCAATATATACCAAGTTTAATCCCATGTTTTTGTGAGATTAGAAAATCCTTGATAATGAGAATGAGATTTAATATCATGCACCAAACATAAGAATGAAACGACCATTCTCATGGACATTTCAATCCCGTCTCGAATTCCACGTACTAAACGCTACCTTAGGTTAGTTTTGGGTAAGGCATTTGAGAGATAAAGGAATTTTTTACCATAAACCCATATATAAGATTTTAATTAAGATGGACCTCACAAGTTTTAGTCCAATTAAAATATATATATATATATATATATATTTTAAAGGAACCCCACTTGTATAGTTGAAGTGCCTTATTTATAAGTGGTTGTATATATTTGTTGAAGTAGTGGGTGTTTGGATTTTTGAAATTTTCATTGACTAATTCCCATTCAATATATACAGTGGGGTTTTGATTAATTAATTAATGGTAGTTCGGGTAAAACTTAAGTATTTATGGGCTTTTAGGGCCCAAAATAACTTACCCGAGATAAATTCTTGAAATTTGTAAATAATGAGATTTCAAAACTCTGAATTTTGAAATTTCATCATTTAAAAATTTCTCATTTGGATAAGTTTTTTAAATGAAAAATTTAATTGCGTAATTTCATAAGTTTTTTGTTTGGATAGACAATTATTTGCACGTAGAAATTTTAATAATAAAAAAATGTGAAAATATATCTCATAATTTAATTTTTATTTAGTAATTTAATAATATAATTTATTTACCTATTTTAGTAATATAACTTTAATTATATATAACTATTTTAATAATATAATTTTAATACCCATTTTACAAATATAATTTTATTGGTGCAAAAAACTGGTACACACCTCGAGTATGGTCCAGTCGGATGACAGGTGGCTCCTCTTGCTGAGGTGGAGTCGTCGATTGAAAAGTCCTCGAGCAAGCTGTGCTGGATCCTGGGAGGACTGACCTGCTGTGTCCAGAGTCCTGCTCCTCAGGGAATGTACCTGTAGAAGGCTCAGACTGGGGTTTATCCCGGTGAAGCCCCTCCGGTGTGGTAATCAGTGCTCAGAGAGAAAAGGTACAGAATATAGTAAGGAAACAAATGAACTCGCACGTAATGTAAGTCATTAAAGCGTACCTCGGGCTTACATAGCCCCCGATATATATAGGCGTTGGAGATGATTAGTCGGGCCTAAACACGATTAATTAGTCGAAACCCTGTGTTTACCCGATAATCTGGGGCGTTTAGGAGATAATCGTTGGGCTTGGGCTTGGGCTTTTGGGCCCATTTGGCGAAGCCTGCGGGCTTTTGACAAGTCTGTGGCAGTGAGCTGGTGAAGGAGTGTAGAGATCCGTGGAATCCTGGAAAAGAAACAAGGTGAAAATGGGAGTCGGTCGAGGTGAGCGACTGAGTCCCTGAAATTGATCGCTGAGGGCACGGCGTAGAGCTCAGAGCTGCACGTCCTTGCGGGGCTTCTCGCTCCTCCCTGGGTATAAATGAGATTTCAGGGAGGAACCGTAGTCGGTGTATGCTCCAATGTGGCGTTGTGGATTCCGTAATACGTCCCTGTCATTGCGAGAGTTGACACGTGGCTGGGTCTCAAGTGCTGACTTAGAGGTGCCCAAAAATACCTTCATCAGTAGCCCCCCTAGCCCTGTGCGACGAGGGAAGCGAGACGGTCAGAGATATCAACTCCTGGCTGAAATGGGCGTCCTGGAGACTTTGGATTGCGAGAAACACCTTTGATCGACACTTTTTCAAGAGTTAGTTTTTTCTTGAGGAGCTTATTCGAAATAGGCCTCCATATGGTCAGGGTCTGGGGTCAGGTAGCACGGTAGGGCGGTCCCGAATTTCTTCGATTTTCAGGACGACAATTTTTCAAGAGTTTAAATTTTTTAGATGAGTTAATTTACAATACGCTCCCCTACGGCCGAGGTCCGGGGTCAGGTAGCACGGCAGGGCGACCCCAAATTTTTTCGATTTCACAGTGATAATTTTTCAGGAGTTTAACTCTTTTAGTGGAGCTAATTTGAAATACGCTCCCATATCGCCGGGGTCCAGGGTCAGGTAGCACGGTAGGGCGACCCCGAATATTTTAGATTTCACGGCGACAATTTTCCAGGAGTTTAACTTTTTTAGAGGAGCTAATTAGAAATACGTTCTCATATCGCCGAGGTTCGGGGTCAGGTAGCACGGCAGGGCGGCCCTGATTTTTTTTTTTGAATTTCAGGGCGACATACGTTCACCGTGAACAAGTCCTGAGCATGGACCGACGCTCAGCGCGGAAAAAATAAAAGTGAACCACAGAGTGGCGGGCACACGGCGAGTGGCCAGGAGCTCGTCGACCGCCGCCGTGCACTGGGCGACGGCCCAGCCGAGCTGACCAGCGCCCAAGTGGGGACTGGGACCAGCACCCACAGAAGTGGGCGCTGAAACTATCCCCAGCGCTGGGCGCTGGTCCCATGGCCAGCGCCATACGCTGGCCCTTGGGGCCAGCGTCGCATGCTCGCCCCAAGGACCAGCGTAATGCTGGTCCCCAAAGGGACCATTGCTGGCCCCCTTTGGGGGCCAGTATGGGGGAGGGGGCAGCTGCACCCCTCCCCCTCTCTCTTTTCTTTAGGGGGGCAACCTTGTTCCCCTTAAACCCACCCTTTTTTTTTTTTTTTTTTTTTTAACTCATAGATTCTTTTGAGGGGAGAATTTGGGATAGACTCTTATCTGCGCCCAACCGGCCTGAGGAAACACGGTAGGATATGGGGAGCTGGATTAGACGATGTCAGGCTAAGGAGATGTGGTGAAATTTCTAGACGACATTCCAGGACGACGTTCTTGGAGAAGGTCATCACTGGACCCTGTCGGCTAGGAGTGATACGGCAGGGAGATGTCCATCGCACCTGGTAGTTCCGGTTACGAAGCACTGAGGCTGAACCTCAAGATGGTGCCACGCACAAGGACGCCGAGGTGGACAGTGCTGACGAGGGCCCCCTGAGGAGGGTGAGATTAAATCCACTTTCCCTCGTACGAACGACCCTCACAACGAGGGTAGAGAGGACTAAGCTCGAACCATCGCCTTTTCAGGGCTTAGGATTTTGTAGACTCTTTTTCGCTTATTCTTGTTTTTTTGCGCGCGAGCGTGTAAGCTTTTAAGCGGCATTACCAGGGTACTTCAGAGTCTACTCCTTTCTCTCAACATTTTCGCCAAGTCATTCTTTGCCTAGCATAGTTTTTAGAGTCGTAAAATTTTGAAAAGTTTACAAAAACTTCAAGAACTTCTCGTCTCTGTCCAGGACCATAGTCCACTAGCCCCCCAGTTCAAGACACGAGCTGATTGCAAGGAAATCGTGTCGTGAACTTAGGAGTAGGGTTTCCTAGGGTAGCTAATCCTCTCAATCCACAGGAACGCAACACGGTGGTTGGACCCCTATGACCGGTCATCGGGGAGTTCTCCGTAGTCAGGCTCATTCAAGAACCCTTTCAGGTTATCTCCATTTAGTCCATGCAGGAGCACTTTCTCTTTTAGAACGCCGGACTCATAGTCGACTGGTAGGGAGAGATACTTGGCTGCAGGCCCTCAGACCTAATCAATGCCCTGCCCTTGGTGGATGACCTAAGTCTGTCCCCAGGTACAGACTATTGACTTCCGGATAGGGTCTGGTTGTTACCCTTGATGCTGAGCACTAGGATGAGACTTGTGGAGAGTTACTCGTGACGCCGAGAGTCGGGATGTTGATTTGGAGAATTATCTGCGACTCAGGAGGTCAGAGAACCACTGAGGAGAATCATTCGCGACTCCGAGAGTTGGGACACAACTCAGAGGGTTAGAATGCAGCCGTGGAGAATCACTCGCGACGCCGGAGCCAAGATGTGACTCAGGGGGTCGGAATGTAACCGTGGAGAATCACTCGCGACGCCGAGAGCCGGGATGCGACTCAGGGGGTCGGAATGCCGTTGACCGGAGAGAATACAAGGCATATTGCACAAAACACATTCCTTATTTGTATAAGCCAAAGTACCATACTTTGTACAAACTGGAAGTTGTTCACAAAAGTGGATCATCCCTACAGAAGTTGTACTTCAACTAGTCAGCATTCTCCATAGTTGAATTTGCTGTGGATGTGGTTGATTTCACCATCCACGCGTTGGTGATTCTCTCCGGCCTCAGCACCCCAGGGCGGTGGATAGTTGCGATTCCCTCTTCTTCTCTGGGCCCGGGGCTCTCCCTATGGTTCATCCCTATCAAGCTGTCCCTGATTTCCTCTCTGGATGTAGTTCCGGAGATAGCCTCTTTGGACAAGAGTTTCAATCTCCTGTCGGAGTTGGAAACAGTTCTCTGTGGAGTGACCTCGGTCTTGGTGGAACTCACAATATTGGGTCATCGATCTCCCGACCGGCCTTCTTCTCAGGAGCGGCAGAGGAGGGAAGAAGTCTTGCCCTGAGTTTTCTGCGAAGACGGTGGCCACTGAGGCCGTGAGCGGGGTGAATTCTGGTTGGTGACGCTCTGGAGGAGGAAGTGGCCTCCTGTTTCCGGGAAGAGGTCTAAACCTCCCTTCATCTCATAATCTTCTCGAGCCTTGGGCTTGATTCAAACCTTCATTTCTTGATTCCCTTGGCTTGTTTGCTCTTGTATGCCCTCTCCTGGTTGCAGCACGGAGGTCAGCACCATGGAATCTAGTCCCACGGTCTAGTGCTTGATCGAGTGTAAGAGTAGGGTTAGAGCAGAGATCGTAGGATAATCTCTGATGCCGGAGCCCATCAAGAAAGGCATTTTGCGCAATGGCGTCAGGGAGGTCATCGCATAAATTTGCTTCTCGGTTGAAACACTCAACGTAATCACCCACAGTCTTTGGCCTACGCCGGGAACGATTGAAACGAGCCAGGAACAATTGCTCGAGTTATCTAAAGGTGAAGATGGACGCTGGCCACAAACCTTGGAACCACGATCTTGCAGCACCTATAAGAGTGATGGGAAAGGCTCTGCACCTCAAAGTTACAGAGGCCACCTGCATGTCCATATGAGACTTGAACATAGAAAGGTGGTCAACAGGATCAGAAGTCCCATCATACGGACTCATTTGGGGTTGGGTGAAGTGTCTCGGTGCTACTTCCTCCAGAACCTCATCCACAAAAGGAGAATTCACCTCCGGAATAACACCCGATCCAACCCGGCCTCCTTGTACCTCTTGGAGAAGGGCTTCTACGTTGGCCAGACGAAGTTCCACAACCTCCCCTGCTCGGGGCTCTCCCTGGATCCGATTGTCTGCAGCCCGGGCATTAGGGTGACGGGAGGGAGGTGAGTAAGAGTCAACCTCACGATCACGCCGACTTCTATGATCGGACCTGGCAGGCCGATGAATAGCAAGACCATTAGGGGACACCGACATATCCCTTGGCACAAATTCGTGTGGTAGAGGAGGTTGAGATCTTGGCATTACAGGGAGGGCCTTCTCTTGTCCCGTAAACTCAGGGTTGCGAGATAGAGGGCGGCCCTCGGGCTACTGCCCATTCAGAGTGTCCATAGAAACATCGCGATTTTGGGGCAGCTCCTCAAGCGTTGCGGGCTGGAGGGCTGGTCCATCTTGAACAAGGGGTGGTAGCAAGCGCGCGAGAAGGAGTTGTATACTTGACTTGAACTCTTGCATTTGGCGTTCAAGGAGATCAAACCGAGATGCATCCACAGCTCTTGAGGTTTGTCCCGCAGTTCCAGGTAGCAGAGTGGATGGTCCTGCCTGACCATTGAGGGGCAGTTATCCTTGTTGGTGGGAGTTTGTGGGTATGCGCTTGGATTTTTCGACATGTCTTCTCGTTCTTCAATTATGTATCTATCTAACTAGACCTTGTGGTCACTCAAGCTCAGCTAAGCAGAGAGCAGTGATCAAGGGAAGGCTTTTTGCTTGGTTTCCACAGACGGCGCCAAACTGTTGGTGCATAAAACTGGTACACACCTCGAGTATAGTCCAGTCGATGACAGGTGGGTCCTCTTGCTGAGGTGGAGTCGTCGATTGAAAAGTCCTCGAGCGAGCTGTGCTGGGTCCTGGGAGGACTGACCTGCTGTGTCCAGAGTCCTGCTCCTCAGGGAGTGTACCTGCAGAAGGCTCAGACCGGGGTTTATCCCGGTGAAGCCCTTCCGGCGTGGTAATCAGTGCTCAGAGAGAAAAGGTACAGAATATAGTAAAGAAACAAATGAACTCGCACGTAATATAAGTCATTAAAGCGTACCTCGGGCTTACATAGCCCCCGATATATATAGGTGTTGGAGATGATTAGTCGGGCCTAAATACGATTAATTAGTCGAAACCCTGTGTTTACCCGATAATTTGGGGCGTTTAGGAGATAATCGTTAGGCTTGGGCTTTTGGGCCCATTTGGCGAAGCCTGCGGGCTTTTGACAAGTCTGTGGCGGTGAGCTGGTGAATGAGCGCAGAGATCCGTGGAATCCTGGAAAAGAAACAAGGTGAAAATGAGAGTCGGTCAAGGTGAGCGACTGAGTCCCTGAAACTGATCGCTGAGGGCACGGCGTAGAGCTCAGAGCGGCACGTCCTTGTGGGGCTCCTCGCTCTTTCCTTGGTGTAAATGAGATTCCAGGGAGGAAACGTAGTCGGTGTATGCTCCAACGTGGCGTTGTGGATTCCAGAATACGTCTTTGTCATTGCGAGGGTTGACACGTGGTTGGGTCTCAAGTGTTGACTCAGAGGTGCCCAAAAATACCTTCATCAAATTTTATTATATAACATATAGAAAGGGAAGAGAAAATTTTAAAATTCATATAATTACAAAATGAAAAATGAGATTGAAGTGAAAAGGACGAGGAATTGAAAAAAATAAATAAATCTCTCTTCAAATGATTTAGCAATAATATGTGTTTTGAGATGATTTACAAATCTCTCTTATTCTCCTATTTTACAAATGAATGGATTTCATAAATTTCTCTTTATAGTACCCAAATAAGAAATTTTCTAAATAGAATTTGTGAAATCCCTTACCCAAATGAAATTCTCCCTTAAATCATCTTACCCAAACACAAAATTGCTATTCAGCACTTACTCCCTCTAGTTCAAATTTAAGTGCAACGGTTATATTTTCCATTGAACTTAACAACCAAATTTCAAAAAGACAAAATTAATAAATCATTTACTATCAATTCACATTTGTACATCCAAGATCAGGTCAAATTGGATAATATTTATTTGTCCCATTTTTTTTTTAATTCTCCTAGGTCGGACATAAGAATGAAAATATTATTTCACAAAATTTTATTAATTATTTACCCATTACATTTAACTCAGGTAAATGATAACAAAAATATCACATCACATAGGCGTAATGTGTAATTCATTCAAGAAAAAAAATATCATGGTAATCAAAATTTGGTGGCTATTTTTCATTCGTAAGCGATGGAGATTATGCATTTTATCATTTATAGTGAAATATAAATTATTGTAAATTAATCCTTATAATCCGTTTGGTTATTTGCATTCATTTTGTATGAGTTTGATTAAATTATCGCTTTTAAGCCAAAATAATATTTTTTTAGGCTAATACCCAATATTAACCAATATATTAAAATGGGTCTCAAGGGACAAAATTCATACCATCTTAATTCTATTAATTTATATATTTTTCTAATAAAAACTGATTTTAGCAAAACGCAAACACACACTTGGATGATGGAGAAGAACATATCCTGCAAACTCAAAATGGAAACAATAACATAGTTTAAAAAATGAAATTATTTGCTCAAATAACATGAATCAAGTGTCACAAATGGAAGGATTTTGGTTGATTCAATTTTTTTCTTTTTATTCATATTGTCCTAAGTTGCAAAATATTCTATTGTCAAGTGGGTACTTTGATTCGGTGGAGATCAAGTGTAAAGCCTAGTCCATGCATATTCATACTTTTAGTTGCCTTTGAGAACATTTAGGAAAATTACGGGGTGCGTTGTGCTACTTAATATTTACTTTAAAAATTTTAGAGGTTAATATATTAATTTTAATAATGATTTTTAAAATTAAGGGATTATTAGGTTATTTAAAATATGACTTAAATTTTTTTTAGGATATAATTAATATTTTTTTTATTTTAAGAGGGTAATTAGTGTAAATAATAAAAAAATTAAAAACATTACACAAGAATGGCGGTGGAATATTGTTCGTCTATATGTATATTTATTATATTATAATATATGCATAATTTAAAGAGAGAAAAAAAAAAAGGATAAAGTTAAAACAAAATATGGTGGGGGTCACTCCACGTGTCATTAACATGCACCACCAAAAAAAAGAAAAAGGAAAAGATAAGAGAACTGAGGCGGTGGCGTCTCAAACTTCACATATATATTGTTAAGATAATTGGTAAGTAGAAGATAAATTATGAATTGTATTATGAAAATTTGGTACAGAGACTACACGTTATACACATGTATTTATAAGGAAAAATAGGGGTTAGGGTTTGCCCTAATGGGCCACGTGAGCCAAGCTTATTATTACATTAACATCCTCCCTCAAACTCAAGGCGGTAAGTGGGAGGTGAACTTGAGTTTAGAAACCAAAGAGTGAAAGCGTCCAGGTAGATGAGCCTTAGTAAAAATATCTGTAGTTTGATCGGCTGAATTGATGAATTGTAGACGAACCGTATTCTGGAGAATGTGATGACGGATGGAGTGACAATCACTCTCGGTGTGTTTTGTACGCTCATGGAATACATCATTGTGAGCGATCTGAATACCACTCATGTTGTCACAGTATAGGGTAGTGGCAACAGGAGAAGAGATGCCCATGTCAGCGAGGAGCCATCGAAGCCAAAGAAGTTCTTGAGTTGCATCAGCCATGACACGATATTCAGCTTCAGTACTAGAGCGAGCAACCACAGTTTGTTTCTTGCTATGCCAGCAAAATGAGAGAATTGCCAAAAAAAAAAACAGTATCCAGTGGTGGAACGTCTGTCAGTGGGGTCACCGGCCCAATCGGCATCAGAATAAGCTTGTAAAACGGGAGTAGATTGAGTTGATAAATGAAGCCCATAAAATAATATACCCTTGACATACCAAAGAATGAGAAGAACAATCAAGTAATGAGTGGTCCGAGGAGCGGACAAGAACTGGGTGACCTTATGAACAGCATAAGCAATGTTAGGGTAAGTGACAGTAAGGTATACAAGACTTCCAACCAGTTGGCGATATAGAGTGGCATCCTGAAGAGGTGAACCATCAAGTGGGGTAAGTCTGACATTAGACTCGAGAGGAGTAGTGACAGTAGTTGAGTCAGTGATCCCAGCCTTGGAAAGAAGATCCGAGGTATATTTGGCCTGAGAGAGAAAATATCTATCAGAACCCGATGAGACTTTAAGGCCAAGAAAATAGGTGAGCACGCCAAGATCTTTTATCTCAAATTAGCCACTGAGAAACTTTTTGAGTTCAGAAATGCCTCGTAGATTATCTCCAATAATAACCATATTATCCACATATAGCAAAAAAATGATAATACAGTCGGCAGTATGGCGAATAAACAGAGCCGAATCATGAGTACTTGGTGTGAACCCAAACTGATGAATTGTTGTGTTGAACCGGTGACGTGGCAAATGACTAATGACAGGGCGCTGATGCATGCCATTTTGGCGAAGCAGATTAAGAAAGGCACGGTCCTTGTATTCTATTGCATTATCTGAGCGAAAAACTTTGATATTTTTAGAAAATTGGGTTTAAACCATATAAGAAAACTCAGAATATATTTGGAATAATTCGAATTGATGTCTCATAAGAAACAACCATGTATATCAAGAGTAGTCATCCACAAAGATAACAAAGTAATGAATGTCACCCATTGAGGCATGGGGAGAGGGCCCTCAAATATCAGAATAAATTAGATCAAATGGTTCAAGGGAAATAGACTGACTCTCTTTGAAAGGTAGGGCTAGTTGTTTTGCAAGTTGGCAATGAATACATTTAAAGAATTCATGTTGAACTGAACCTAGCTGACCGCTAGAGATAAGCGATTGGAGACAGTTAGATGAAGTGGGGCCTAAACAGCATGCCAAAGTTGGGATGGTGAGAGAGACACTGGTGGTTGTGGAGATAAGGATGAGGAAGAGGATACTGGTGGTGGTGATGGGGTTGAACAAGTTGATGAAGGGATATTTGGTTGGGGTGATCGTGGAGTTGGAGATGGAAGGTGTAAACTAGTAAGTTCAAATAGGTGTCCAACCTTACGACTAGTCCCAAGAGTTTCTCCTATTCGAGGATCCTGCACACAACAACCACTATTAGAAAATATGACTTCAAATCCCAATTTACAAAGTTGCCTAACAAATAAGAGATTTAAGGTCAGGTTTGGAATCAAATACGTGTCAAGAATAGAACGATGGGAAGTAGAAACCTGACCAGTATGTGTAACAAGTATTTTAGAACCATTAGCAGTATGAATACTAGGGATATTCATAGCGGATAATTTGGTTGAAAAAATATTGAGATCAGATGTCATGTGATTACAACAGGTAAAATCAAAGAACCAAGAAGAATTACCTATAGTAAGTGAGAGAGCATGGGAAAGATTTGTACCAATACCAATTTTGGAGAATATATGAAGGATGAATGAGACTAAATCTGCAATAGACATGGTGACAGTAGAGGAGGTAGGGTCCGAACCCTTTTTGAAAATGAGTGAAGAACCCATAGACATTGCTGTTGAACCTAGAGAGAATGTCACGGATGGATTCAGCATGCCAAAAGTTTCCATGAACCGGTATTAAATTTCCAAGTACTGGATGAGAAACGGGTGAACCGGCGTGGAAACAACACGAACATATAGTAAAGTATATTCTGTGAGTCTCAAATCACAAAACGGAGGCCGAAAACAGAATCAGAACGTCAAAAAACCCCAGGAACCGGTCCAAATATTCAGAAACCTGGTATAAAAAGCCCTGAACCGGTCTGAAGCAAATTATTGTGTTGAACCGATGACGTGGCAAGTGATTGATGACAGGGCACTGACGTGGTAGCCGGTCAATGGCGATGTGGCACAGTCAAAGCTGACTTAGCTGCTGACTGGACTTAAGGCTGACGTGGCAGCTGGTGAGTAGAAGTCATAGGATAGCTATACGTGGATCTGACGTGCCACCTATTTTGCGCGCGTGAGGGCGCGTGAACAGTAACCTCGTGATTAGCCTTACGTTTTTGGAATCTTCTCGTCGATATGGTTCCGATGGTATATGGTGAGTTGAATTTGGATCCCTGGTTGAGGCGGTAGAGCCCAAAATCTGAGACGGCGTAAAGTGGTAGTGCGATTGGCTGTTGGAGGCGCATGATGGCGCGTCTGAACTTCGATGGCGGTGATTTTGGTGGCATTATATTCTTCTATGTAAAATGAAGTCGGTGGTATGATATTTGTTGATATCGGAGAAAGGATGAAGCCTACAGTAGTGACAAAAGTCTCGAGAGAATATGGGCGGCGGCGGCAACGGAAGCGTTAGGGTTGCGAAAATTTTATTTAGAACAGGTCCAAGAAAGGCTTACTCTTGATACCATGTTAAGATAATTGGTAAGTAGAAGAAGAATCATGAATTGTATTATGAAAATATGGTGCAGAGACTACAAGTTATACACATGTATTTATAAGAGAAAATAGGGGTTAGGGTTTGCCCTAATGGGCCACGTGGGCCAAGCCCATTATTATATACATATACATATATATATATATATATATATATATATATATATATATATGTGTGTGTGTGTGTGTGTGTGTGTGTGATACACACACATACACTTTTCGAATGTGTATATATATATACACATATTTTGATAAAATAAAATATATATAAAGTGTAATTCATAGCAATACGGACATGTATAGTTATCACGTTTATGTCAAAAATGTATATATAGTAGGTATGAGAAATATAGTAGGTATAGATATATTTAATTTGCGAAGAATATAATTAAAAAAAAAATTACAAATTTTACTAAAACGATAATTTTTAGTATTTCGTCGACTAATAAAATTTTTAACAGTCGATTAATATTTTTTCTACAAATTTAAATTATTAATGCGGAAATTTTGAAATAATAACTATAACTGTAAAATTGATAATATTATTAATGCGGAAATTAATAATATGTTCTTGAAATGTGACAGAGCTTTTATTGACAAATGATAACATATTCCAAACATATTCAAATTACATTAATCACCCAAATTAGACGTATAATAATTTCGTATAATCAAAAAATTTGAGGAATGAGAAAATGATGTATTTTATGACCACGCATTGCATATTAGGTTTATTTTAAATAAATTATTAATTTAGGTCCTATCGCTGTTAGGTTTACAGGCGCCGCCAGCCGTGTAGTCTTTTGACGACAGTATTTTTATAGTGCGAAAATCGAGGTGAGTGTACTATCTTCTATGTAAATTAAAAAATTATATTTTTGTATAAATTGTGGAAAAAATATTTATTAAAATGGATGGTGTTATAACGTTATGTGGATCAAGTAGATTTTTAAGTGTGAAAAATGATTTTTATTATCCGACTATATCATAGTTGTCTTCTCATCAGAAGGGCATGTCCTGCGAGATGTGGATTACCTGTCAGGCAAGTCCTGCAGGGTGGATATGTCGTTACTTGTCAGTCAAGTCCTGCAAAGTGGATATGTTGTTACTTGTCAGGCAAGTCCTGCAGGGTGGATATATGTGGACCTGGCAGGAGTGCAAATCCTGCGGATGGCTGCCCCTATCACTGGGGATATTAAATGGCCCTAGCACTGATAGTCACTTTAGATAACACAGTTGTATAGGTTACGGTACCGTCATAACTCCCGATCGTGAGGTGAAATGATCCTATGGCTAGTAGGAAATATGAGTGCGGTATTTTTTTTATATGTCGAAATGTTAGATTGGTCGATTTAAATATATTATCTTATTGCAATGATGATAGTGGAAATTTATTTCAGCATGATATGCAATTATATTATATTATATTTTGAAAAATGGTATTTGATAATTATACTTGATCTATAAAAATATTTTTATATTATGAAGACAGTATACTGATAAAATATTTAGTTTCAGGTGCCGCAGTTAGAAGTGGGTCCATTACTGGCACTAGGTAGAGTCAGGAGATGGTATTGTTTTGAAAGGTTGACTGGACAAGTGTGAACCATGGAAGGTTCAGTTTTGTGGTTTTGTTATAAATATTGGGACGTGTGTATTCCCAAATTTTAAAATGGGTAAATATATTTTTGGAAGAAAAAAATTATAGCAGTGTATGTATGTATATTGGTTGATCGGTCAAGTAGTGTCGAGTCGACGTCACGCCCGACCTCGGGCGATAAGGGGCCCGGGGTAGGGTTGTGACATCAAGTGTTGCGACAGCAAGGGTTTCTTGGCGGCAAGGTTATCCTGGTGGGAAAGACATTTGACGACAAGTTTTTCCAGAAACAAGTGTGTCCGCGTGGAGTGTCTCAACGGTATTTTAGGACAACGGTATTTGAATTGTAAATATTTGTTGTGTAATTATTTTTATGGATATGACTAAATATTTACTGTCCAGTTTTTATTTTCAATAAAAGTATCGATATGTGATATAAAAGTTACTGTACCGTCGATAGGTGATTTAAAAGTTACTACACAGTAGTAATTATTTTAATGTGATTTAGTTTTGTAAATATTATTATGAAGCAAATATTTAAAAATTTGGTGTAGATATTTTGTAATATGGTTTAAAATATTGTTGTGCAGCAAATATCAATGGAAGATGTATCTTTTCTTAAATCAAAATAAATAATGAGAATTTTATGAAATTAATATTGGGTTTTGGGCATATAAATAAAATCTTAAAAATAAAATAAAAGTAAAAGTAAAAGTACCACTAGCAACAATATTGTCCATGAATATTGCGCGTCTTTTTTTTCCTCACCTTTTGCTCAAGATAATTTCTCTTACACTTAACTATTGATTGTGACTACGAGAATCCCCCTAACTTTTAAAACTACATTAGATACCCTTTGAACTATTTGGTTAAAGGACATCTAAACTCTCAGATTATTTTTTATTCCGAAAATGCCCTTCGAAAGTCAACTTTTTAGCTATTGACCATGTTGACTAAGTAAAAAGGCCATATTACCCTCCTATTAAAAAATATAATGGTTCAAAATGAAATTTCATAAAACATTCAGGGTACCTATTGTAATTAAAACCCTAAAATTTTCTCCACCTCCACCGTTTCATCTTCCCCACCACCACCACCACCACCACTACCAAAGATAAAAATCACAAGCAGAACAAGTTAACGAATCAAAAACAATTTCACGAACACCACCACCAAAAATAATTTCACGAATCAACTTCCCCGTCTCCAAAATTAGGGCTGAAGAAAGAGGCTCAGGATGAACTGGAAGAGAAAAATCACAAGCGGAACAGGTTCTCGAATCAAAAACAAGTTCACGAATCAAAAACAATTTCATGACCAAAAACAATTTCACGAACACCACCACCAAAAAATAAAATAAAAATTCACGAATCCACTTCTCTGGCTCCAAAATTAGGGTTGAAGAAAGAGGCTCAGCATGAACCGGAGGTGGTGGTTTGGGGTCTTCACGAACACCACCACCGAACAACAATGCCAAACAAAACAACCAAAACGAACAACACCACTGTCGAACTCAACAAAACAACCAAAACGAACACCACCATCGAACAACACTGCCAACCAAAACAACCAAATCGAACACTGTCGGAAGACTTACAGAACCTCCACAAGCCAAATTGTTCAGATCGTCTACTTTGGCGAACATGTATGTCGGAAGACGTAAAGTCAACGCTGGAGGAGCCAAACATCTAGTCCAAATCGTCTACTTTGGCGAACAAAATGTTCAGAGCTCAAGCCTTATTCTTCTCTTCTCTTGGAACACTCTGGGAAGATCGAACGCTTCGATCTTCGATTTCTGGAATTTCAATTCCAGGATTTTCGATTTAGGGTTTAGGGATTTTTTATTTCGATTTAAACCCTCAACAACATGAGAGATTACGATTTAGGGTTTAGCGTTGATTTCGATTTCAACCCTCACCGTATCTTCGATTTAGGGTTTAGGCCTGCGATATCGGAATTTTCGATTTGGGGTTGCGATTACGATTGAGGGACGAAGACGACGATTGAGGACGGAGGTGGTGTTGTTTGGTTCAGTGGTGTTGTTCGGTGTTGGAGATGTTTGGTTCGGTGGTGTTGTTCGGCGAGGGGGATTTGGGTCTTGAGGTATTCGGGGATTTGGGTTTGCAGATGGTGGTGTTTGGTTCGGCGATGGTGGAGGCCATGGTGGAGTTGGTCTTTGGTGGAGGTAGTGGTGGCGGCGATGGTGGAGGCAGTGGTGGTGTGGTGTTTGATTCGGTGTTGCAGGTTTTAAAGAGAAAGAAGGGGGTGAAAAAAATATTAAAAAAAAAAAAAGAGAATGGGGAAAAAAAATTAAAGAAGAGGGTGGGGTGAGGGTAGTTTGGTCACTTAATAGTTCTGAATATTTTATTAATTTTTTTGTTTTGAATAAGTAAGGGCAAAATGGACAATTCATTAAAAATAGCTCCGGTAAGGGGTCGCCGTGGTAATTTTGAAAATTAGGGGGATGCATGTAGAATTTTACTATAGTTGAGGGGGTCTAGGTGGAATTATCCCCCTTTCGCTCCCTCCTCTTTTTCCCTCTTTTGTGAGGTCCTATTTAACTCACTTTTAGAATATTCTAAAAATGCCACTACTCCCCCCTCCCCCCTTCTTTTTTTGGGAGATGATATTGCCACTCCCATAGTGGTATAGAATGACCTCCTTAATTTAGAGTTTAATTATTATATTTAAAAATATTCCATTTTATTTGTAAGAAGAAAAAAAATGGCGAAGCAGGAACAATCAGGTCAGGGTAGAGAGGGAGAAAAATCCAGGGACGTACACGCAATCCTAGATGTGCCAGGGATTTGTCCCCTCAACGAGAATTCTTTACTCCTTTAGAATTTTAAACTTGTAAAAATACCTGAATAATATCTCTTTAAATTTTTTAATATTTTTAGAGTGAAACGGCCATCCGATCTTTATATATTTTTAATAACATATAACGAACCGGCCACAGCAGTGTGGCCAGATTGTTGATGAGGGGTTTGTTATATAATATATAACAAACCCCGACCCTTAATTTTTCCAAACCCTTCATCTCCACCCATTAATTGACTATAACATATAACAAAGAACTCCCTCAGCAGCAACTGATACCTTCTGTTCGGGGACTGGGTATGGCAATCTACAACTTCTTAGGGGTCACATTTGATCCCTAAACTTTTCCTACGGATCCCCTAGGTCATTCTTATTTAGGGACTGCCTAGGGGTACCCCTTAATTTTTAGTGCATTCCCAAGTAGGTCCTAGGTTGCGTAGGGATACCCCCTAATTTTTAGTGCATTTGGATATAGGTCCTATATGTAGTTATTTCCCTCTACAAGGTTCTTTTTTATTTTCAATTAAGCTCTCAATTTTTTTATTTTTTTTTCTTTTAAATTGATGGTATAAAAATAAGGGTCTTTATGTGACAAGTCCCTCATTTTATCTTTAATTTTAAAAAAATCTCATAAACAATTACAACTTGTGTTTTAATCCTGTGCATTAAGAAAAAGGTGGAAGGCCCAACACATGCATGCACCGTACTCTCATAGTTACATTTAACTAACTTTTCTGTAAAATATTTGTTAAATATAACAAATATTACACAAATACATGTATAACGACCCGATTTTCCAAGACCACTACTCAGTTATTTTTTTTTTTTATTTTTTTACAGAGAAATAGAGACAAAAGACGAAACATCACCATGCTTCTGCTGCGCCACTCTGATAAATGAAATAATAATAATAATAATAATAGACGTAATCTCGATTTGCTATTATCCAAATAATAATAAATATCAACCAACTGTCAACTGACATAAATTTTAACATTTACTTAACACTACAAAAGTTTGAACCACTGATTATCAACAACGGCCCTACTCCTCAAAAGCAACACCACCCTCTGACTCTATCTTACGCTAGTAGTGGACTCGTCTCTACTTGGAGTACCTAAGAAAAAAATATTCTATCGGTGTTGTGTTTTCTTAATATAAAAATAATTTATGAATCGAGTACATTTATCAAAACCACTTTCCAAAACAGACTATAATTACAGTGATATTTTTTAAAACAAAATATAACCACACTGTCCAATATCATAATCATAGATATCATCAAGAAACAACAAATGAATATAAATCAATCAATCAAATCCCTCATATATAATAAGATACCCAAAACACATACTTCCCTACTAGTCATAAGATCGTTTCACCTCACGATCGGAAATTATAACGGTACCGTAACTTGTGCAATTGTGCAATCTAAGATTGCCATTAGTGTTAGGGCCATTCAATATCTCCAATCATAGGAGCCAACACGTAGTATAAACCACCATATTATGATGATAATTATCATCGTCAATAACAACAACAACAACCTGCAGGACTTGCCTTCCTGTCAAGTCACAACACAACGTTCTATAGGACATGCTCTCATGTTCAACTACATCACACGATATGCAAGAGCGTAGATGGATAGAATATATATATATATATATATATATATATATATATATATATATATATATAACTACGGTTCACATCACGTCTATCACTTACACTTGTTTTAGAAGGGGAAATCGAATTTAGTTCACCCATGTAACCCATAACTTTGTTTAATCTTAAAGCATGAGATTTGAGGACACATACTCTGTGCACGAATGATATTTAAACACAAGTTTTATTTCAAAAAATCACAAGTTCAACAGTTTCACATGAACAACGAATTTATCATTATTATCCAAAATACAAGAATACAAGAATTTCTTGAACTTATCACTTCTTAACACGGAGTCAATACACAACAGAGGTAATTACATCTCAAGAATCCTACTAGAAGTATTGTTCTTTTCCAGTTTTAAACTTATCACTTCTAACCATGGAGTTGGGACAAGAAAAGAGAACTACAACTATTGTTCTAAAAATGCTCATAAGGCTTTTTTCGAATATGTAGGAGCACGGAGATTTTGGAGGTGAAGCTGTGGCGGCCATTTCAGAGGCGAAGACAGAAAGAGAGCCCTTTTATTTTTCTTAAGAACCCTAGAGAGAGGAAAGGGCCGTTTGTACGCAAAGAGAGAGATCGAATTGTGGATTTCAAGAAATTGTTATACACTACTCCACTAAACTCTAGAATAAAAAAGAGTTGAATTAAAGCCAAGAATTAATGCAGTCTGCCATTTTAGAGGCGAAGAAAGAGAGAGAGAGAGAGAGGCCTTTAATATATATATATATATATATATATATATATTAATGCCGTAGTTATGACGTCACCGGTTCAACTGCGGTTTATCTATTGATTGAACCGTTGACCTTTGACCCGTTGACTTTTCCACATACGGGTGGATCAACAATTCCACATAAGGTTCGTCCTTAATTCTGCATGTGGATCAACAATTCCACATACGGAATTATGAAAAAAGAAATCATTTTACAACTGCTCAATCAACGACTGGCACGCAATGTTCATGAGAGCAAGCATATTATTTATCTATTTGTCAAAACTCATACAATCCATATCACGTTTACAACTTAAACCCGATATGGTGGAGGGTAGAGGGATAGAAATAATATAAAAAATAATAATTTAACTATGGTTCATATCACATCTATCACTTAAACTTGTTTTAGAAGGGGAAATCGATTTTAGTTCACCTATGTTACTCAGAACTTTGTTTAATCTTAAAGCACGCGATTTGAGAACACATACTCTGTGCAAGAATGATGTTTTAAACACAAGTTTTATTTCAAAAAATCACAAGTTCAAAAGTTTCACTTGAACAACATATTTATCATTATAATCCAAAATGCAAGAATACAAAAATTTCTTGAACTTATCTCTTCTTACCACAGAGTCAATACACAACAAAGGTAATTCATCTCAAGAATCCTACTAGAAGTATTGTTGTTTTCCAGTCTTAAACTTATCACTTCTTACTATGGAGTTGGGACTGGAAAAGAGAACTACACTTATTGTTCAAAAAATGCTCTTAAGGCTTTTTTCGAACATGTAGGAGCACGACCATTTTAGAGACAAAGCAACGACGACCATTTCAGAGGCGAAGAGAAAGAGAGAGAGGCCTTTTATTCTTCCTAATAACCCTAGAGAGAGGAAATGGCCGTTCGTATGCAAAGAAAGATATGTAATTGTGGATTTCAAGGAATTGTTGTACACCACTCCACTAAACCCTAGAATAAAAAAATAAAAATAAAAATTGAATTAAAATCTAGAATTAATGCAGCCTGCCATTTCAAAGGTGAAGAGAGAGAGATATGCCTTTTATTTTTCTTAAGAACCCTAGAGAGAGGAAAGACCTTTCATATTTATATATATAAATATTAATGCCGTAGTTATGACGTCACCGACTCAACCGCAGTTCGTCTAATGGTTAACCCAATGACCCGGTGACTTTTCCACATACAGGTGGATCAACAATTCCACATACGGTTCGTCCTTAATTCTGCATGTGGATCAACAATTCCACATACAAAATTATGAACAAAAAATCATTTTCCAACTGCTCATTCAATGATTGACATGCAATGTTTAGGTCAGCAAACATATTATTTATCTATTTGTCAAAACTCATACAATCCATATCACGTTTACAACTTAAACCCGATATGGTGGAGGGTATAGGGATAGAAATAATATAAAAAATAATAATTTAACTATGGTTCAAATCACGTCTATCACTTAAAGTTGTTTTAGAAGGGGAAATCGATTTTAGTTCACCTATGTTACCCAGAACTTTGTTTAATCTTAAAGCACGCGATTTGAGGACACACACACTTTGCAAGAATGATGTTTTAAACACAAGTTTTATTTCAAAAAATCACAAGTTCAAAAGTTTCACTTAAACAACAAATTTATCATTATAATCCAAAATACAAGAATACAAAAATTTCTTGAATTTATCTCTTTTTACCATAGAGTCAATACACAACAGAGGTAATTCATCTCAAGAATCGTACTAGAAGTATTGTGGTTTTCCAGTCTTAAACTTATCACTTCTTACTATGGAGTTTTGATTGGAAAAGAAAACTACACCTATTGTTCAAAAAATGCTCTTAAGGCTTTTTTCGAACATGTAGGAGCACGATCATTTCAGAGGTGAAGCAACGATGACCATTTCAGAGGCGAAGAGAGAGAGAAAGAGACCTTTTATTCTTCTTAAGAACCCTAGAGAGAGAAAATGGCCGTTCGTATGCAAAGAGAGAGATGTAATTATGGATATCAAGGAATTGTTGTACACTACTCCACTAAACCCTAGAATAAAAAAAGAGTTGAATTAAAATCTAGAATTAATGCAGTCTGCCATTTAGAGGTGAAGAGAGAGAGATAGGCCTTTTATTTTTCTGAAGAACCCTAGAGAGAGGAAAGGCCTTTCATATTTATATATATAAATATTAATGTCGTAGTTATGATGTCACCGACTCAACCGCAGTTCGTCTAATGGTTGACCCGGTGACCCGATGACTTTTCCACATACGGGTGGATCAACAATTGCACATACGGTTCATCCTTAATTCTACATGTGGATCAACAATTCCACATACGAAATTATGAACAAAAAATCATTTTCCAACTGCTCATTCAATGACTGACACACAATGTTCAGGTCAGCAAGCATATTATTTATCTATTTGTCAAACCTCTTACAATCCACATCACGTTTACTGCTTAAACACGATATTGAGAACGGTAGTGGGATAGAAATAATATATAAAAAAAAAATTAACTACGGTTCACATTACGTCTATTACTTAAACTTGTTTTAGAAGGGGAAATCGAATTTAGTTCATCCATGTTACCTAGAACTTTGTTTAATATTAAAGCGCGAGATTTGAGGACACATACTCTATGCACAAATGATGTTTAAACACAAGTTTTATTTCAAAAAATCACTAGTTCAACAGTTTCACATGAACAACGAATTTATCATTATAATCCAAAATACAAGAGTACAGGAATTTATTAAACTTACCACTTCGTACCATGGAGTCAATACACAATAAAGGTAATTAAATCTCAATAATCCTACTAGAAGTATTGTTTTTTTCCATTCTTAAACTTATCACTTCTTACTATGGAGATGGGACTGGAAAAGAGACATACACCTATTGTTCAAAAAATGCTCTAAAGGCTTATTTTGAGTATGTAGGTGCACGGCCATTTCAGAGGCAAAGCAGCGGTTGCCATTTCAGAGGCGAAGAGAGAGAGCCCTTTTATTTTTCTTAAGAACCCTTAAGAGAGGAAAGGGTCGTTCGTACGCATAGAGAGAGATGGAGTTGTGGATTTCAAGGAATTGTTGTACACTATATATATATTAAATTATTAATACCGTAGTTATGATGTTATCGGTTGAACCGCGATTCATCTACTGGTAGAACTGGTGACCCGTGACCCAGTGACTTTTCCACATACAGGTGGATCAACAATTCCACATACGAGTCGTCCTTAATTCTGTATGTGGATCAACAATTCCACATACGGAATTATGAACAAAAATTCATTTTACAACTGCTCATTCAACGACTGACACGCAATGTTCATGTTAGCAAGCATATTATTTATCTATTTGTTAAAATTCATACAATCCACATCATGTTTACTACTTAAACACGATATGGAGGAGGGTAAAGGAATAGAAATAATTTAAAAAAAAAAAAAATTAACTATGGTTCACATCATGCCTATTACTTAAACTTGTTTTAGAGGGCAAAATCGAATTTAGTTCACCCATGTTACTCAGAACTTTGTTTAATCTTAAAGTAAAAGATTATTTCCACAACTGTGAAATTGTACAAATTAAATAAGTTTGGGGGGTGTGAGTAAAAAAAAACATATGTAAATATAGTTTTATTTTTGTTTGTTTAGATAAGTGAGTACTGCGTTTTGAAATGTTAGTTCAGGGTTGTTTCAGATTGATCTTTGTGGGTACGAGTGTGATTCAATGCCAAGTGTTGTGCCTTGGGGTATCGTTGAGTTAATGACATTTACCTCTTTTATATTCCTGATATACCTTTGGCCAGTTTTTAAAAACCAAACCAAATCCTTTTGAACTTTTTGAATTTTTAAGCCTACATTAGTTGAGAGTGAAACTTAGTTTGGCATATAAAAATCCAGTACCTTTTCAGTGTTAAGTCATGAACTTTGTTGGTGGATAATCTATTCAGGTCTTTGGATGGTTGTATATTTAAGTTTTCGCGTACACACTTGGAAAGATTCTAGAATGACGTTTAATGATATTGAATGTTAAAATTCTAGAACACCACATGGTGCATTTTATTCTTGAACTCGATATGATTGGGGGCTGTTAAGGGAAAAACGTTTTGGTTGATTAGTTTGAATTCAAAACTCACACGTTGTTACTTTTAGTTCGTTTGTGCTTTTTCGTTTTTAGTATTTAAGTTCGTTATTTAGTTGTGATAGTTTATTTTAGTGTGAGGGTATTTTGTTCGAGTACTAGCAAAATTCCAAAGCAAAATTCCAAATTTGGGCAAGCCGAATTTGGTAGTTTTCGAGTGTTCTTGTAGTGTTTTAATTCATTTTTATTTTTTTTTATGTAAATTAGGTGTTAGGGATGAAAACGGTTGAAATCGAACTAATCCATAGGACATCAATGGAGAAACTTTGAAAAAAGATCAAAAAGAGAACCTGCAGCCTCATCACTGCAGCGCCAGCATCACACGGCCATTAGCCTTTGATCGCTGCAGCGATGAAAGATCAGTGGACCTTCTACCTCCCCATCGCTGCAGCGATGACAGGGCAGAATCCCTACTGATTCGCCATCGCTGCAGTGATGTCCTTATCGCTGCCGCGATCAAACAACAGCTGATAACACATTTTCTTGATCTTTTTAGGATATTTTCGATCCCTATTTGTATCCACCAACTTCCAACCTTGCTAATGACATTTTTTAGACTTATTAGAAGCCCTAGATCAGACCTAAGAGCGGAAAGCGCATTTGGAGAAGAGGAAATGATCATAGAACAATTTTTGGGAAGTGGAACCATCCACTTTATAGATTTGCCATTCCTTTTTTATTTCTATCTTTGTTTCTATACTTTGTTGATTGAATTATGATTTTATTCTCATGTGTTAATGAATATTCAATTATAATCATGTGTGGCTAAGTAGTTATTATCTAGGGATTGATTAGTTCATGAACATGCATGTTTGAGTGAATCTGTGTTTCGTTAATGGTTGTTCATCTATATCTGATTGTGTTCACCGTTTTATTACATCCATAGTAGGCTTTGTATGGTATCATGATTGGTTTGAGAATACGGAGTTTAACACTTGGGAGAGGTAACCCCGGATTCAGACTAGGGTTAAACATAACACGACGTTCTAATGTTTCGAGAGATTATTAGAACGAGTGCAATCCGTGAGGTTGGGTCAAGACTCGTGTACTCATTTAGATGCTAGATAGGGATATCGGTGTTGACACGATTGCATATTCACTCACTTTACACTTGGGAGAGGTAGCGAGTGAGTTTACGATACCTAGATTGTCGGATAGGTTGAATACCGTTAATGTAAACTATACTAAATCAAACATATATTAGTGAACGAAATTAATCCCTAGGTAATCCAGTTTCATAGAATTAATTCTAATTTTTTAGGTTTAATTAATTTTCAATTAGCAAACACATTTCAAATCTTGAAATGTCTAGATAATATTAAGTTATGTCAATTGTAGTATTAACTAATTCTAACGACAAATCCCAGTGGACGACACTTGATCTTCTGATCCACTGTATTAAAACTTGACCTCATACACTTGCGAGTAAAATCAAAGCGTTAAAATATAGCGAACAATTTTTTGGCGCCGTTGCGAGGGATTTAAGTTAGTGATTTAGTTGATATTACTACCAAGTAGCTCAGTATTAATTTAGATACTCATTTGTTTTATTTGTTTTTGTTTAATCGTTTTCATTTGTTGTGGTGACTGACAGTGTATGCGACATAGCCAAAGCTTGAAATTCCTTGCTCTTGATTCGAAGATTGAACGTACATTGAGAAGGATAAGGAGAGGAAAAACTGAACTCAAGAAATGGCTGACGGTGGTGATGATCGTGTGAAACGACAACCGCCGATACCTCAAGCGCTACTGCAACAACCACTGGAATCAAAAGTTCAACAACAGCTATGACGTCATCGGTTCAACCATCGTAGTTATGATGTCACCGATTCAATCGCGGTTATCTACTAGTTAAACCGGTGACCCGTGACATGGTGCCTTTTTCACATATGGGTGGATCAACAATTCCACATACGGAATTATGAACAAAAAATCATTTTACAACTGCTCATTCGATGACTGACACGCAATGTTTAGGTTAGCAAGCATATTATTTATCTATTTGTCAAAACTCATATATTCCACATCACGTTCACTACTTAAACACGATATGGAGGAGGGTAGAGGGATAGAAATAATATATATATAAAAAATTAACTACGGTTCATATCACGTCTATCACTTAAACTTATTTTAGAAGGGGAAATCGAATTTAGTTCACCCATGTTACCCATAACTTTGTTTAATCTTAAAGCACAAAAATTGAGGGCACATACTCTGTTCACAAATGATGTATAAACACAAGTTTTATTTAAAAAAATCACAAGTTCAACAGTTTCACATAAACAATGAATTGATCATTATAATCCAAAATACAAGAATATAGGAATTTCTTGAACTTATCACTTCTTACCATGGAGTCAATACACAATAGAGGTAATTTCATCTCAAGAATCCTACTAGAAGTATTGTTCTTTTCCAGTCTTAAACTTATCACTTCTTACTATGGAGTTGGGACTGGAAAAAAGAACTATACCTGTTGTTCAAAAAATGCTCTTAAGACTTTTTTCGAATATGTAAGAGCACGGCCATTTCAGAGACGAAGCAACGACGACCATTTCAGAGGCGAAGAGAGAGAGAGAGAGAGAGAAAGAGAGAGAGAGAGAAAGAACTTTTATTCTTCTTAAGAACCCTAGAGGGAGGAAATGGCCGTTCTTACGCAAAGAGAGAGATGTAATTGTGGATTTCAAGGAATTGTTGTACACTACTCCACTAAACCCTAGAATAAAAAAGAGTTGAATTAAAATCTAGAATTAATGCAGTCTACCATTTTAGAGGCGAAGAAAGAGATAAAGACTTTTTATTTTTCTTAAGAACCCTAGAGAAAGAAAAGGCCTTTCATATATATATCGTAGTTATGACGTCACCGATTCTACCGCTGTTCGTTTACTGGTTGAACCGGTGTCCCATGACCCAGTGACTTTTCCACATACGGGTGGATCAACAATTCCACATACAGTTCGTCCTTAATTCTGCATGTGGATCAACAATTCCATATACAGAATTATACACAAATAATCATTTTACAACTGCTCATTCAATGACTGACAAGCGATGTTCAAGTCAACAAGCATATTATTTATCTATTTGTCAAAACTCATACAATCCACAACACGTTTACTACTTAAAGACGATGTGGGACAGGGTAGAAGGATAGAAATAATATAAATTTTTTTTTAACTACGGTTCACATCATGTCTATCACTTAAACTAGTTTTAGATGGGGAAATCAAATTTAGTTCGCCCATGTTACCCAGAACCTTGTTTAATCTTAAAGCACGAGATTTGAGGACACATACATTGTGCATGAATGATGTTTAAACACAAGTTTTATTTCAAAAAATCACAAGTTCAATAAATCGTTTTTTTTTTTTTTTCACAATTTAGTACGAAAATATAATTTAAAAATTTATATAGAAGACAATACACTCATCTCGTTATTTACGCTACTTATTATACTATCGTCGTAATGCTGACAATAGAGTATAAATTAAGAATAGAGTATAAATTAAGAATTTATTTAAATAAATCTAATATGCAATGTGTGATACTAGAATGCAATCTTTTACATTCCCATATTTTTCTTGAAGATATGAAATCGTTAAATGCCCAATTTTCTTAAATCAATATTAACTATACAAAAATTACTATAACAACGATTACAAAAAATTTTTTGTTAATAATTTAATCTACAGAAAATATTAATCAATTGTTAAAAATATTATTAGTCAATGAAATAAAATTTACAAATTTTTATTTTAAATTGTATTCTTCACAATTTAGCTATATCTATGTATAAATATACCCATCATGTTTTCCCGAACACACATACACACACACACATATATATATATATATATTGTTAAGTAATAATAAAAAATAAAAAAGGGGCCAAATTCATGTTTATATATAGGAAAAGATACATTTTAAACCCTCTAGGTTTATGTACATTTTTAAATGATCCCTCTCCGTTTGAACGTTTTATTTTAAACTCTCTACGCATCAACATGTTTTTAAATGGTCATTTTGTCAAAAAATTCATCAAATTTAACGGAATAGATGGGCAAACTAGTCTTTTTACACATTTTTTTTAATGATTTTTTTTTAGAATTTTCTTTTTTAATTTTTTTCCTAATCTCTCTCTCCTGCTCATCTCTCTCTTCCTCTTCCCCTTTCCTCCATCCCTCACTCCCTCCATCTCTCTCTCCCTATGAAAACACTCCCTGTTAAGGGGGTTAAACAGGGGTGTTTTCACCCCCTTCAAGGAGGTGAAAATACCCCATGTGATCACGGAGCAGGTGAGTGTGACTCATAACCCACAGTTTTAAAACAGATGCTAACAAATCAGATCTAACGGAGCTACTATCTGGGTTTTCATTGTGGCAATCAGGGACAAAGATGTGTGGTCATGGATGAACGCGAAGACAGTCGTGGAGGTGGTTATATCGGGTCTACGGCGTATTCGACGGAGTAAACCGTGATGGCAGCGACGATGTCAAGTCGACGTGGTAGCACGGAGGTAGTGGTGGCGAAAAAATGGCAAAGCCAGGGAAGAGGCTGGTAGCGTTGTCGATGTTAGTATTCCCACCCACCCCCCCATTTTCGTGGAAGTCTATCTTTATAAGTGAAGTGAGCACACCGGCATTGTCGTCTCTCGACTTTTCTTCTGCAATTATCCTTTGTTTTTTCCCTCTTATTTAAAATGAGACCTTTAACTATGTATATCTCTTCCTGGGTAAAATGTATTCACCCTTCAACCATACAAATTTCTTCCAAAAATTAAAAAAAACAAAAAAAACAAAAAAAAAAACACCCTTTTTCAAGAGGAAAAAGTGTGTGTGTGTGTGTGTAAGAGAGAGAGAGAGATTTGGGTTTGGGTGAACTAGGTGTGCTTGCTGACTCTATCCACATTCCACTTCTTATATTAATCCTGGCTTAGATAAGGAAAAAAAGACCAGCTTTAGCGGTGATTTTTGAAGGCCATGGCAGCTCGTAGAATCTCCTATCTCCTCTCCCGCTCTCTCTCCTCTCCTCCTACCTCCTCTGTTTTTCTAGGTTACTTCTTCTTCTACTGGATTTTTTTTTTTATATATATATATATATGGAAAAACATCTCTGATTGCATGCATGCCTCACTAATTTTTGATTTCACCCATGTTTTTCACTATTCACTTATTCTTTCTTTTTGGGTTTTGGGTCCAAGAACAAGGATTATATCTCTACTTTGTCATATGAAAAACCCTTAATAGGTGGTGAAACACCTCCTGTTATGGGGTCACCCCTAGTACGGGGTGAACCACCCGTAATAGGGGATGTTTTCCAATTGCGAGGGGAGAGGGAGGGAGGGAGGGAGAAAGAGTTGAGCTAGAGAAAGAAGAGGGAGGGACAATTGAGCGGGAGAAAGGGGGGAGGGAGGGAGAGAGAGTTGAGCAGAAGAAGGAGAAGAAGAGAGAGAGGGAGATAAAAAAAAATAAAAAGAAAAAGAAAAAATGATTAAAGAATAAAAAAAATATAAAATGGAAATTTTGCCCTCAAAATTCCATTAGTTTGGACGGATTTTTTTACAGAAGGACTAAATAAAAACATACTGATACATAGAGGGTTTAAAATAAAACACTAAAACGGAGAGGGACCATTTAGAAATGTGTCAATAGTTAGAGGATTTAAAATGTACTTTTCCCTTATATATATATATGGTTGAAAATTGTTGTCTTCGTTAAGAAGGTAGCAATTTCTTCCATTACATTTTATTTTATAATATATTTTATTTATTTATTTATATACACTAACTATCTTTTTTGAAATAAAAAAAAAATTAATTATATCTCAAAATTTTTAAAATTATATTTTAAATGACGTAATAATCTCTAAACTTTTTAAAAGTCAAAATTAAAATTAACATATTAACCCCTAAAATTTTTTAAAATGAAACTTTTAAATACCCTAATAACCTGTAAAATTTTAAGGTAAAATTTAAATAGCATAATGAACCTCATTATTTTTCTAAATGTTTTAAAATGCAACTAAAAATATGCATGTGTAAAAATTAAACTTTACAATCTTTTCACCCTCAAAGAAATATTGTCCCGAAATTTTAATTACCTTAAATGAATAAATGCATATATTTATTCCTCATTTCCTCTTTTCTTTCCCACGTCGTCTTTTCCATGGAGTGATTGCGCCATAGCACTTTTACCAACGGGATCGTTTTCGTCCTCAATACTTGATTTTTATGGTTTGAAATCTGTACTGACTCCTCAATATATGACAAGTCTTCATTCAATTCGATTGGCTAAGAAGTCAAGACATGTGAAGGATTTGACACATATTTCTTGAGTATCGAAACGTGAAAAATATCGTGCAATCTAGTCAATTCTGGCAGTATGGCTAGTCAATAGGCCTCTATACGAACCCTTCCTAGAATATCGTATACCCCGAAGTACCTCAGACTTAGCTTTCCTTTCTTTTCAAATCTCATGATGCCTTACTATGCAGATATACGTAAAAACACGCAATCACCCACTTCAAATTCCAACTCTCGTCTACGCTTGTCAGCAATACTCTTTTGCTGGCTCTGAGCAATTTTCAGTTTTTCTTGAATCAGTTTTACCTTTTCCGCCGTCATTTGAGCTATGTCCGACATCAATAATTTTTGTTCTTTAACTTCAGTCCAACATATTGGAGTTCTGTATTTTTTACCATACAACCCCTCATACGATGTCATCTCAATTGCCAAATGGTAGCTATTATTATAAGCAAACTCCATCAACGTCAAATGATCATCCTAACTACTAGAAAATTCTAGAACACAACCCCTCAACATATCCTCCACTGTCTGAATTGTGCGCTATGATCGACCAGTAGTCTGAGGGTAAAAAAATGTACTGAGGGTAAAAAAATGTACTAACAATCTCATTAATATACAATTTTACATACTTGTCCATGGAGTACGTAATTTTTATAGTCAGAAAATTAGCAGACTTGGTAAATCTATCAACAATCACCAAAATAGAATTATATCCCTTTTGAGTACGAGGCAATCCCGAAACGAAATTCATCGTGATATGTTCGCAACTGAATCTTCAATTCCTTTAGCTCGGTAGGTGTCGTACGATAGGGTGAAATTAATATAGGAGAAGTACCCAAAAATAATTCGATAGTGAATTCAATTTCTCTATCCAGTGGTAGCCTTGGCAATTCTTATGCAAATACATCGGGATAATCCCCGACCACTAGGATATTTGTAACCCATACCTCATTCTGATTAGTGTCAATCACATGCGTGAGGTAGGTATCCCTAACATCCCTTCTTTAACAATTTCTTGGCCTCTAGAATTGAAATCAAACTAACAGGGGTAATGATTCTATCTCCCGAAAACACGAACTCTGACTCGCATTAGATTCGAAAAGTAACTTCATTTTTAAAACAATCGACTGTGGCATGATAGCCGAATAGCAAATCCATAACCAGTATCACATTAAAATCGTCACTATTCAAGAGTAATAGATTCACCGACAATTCTCTATCACCAATATGAAACATACCATTTTTATACACATTATCTATCAACACTGACTTGCCCACAGGGGTAGAAATAATAATACCATATGACAGAGAAGTAGAAATGTTTTCTACATGCATCATAAAGGTCGCCGAAATAAATGAATGAGTAGAACTTAGGTCGATGAGTATACGTGCATCTTTATCATATAAAGACATGATACATGTAACCACATCTAGGGTAGCCTGAGCATCTTGCGGAGTAGTAGTAATTACACGACCTCGAGATGGAGGTCTACCAATCGATCCTCTACCTTACCCTTAAATACTGCTAGGGTCAACACTGCCTACACTGCTCACAGAAGGTATAGGTGTAGCAGCAGATTTCGGATAATATGGAGATATGTGGCCTGACTTTTAACAACGGAAACATATTGGACCCGCCATAGGACAACCTCTAACGAAATTATCCACATTGATAGCATACGGTTGTTCCAGCTCGGCTAAACATCTGGCTCCTACCTTACCCTTGTTGCTCGGAACTCTGTCAAGATACATTCTGTCGCCGCGTGGGATATGATTATCGTGGGCCTAGGCTTCTAGCCGACTGATCAGCTATCGGGGCCCGAGGAAGTTTTTATTAAGGGAAAGATCCCTGAGAGGTGCCACTTGAATATATGATAGATGTCTTGAACTTGCTCTTTTTGTACTGTTCATGATTTTGAGCAGCTTCCTGCATATCTTTCTCTACTAATTTCACTGTGTCCACTAGTTCCGCATAAATTTTTATTCGTCTTCCAGTCAACCTTGAACGTATTTGCAAATCTAGTCATTTTTGAAATCTTCTACATCTCGTTTACTCAGTCTTCACCAAATCAGGAGCGAATCGGGACAGAGCATCAAATTTGATTTCATATTGTAGAACTGACATCTTTTCCTATTTTAGTAATATGAATTCCTCCTCTATCACGAACTAATAGGATTCAGGAAAATATTTTTCATTAAATACTACAACGAATTGATCCTAGGTGATCTGGAATTGAAATTAATCTCTTCATTTCTTCCCACCAGTGTTCGGCCTCTCTTTTCAGCTGGAAGATGGCGAGAGGAACCCGACTATTATTAGTAATGCCCATTGCCTCAAATACGTATCCTATGTTCTTCAACCAATTTTCAGTATCAGTAGGACCTGTCATTCCCGTAAAAGTTAGGGGGTCCAATTCCTTGAATATTTTCAAGAGTACAACCTAAGGATTGATTGTTTCAATTTAGTCCCTCAAGCATTCCATCATCTTTTCCTGCTACTCAGTCAGTTGCACAACAACCTATAATATTCGCTCAACGACATCCAAGCTTTCCCGCGCTCTACCTCTTTTTCATTGAGGTCCAGAATTCTCACTACTTTCATTTCCACGATCCATATTCAAGATTTGAAATGAAATTTAATAAATAAAAAGCTCAACAATGCGACAAACAGTGCATGATACAAATGTACTATTTAATCAAATAAAATAACTACCACACACAAGCCGAACCAACCTATCAACACCCTATCTTATGGTCCACTACTAACGAGACAATCTAACACGTCTAAAAAACCTATAACCTAAGTTTTGAAACCAAAAATTGTCACACCCCACCCTAGGCCCCCAATGCCCGAGTCTAGGTGTGACCTCGACTTGACGTTCTGACCAACAACAAATATAAATGAACATGTACTAATATATATTCTTTTTTTTCTAAAAAAACATTTATCAACTTCAAAATTCTGAAATACACATGTCCCAAATATTCATAACAAAACTACAAAAAAAAAAAACCTTTTACAGTTCACACTTGTCCTTCCAATCCTCAAAAAACAACACCACCCTCTGACTCTACTGAGTGTCAGTAGTGGGCCCGTCCCTAAGTGAGGTACCTGAGATAAATTATTTATCAGTGTACTATCTTCACAAGATAAAAACAATTTATGGATCAGGAACATTTAGCAAAACTTATTTTTCAATACATAACCACAATAAACATTACTAAAACCCATAGATATAATGAAGATATAGCACATGAATATATATCAACCAATTAAATCACTTTTATATAATAAACTACCAGAAACATACTTTTCTACTAGCCATAGGATCGTTTCACCTTACTAACGGGAGTTATGACGACACCGTAACTTGTACAACTGTGCAATTTAAGGTTGCCATCAGTGTTAGGGCCATTTAATATCTTCAATGATAGGAATCAACACGTGGTATAAATTACTATATTATGATGATAATTGATAGGTGTGATCTACCTACGTATTTCCAAACCAAATTAAGTTGGTTTTTGAGCGTTTATATAATATTTTATTATGTTTTAATTAGTTTTTATCTTTTTGTATTAAATCAGGTGTGTGGGGCAAAAAGATAGGAAACTGTAGCGAAAACAATGAGATTGAACAGAAGGTGAGTCGAAGTTACGGTGGATAAACAAGCTCGGAGGCAAAAATATGAAACAGGCCCACCGCCTAGGCGTCCAGACCTCCGCCTAGGCAGTGAAGATGCTGAGAATGACAAAAGGCTACTAATAGCCCACCGCCTAGGCAGAAAATTTCTACGCCTAGGCGAAAACCCCAGTAGAAACATTTTCAAGTCCACCGCCTACTTCTTCGCCTAGGCGGTCACCAAACCTGCAAAACCGATACAGATGCTGTAACTTCAAATCTATTTGGGACTACGATTCAATCCTATTTTGGAAACACTCAAAATATGGAAGTTGTACATCTTTTTCTTAGATTTTCATAGATTTTTTAATCATCTCAATCGGAGTTCAGATAAAGAAATTACAGTTAAAACAAAATGCAAACCTGCAGTTACTTCGCCTAGGCGAAAATTCCACCGCCTAGGTAGAAATCCGACATAAAGTTAACCGACCTAACTTCGCCTAGGCAAAAACCTCTGCACAGCCTTGATATTTATTAGATATTTTGAGATCTTTTGCCTATAAATACCTCTTTCCTCCCTCTTCTCCGGCCTCTATTGGATTTTTGAGCCCTTTATGCTATATCTAAGAGTATATTTAGGAGTTTTAGAGGTGGAGAAGATGGAAAATCGATCATTGAGCGTTCTTAGCGGTTTATCTTCGGACGGGGCTAAGTTTTTCAATTGTTTTTCTTATTTCTTTATCTTAGGATCATATGAGCATGTTTAGCTCATTATTTCATTATTTATGCAGCTAAGGCCATAGATAAACATTGATTGTAGTAGGGATTAACACTATATTTGTAAATACGTTGTTTGGATGGTTTCGGTGTTGCATTTGTGATTGTTCTTCGTAGTTTGATTGTATTTATCATATTGTTTGTTTATTATGCTTAGTTAGATAAATGAAAAATATGGGGTTTTGACAAACCCCGGATTCGGATTTGGGTAAACAAACGCCATGATTTTATAACCCGATCGGGGTTTGAATCGTGGATAATCAATGACGTTGGGGCAAGACTCACGCGACCTAGGGTCGTTAAGACGTTGAGGAGGACTTCTTCGTTGACTCAAAGTTGCGTTATATCCCTCGTCTTACACTTGAGAGAGGTGGCGATGGAGTTTTAGAATGGAGACTGTCGATGGGGTAAATACAACGCGACGATCCAATAACCTGGGAGGGAGTTGGATTGTGTGCAATCAATGACGCTGGGCAAGACTCACGTGACCTAGGGTCATTAAGACGTTGATGGGGACTTCTTCATTGACTCGAAGTCATGTATTCCCCCGTCTTACACTCGGGAGAAGTGGCGGTGGACTTTACGTACTGAGATTGTCAAATAGGTCGAACACGTATTTGTAAACACATTAATCCCTAGGCAATTCTTTACCCTAAAATATATTAGTATATTAGTGTAATTAATTTAGCTTATATTAGTATTAGTTTAATTAATTAAATACACTTTTTTTTCGTCTAGATAAAATTAGGTCATGACAAACACGGTATTCGATAGTAATGACACCAATATCTGTAGATATGATAACCCGATCTTTCACGATCACACTATACTAAAACTTTGACCTCGTACACTTGCGAGTAGTCATATAAGCGAGCAATTAAATTCTCGTCGTACGAGTTTTTGGCGTCGTTTCCGGGGATTGGCTTGTTGTTATTCTTGATATTGAGTGTAAATTATTTAATTTTACTTTAGGCATTTATTTTGTATATAATTTTTGTTTGTAGTTTTGTTTTTGTTTCTTATGCAGGGTACTTGGCGATGTTAGATCGATGGGTATTGATACATCTATTTCGATGGGATTCCAAATCGTTTTATGTTGCTTGGCCAAGCACATAAGCCGGTCAAGCGTTTCGTTGAAAGATTGAGCCATCCAAAGCAAAACCTCGTCAATCTTGAGGGCGTTTTGAAAATGTCGGGCCGAGGACATTAAATCACGCACTTCTTGGGAGGCAACCCAAGGTCAAATAAGTTAAATCCGTTACATCCGACCTGAATCGGGGGCGAGATCCTCTCGTCTCCCAAGTAAGTGTTCTCAAACACCCTTCGTCAGGATACTTTAAATTTTATATGTTGAGATTGATGATTGGGATTGCTTAGGACACTGTCCATTTTGAGTTCGGAAGTGATGTGTAGTATTTAGTATTGTTAATTTATGTGTTATTGTTTTTTCGTATTGCATGTGTGTTTAGGTAAGAATGTGTTTATGTTTTTGTGTGTTATTGTTATATGCTGAGTTTTGTATTCATCTGGGCCATTACCTGATAATGAAAATTACCCCTGGTTGTTTTCGAGGTCAAGGGTAATACTCATGCATGTGTGATTCTGTGTGCTTGACTATGTTTTTTGGTAAAAATTATTGTAGATCCTAATTTACACGAGCACATAGACTCAATGTATAGTTATTCAATTAATTTGAGGATGATTATCGATTAGCCAAATTCATGACACATTGAGGATTCTAGAACTTGATTGAGGGGAAGCTTGAGGCGAAATCCTAGGCGAGGTAGTTTAGGAGACGTGATTTAGGTATTCTCTTTATCGCTTGAGCCTTTAAAGCCTACCTTTATATATGTTTATCCTTCGTTATCCTGTGGAAGGCTAAATGCAAATTCAATTCTGAACACATAAACTAATACCCTGGCCAGTTAATCATTTTCCAAACCTATATCGCTGAATTTAAAGGCACATTTAAGTGGAATCAAGTTAGCCATTTGTAAGACCCTAATTTTTATTTAAGTCGTATTTTATAATATTTCAAAAATAACGAGGTATTTTATTTGATTTAAATATTTTAGGGGTTAATTGGTAATTTTTAGAATATCAAAATTAGAATTTGGTCTAACTAGAAAGATTTCAAAAAATAACAGGGTGGATTGTGTTATTTATTTTTATTTAAAAATTGTAGGGGTTAATTGGCAATTTTCAGAATATCAAAATTTGAAATTTGGGTTTAATTAATAATGTAAAGAAAACTGAGGGGGGATTAGTGTAAATATAATACGAGTCAGAGTTCGTCGTTTGGTAGTGTGTACTCTGCTTGATGTCTGTGTGATTGTGTGTGTTTAGGTTGTCTCTTCGGTTGTTCCTCCGACGGACATGGTGTGTGTGTGTTCTGTTTTTTTTTACCAACAGTGTATATGTGTGTGCGAGTATGTGTGTGACTTAGTGAGTGTGCATGTGTTTCGTTTATGTGGGTATGTGTTCTGCTCCTCCGTTTGTGTGTGCGTGTGTCCCTCCGAGTGTTTTGGCGATGGCATATGTGTATGTGTGTGTGTCTGCTCATCGACGTGCATATAGGTGGGGCTGATCGGAGTTGGTCGGTGGAGAGTTAGAGAGAGAGAGGGTGGGTTTGGTTTTGTGTGTGTGTGGGTGTGTGATCTGTGGCGATGTGGCGTGACTGGAGTAAGGTTGGACGGCGGTGAAGAGCCGGCTGAGACTGAACGGAAAACGCAAACAGAAGTAGGAACGGGAAGAAGAAGAAGCGGGGGAATTTTTTTTTACACAAACCACCCCACTAAAATCCAAAAATCCAATTTCGATGCCGGTAGAAAATTCGGGAGACGTACAATTCCGAACTTCTTTAATATATGCATTTAATTGTCTCAATGTGAAATATGTGTTATTATTATCGGTGAATTTAGTGTTATTTGTTCGTATAAAATATGTTAATATTGTTTGGTATATCGTGTGAAGTGTTCCCTGTGGAAATTATATGGAATGATCTGAAAAATGCGGAATTTATGTGACGAGCCTGTTTATGTGGTTTACGTGTTACATAAATTAAATGCACGTATTAGAGGGGTTGGAGTTCTAGTGAGCGTTGGCTCACAACCCCATAGTGTTTGGTTGTAGGGTCGGCTAGGACGAAACGGGAGAAGAATTTTATTTGAAATTCCTAGTAGTAAAAAAATAATTGTAATTGTTATTTGTTGTTGTAATCGGACAAATTGATTATCACAGTTGTTGTAATATAATTGTTTTAATACAATGTTGGAAATTCGGTGTTCAATTATGAATTCGATAATTAGTAGTTACTACTGGATTTGAAATGAAGAATATTCACATATATATATTGGATTTCATAGATATTAAACTCGGTCGATTGATTTTATAAAATCTTTAAACTCTAAATTATCGTTGTCGATATATTTATGGAAATTGTCGCCATTTTGAATGATAATTATACCGGTTTTTCGTTCATAATAAATTATCGGTTATGCGTTGGGTAGGAATTTCTCTATAGGAGAAACCATAGTCCGGCCCTGGGAAACCGGGTCGTGACACCGTTGCAAAGGCTTCTTGATGTGAGCGGTTAGGTTTAGTGCGAACTTCTAATTGGTTCGGTATTTGAGTACTCACTTGTCATTTTTCATTTGTATTATACATACCCCTTCAATTGTAACGATCAAATAAGTTTGGGGGTGTGTTCGTTAAAAAAAAATGTAAATATAAGTTTATTTCATTTCTTTTGATAAGTGAGTATTACGTTCTTCAATGCATGTTCGGGATTGTTTCTAATTTTTATATGGGGGTTCGAGAGTAAATGTGCCAAGCGTTGAACCATGTGATAGGTGTAAAATACCTATCTAATCCTAAACCGAATTTGCCAGTTTTTTAGTATTTTATTGAAGTTTGAATACCGTTTTAGCTTTTTTTATTAGTCAGGAGCAGGGACGTAAACAATTGGTAAACCGAGCAAACTGGTGCGAAAGGGGTAGCCAAAAAGATGAAAAAGAGGTTTCAAATAACAGAGCAAATCCGCCTAGGCGAAGTTTCCACCGCCTAGGCGGACATTCATCAGAAAGTTGAATTGCTGAAGATTTAAAATCCGCCTAGGCGAAGTTTCCACCGCCTAGGCAGAAATCCACCAGAACGCTGGAAGTACTGAACTGCTGGATAGAGCTGCACTGCTGTAAATTCGCCTAGGCGAAGTAGCTACCGCTAGGCGGAATTCAGTCAGAAATATAAGGAGCCAAGAAGTTAGTCCTCCGCCTAAGCGAATATTCTACCGCTTAGGCGGAATTCTAACCGACTTAAGCACCGCCTAAGCGAAGTTTCCACCGCTTAGGCGGAAATCGCAGAACAGGTCAGAATATCTGTTTAGATATTTTTGAACCCCTAAGCCTATAAATACCCCTTGGCCACGTCTGAAACTGTTGTTGAAGAACCCTAACCCTAGTAGAGAGCTATTAAGCTATATTTTGAAGATCAAGAAGGAGGTTCATCATTCGGATAAAGAAGAATAACTTGCGGATCGATCATTAGCGAAAGTGAACCATTTCACTTCCAGATTTGATTGTTTCTCTCTTGTTTTATTCTTTGTAATCACTTTTTCATATCTAAGAATATTGAATCCCTCTTATTTTGTATGGTATATGGCTAAGATCTTGTAGTAGTGGTTAAATGTTACTTAGGTGTAGTCGAAATTATGTAATCGTTTAGTTGAGTAACTTTATGTTACTTTAACAAGTTGTTTGTCTAAATAAGATTGTGTTTATCGTTATTCTTGATATTATGCTTGTATAGATAAAACGAGAATACAGGGTTTGACACTCGGGAGAGGTAACCCCGAATTCAGACTAGGGTAAATACAACGTGACTTTCTAACGACCCGGGAGGGCGTTAGAACGTATGCGACCCATGACGTTGGCTCAAAACTCATGCGACCTAGGGTCGTTAAGGCGTTGAAGGGGACTTCTTCGTTGACATGCAGTCGTGTAATCCCCCGTCTTACACTCGGGAGAGATAGCGGAGGAGTTATTGATACAGAGGTTGTCGGATTAGATGAAAACTGTTATAGCTAACTAAATAACGTCGATTATGCATTATATGAAAGAGATTAATACCTAAGTAATTAGTGTAATTAGAACTAACATAATAGTTGTAATTTATCTTAGTATAGTAAATAGAAAACAAACAAATTACGATTAGTCCAGATAATACGAAACTATGTAAATCACAATACTCAACTGAATTACACGAATTTCCCAGTGGAACGATATCCGATCCTAAAAGATCCATTATATTAAAACTAGACCTCGTACACTTGCGAGTAGTCTAATTACCGCGAGGAGGAAACATGGTTGTGAATCCTCGCGCGTACAAGTTTTTGGCGCCGTTGCCGGGGAAATGTGTTGTAATTTGGTTGATATTGTGACCAAGTGGTTGAATATTAATCCTGACAATTCTTTTCTTTTATTTTATTTTAAATTATTTGTTTAATTTGTTTCGAGAGATGTGATCATACAGAGCATACAACGAAGAAAGAGTTTGAATTCTTGGCTCTTGATCCCAAGATTGAGCATATGTTGAAAAGGATAAAGAGAGAGAGAAGAAACCAACTTCAATACAATGAATCACGATCCAACAAAGCATTCTATCCAAAATACCTTGTCTATGAGGGATTTTGATGAAAAATGCTCAAGAAAATGCCCCGTAGGTACTATCGTGCTAGAAGGCGAAGACGGACGAACTTTCCGAGTCAACGGGGAGCGGATCAAGCACTACTTCAAGGATGAAGAGCGAGTTGTGGAGAACATCTCCCTCGTTGAAGGATAGAGCCGGAATTCATCAACGTCCATGCTAGGGACGTAAAACCAAGCAATATCTTTTGATATGACATCGAGGGAAAAATGGCAAAGCGACGCCGGTTTCTGAAATCGATCCCCAAGATTTGGCATCAATTTATTTGTGCCAATCTGCTCCCTACCTCCCATGTGTCCGATGTTGCCAAGGAGCGAGCATTTATGCTATACGGCATTGATAAAGGGACGCCCGTCAATGTCGATTGGCACATCTACTCGTCAATAATTCATACTGCCAGGACAACAAAGGGTTGTGGAAGGGCGGACCAGGTGAAGGAGAAGAGGGTCAGGAAGAGGAAGAAGCCGGTCCTTCCAAACCACCAACGCCTACAACCAGCCGAAGCTAAATCGCACAAATCTTACGAGATGTCCGTAGTCTCCAGTCCGATGTGAGTCAACTTCAAGATAATTTCGCCCGGATGGAGAACTACATGGAATCCTACATCTGTAAACAAGATCAAAACCAACGAGTCATATTCGAGCATCTTGGAATTGACATAGGGCGTTATACGCCCGTGCCACTTTTCCAGCCGGATGAGCCGCCACCGCCATCTCATCCACAATAAATGGTAGGAGGTTAGATTTCTATGTCTTCCCTCCTAGGTATGTGTTCGCCCAGTTTTCATACATATTTTTCTATTCTGCTACAAGTTTACTGCTTAGGCAGTGGGGACACTGCCTTGTTTAAGTTTGGGGGGAGTATGACATGCGATGCATATAGTTTTTTTTTTTTTTTTTTTTTTTTTTTGTCTTGAAGGGGATAAGAAGGACGAAAAAAAAATTGATGTAAAGGGGAAAAAAAATTCTTTTTGGTGTACAAATTTATGTATTAATGTTAAAATTTTTGTAAATTTTGAAATTATTTTTGGTTATACATGTGTAAGGATAATTAGCATAGGTAATATTAGTTTGTAGAATTAAAGTAGAATTGTTAATGAATTGAGTTGTACAAGCATGCTGAGTTTTTTTTTAGTTCGTCTGAACCATGTCCCGATGATGAAAATAACCCCCTAAATTGTGTTTTAAGATTGGGGGTAATACCATTCACGTGTGTTTTGTGTGCTTAGCATGTCGATTAGGTAAAAATTATTTTGATCCTAAATCGCATGATTGCATAAACTTGTTGTATAATCAATTGAATGATTGGACGCCGATTATTCAGTATTAAGTTCATGACAGAAATGAGGAATCTAGAACTTGACTGGGGGAGGCTTGAGGCGAAATTATAGGTAAGGTAATTTCGGAGGCATGATATAGGCCTTCATTTTTATCGCTTGAACCGTTTTAAACTAACTTGAAAAGTTATTCCCTCATTCTCATGTCGAAGCCATAAAAATTTTTGTTTTCTAAACTTGTTTCTATACTTTAACCAAGTAAATTTTTCAGAACCATTGTCGCTAGGAATAAAAGTGAAAAATTGAGTGAAAACAAGTAGCATTAGATTATGCTAACTTGAGGCGGGCAATCGGGGTTTCAGTATTTTTGGTTAAGTATAAGAGTATTCACTTGTCAAGCTTTTAGTTGTATCTAAACACCCCTAAAATTGTACAAAATTGAATAAGTTTGGGGGTGTTCCTAAAAAAAAAAAAAAAAAAAACAAAAAAAAAAAAAAACAACAACAACAACTATGTGAATATAGTGTTTAAATTCAATAGACTTAACAAGTGAATACAAGTTTACTAAATCCTGTTCAGGGTAATATCTTCAAAGATAAAGGAGTCGTGAGAGAGATTTAGCGACAAGCGTTGTACCTCGGGTATCGTTAAAATTATAACGAGTTTCTAGTCCTACGATACCCTTGGCCGTTCTTCAAAGCCTGACCAAGCCCTATTGATCTCAGTGAATGTCCGAACCTACATTAGTGGATAGTTGAGCCCAGTCAAGCATATAGTTTCCCTTAATGTTTTAACAAGTTTAAGTCATGATCTTATTCATTGAAAAATCTAATCTGGCATTTGATTTATTATATATCCGAGTTCTCACACACACACATTTCAATAGGATCTAAAATGATTTGAACTGATATTGAGTGTTGAAATTCTGGAACACCACGTGGTGTGTGTTATTTCTTAACCGAATCTGATTACGGGTTGTTGAGGGAAGAATATCATGGTTTCTTTGACTAAACTTAAATCTCACAGGCGTGTACGCCTTATTTGTTAATAATTATGTATTTGTAGTTTATGATGTAGCTAATTAGTGTAGTTAGTGTTATTTAGCATTAGGGTGTTTTGCTCGAGAACTAGCAAAATTTCAAGTTTGGGGGTATTTGATAGGTGTAAAATACCTATCTAATTCTAAACCGAATTTGCCAGTTTTCGAGTATTTTTTTGAAGTTTGAATACCGTTTTAGCTGTTTTTATTAGTCAGGAGCAGGGACGTAAACAATTGGTAAACCGAGCAAAATGGTGCGAAAGGGGTAGCCAAAGAGATGAAAAAATGAGGTTTCAAATAACAGAGCAAATCCGCCTAGGCGAAGTTTCCACCGCCCAGGCGGACATTCATCAGAAAGTTGAATTGCTGAAGATTTGAAATCCTCCTAGGAGAAGTTTCCACCGCCTAGGCGGAAATCCACCAGAACGCTGGAAGTACTGAACTGCTGGCTAGAGCTGCACTGCTGTAAATTCGCCTAGGCGAAGTAGCTACTGCCTAGGCGGAATTCAGTCAAAAAGATAAGGAGCCAAGAAGTTAGTCCTCCGCCTAAGCGAAGATTCTACTCCTTAGGCGGAATTCTAACCGACTTAAGCACCGCCTAAGCGAAGTTTCCACCGCTTAGGCGGAAATCGCAGAACAGGTCAAAATATCTGTTTAAATATTTTTTAACCCCTAAGCCTATAAATACCCCTTGGCCACGTCTGAAACTGTTGTTGAAGAACCCTAACCCTAGTAGAGAGCTCTTAAGCTCTATTTTGAAGATCAAGAAGGAGGTTCATCATTCGGATAAAGAAGAATAACTTGCGGATCGATCATTAGCGAAAGTGAACCATTTTACTTCCAGATTTGACTGTTTCTCTCTTGTTTTATTCTTTGTAATTTTTCCTTGGAGATGGAAAATTCGCCCTCCCGGTTTTATCAATTTGCAAATTCTTCCCCAGTTAGTTAAAAAAATGAAATTGGCTGATATTATGACAATACTAGGTAGCATAGATATCATTATGGGAGAAGTGGATCGTTGAAATGATAATGGATACAATAGAAGTACAAGTGATCAATTCTTTTTCCAGATTGGAATCCTTAAAAGAGTCCTATGGACTCATATGGATGCTTGTCTATCATTTTTTCATATCTAAGAATGTTGAATCCCTCTTATTTTGTATGGTATATGGCTAAGATCTTGTAGTAATAGTTAAATGTTACTTAGGTGTAGTCGAAATCATGTAATCGTTTAGTTGAGTAACTTTATGTTACTTTAACGAGTTGTTTGTCTAAATCCGATTGTGTTTATCGTTATTATTGATATTATGCTTGTATAGATAAAACAAGAATACGGGGTTTGACACTTGGGAGAGGTAACCCCGAATTCGGACTAGGGTAAATACAACGTGACTTTCTAACGACCCGGGAGGGCGTTAGAACGTATGCAACCCATGAAGTTGGCTCAAAACTCACGCGACCTAGGGTCGTTAAGGCGTTAAAGGGGACTTCTTCATTGACACACAGTCGTGTAATCCCCCGTCTTACACTCGGGTGAGGTAGCGGAGGAGTTATTGATACAGAGGTTGTCGAATTAGATGAAAACCGTTATAGCTAACTAAATGACGTCGATTATGCATTATATGAAAGAGATTAATACCTAAGTAATTAGTGTAATTAGAACTAACATAATAGTTGTAATTTATCTTAGTATAGTAAATAGAAAACAAACAAATTACGATTAGTCGAGATAATACGAAACTATGTAAATCACAATACTCAACCGAATTACACGAATTTCCCAGTGGAACGATATCCGATCCTAAAAGATCCATTATATTAAAACTAGACCTCGTACACTTGCGAGTAGTCTAATTACCGCGAGGAGGAAACATGGTTGTGAATCCTCGCGCGTACACCATGGGTAATGTTAGGTTAACAATGTTAACCCGTTTTCTATTCCAAAATACCCTTAGCCAACTATCCTTAACCGAACCAAGTCCTAATGATCTTTATGAACTACTAAACCTACATTAGTGGAGAGTGGACCCCAATCAGGCCTATGTAAATCCTAGTCCTATATGGTCTAAGTCATGTGTTTCGGTGGTGGATAATCCAATCTGGTCGTTGTATAGCAATATTATTTGAGTCTTACACTAACACATTTACAGGATCTAGAATAGCGTTCACCATTATTGCATGTCAAAATTCTAGAACCTCATGATGTGTGTTACTGCCTGAACTCGATATGATTGGCGGTTGTTGAGGAACAAAACTAACTTGGCTGTTAGAAGAAGTCAAAACTCGCATGTTGTTATGTTTAGATTATTTTTAAGTTGTTTGTTATTTAATTCAGTTTGGTGTATTTTTCATTTTAGTGTGTGTGTGTTTGGCTGGAGGACTAGCCAAATTTCAAGTTTTGGGATATTTGATAGGTGCGATCTATCTACATATTTTCAAACCGAATTAAGTTGGTTTTTGAGCGTTTATATAGTATTTTATTATGTTTTAATTAGTTTTTATCATTTTGTATTAAATTAGGTGTGTGGGGCAAAAAGATAGGAAACTGGAGCGAAAACAATGAGATTGAACCTAAGGCAAGTCGAAGTTACGGTAGATAAACAAGCTCGGAAGCAAAAATATGAAACAAGCCTACCGCCTAGGCGTCCAGACCTTCGCCTAGGCAGTGAAGATGCTGAGAATGACAAAAGGCTACTGACATCCCACTGCCTAGGTAGGAAATTTCTCCGCCTAAGCGAAAACCCCAGTAGAAACATTTCCAAGTCCACCGCCTACTTCTTCGCCTAGGCGGTCACCAAACCTGCAAAGCTGATACAGATGCTGTAACTTTAAGTCTATTTGGGACTATGATTCAATCTTATTTTGAAAACACTCAAAACATGGAAGTTGTACATCTTTTTCTTAGATTTTCATAGGTTTTTGAATCACCTCAATCGAAGTTCGGATAAAGAAGTTATAGTTAAAACAAAATGCAAACTTGCAGTTACTTCGCCTAGGCAAAAATTCCACCGCCTAGGCGGAAATCCGATAGAAAGTTAACCGACCTAACTTCGCCTAGGCAAAAACCCTCTGCACAACCTTGATATTTATTAGATCTTTTAAGATCTTTTGCCTATAAATACCCCTCTCCTCCCCCTTCTCTGGCCTCTCTTGGATTTTTGAGCCCCTTAGGCTATATCTACGGGTATATTTAGGAGTTTTAGAGGTGGAGCTCACATCCCAAAGTGGAGAAGACGGTGAATCGATCGTTGAGCATTCTTAGCGGTTTATCTTCGGACGAGACTAAGTTCTTCAATTATTTTTCCTTATTTCCTTATCTTAGGATCATGTGAGCATGTTTAGCTCGTTATTTCATTATTTATGCGGCTAAGTCCATAGATAAACATGAATTGTAGTAGAGATTAACACTATATTTATAAATATGTTGTTTGGATGATTTCGGTGTTGCATTTGTGATTGTTCTTCGTAGTTTGATTATATTTATCGTATTGTTTGTTTATCATGCTTAGTTAGTTAGATAATGGAGAATACAGGGTTTTGACAAACCCCGGATTAGGATTTGGGTAAACAAACGCCATGATTTTATAACCCCCGATCGGGGTTTGAATCGTGGACAATCGATGACGTTGGGGAAAGAATCATGCGACCTAGGGTCATTAAGACGTTGAGGAGGATTTCTTCGTTGACTCAAAGTTGTGTTATATCCCTCGTATTACACTTGGGAGAGGTGGCGAGGGAGTTTTAGAACGGAGATTGTCGATAGGGTAAATACAACGCGACGATCCAATAACCCGGGAGGGAGTTAGACTGTATGCAATCAATGACGTTGGGCAAGACTCATGTGACCTAGGGTCATTAAGACGTTGAAGGGGACTTCTTCGTTAACTCGAAGTCATGTATTCCCCCGTCTTACACTCGGGAGAGATGGCGGTAGAATTTACGTACCGAGGTTGTCAAATAGGTCGAACACCGTAAACGTTAGTAAATCGAAATCGAACACGTATTTGTAAATACGTTAATCCCTAGGCAATTCTTTACTCTAAAACATATTAGTATAATAGTGTAGTTAATTTAGGTTTTATTAGTATTAGTTTAATTAATTAAATACATTTATTTTTCGCATAGATAAAGTTAGGTCACGATAAACGCAGTATTCGATAGTAACGATACCTATCCCTGTAGATATGATAACACGATTTTTCACGATCATACTATACTAAAACTTTGATCTCGTACACTTGCGAGTAGTCATATACGCGAGCGATTAAATTCTCGTCGTACAATAATCATCGTCGTCAATAACAATAACAACAACCTGCAGGACTTGTCTCCTCTCAGGTCACAACGCAACGTCCTACAAAACATGTCCTTCTGTTAGGACCAACAACATCTCGTAAGACTTGCCCTCTTGTCGTGACCACATTATGACATAGTGGCTAATAATAAAAATTACTTTTCATGTTAAAAAATTTACTTGATTCGCATAACGTTATAAAAACGTAAATTTTAATAAATCTTTTCTTTTCACAATTTAGTACGAAAATATAATTTAAAAATTTACATAGAAGACAATACACTAATATCGATATTTGCGCTGCTTATTATACTATCGTCATAATACTGACGTTGTTCGAGTCGCCTATGAAGCTAACAATGATAAGGCCTAAACAAATAATTTATTTAAATAAATCTAATATGCAATGCGTGACAGTAAAATGCAATCTTTTCCATTCCGAATTTTTCTTGATGATATGAAATTGTTAAATCAATATTAACTGTACAAAAGATATTATTACAATGATTACAAAAATTTTCTTATTAATAATTTAATCTACAAAAAAATATTAATCGACTATTAAAAATATTATTAGTCAATGAAATAAAATTTACAAATTTTTATTTTAAATTGTATTCTTCACAATTTAGCTAGATTAATGTATAAATATACCCACTATATTTTCCCGAACCCATATATATATATATATATGTCTGAAAATTGTTGTCTTCCTTAAGAAGGCATTAATTTTAACCATTATATTTTATTTTATTAAATTTTTTTTTTTATTTACACTAAGTATCCCTCTTGAAATTAAAAAAATAAAAATAAAAAATAAAATATTAATTATATCCCAAAAATTTTAAAATTATATTTTAAATGACTTAATAATCTCTAAACTTTTTAAAAGTCAAAATTAAAATAAATATATTAACCCCTAAAGTATAAAATCAAACTTTTAAAAGCCCTAATAACCCTTAAAAGTTTTATGGTAAAATTTAAATAATACAATGATCTCCATTATTTTTCAAAATATTTTAAAATGCAACTAAAAATATGAATGTGCAAAAATTAGGCTTTATACGTCAAGTGACATATATTTTAACATATACTTAACAGTACAAAAGTTTGAACTATTGATTGCCAACAATTGCCCTGACTGCCTCAAAAGTAGCACCACCCTATGAACCTATCTAACGCCAGTAGTAGACCAGTCTCTACTTCGAGTACCTAAGACAAAATATTTTATGGGTATACTATTTTGATAGTATAAAAATAATTTATGGAACGGATACATTTATCAAAGTCACTTTCCAAAACAAAATATAATCACAGTGATATTTTCTAAAATAAAATATAACCACACTGACCAATATCAAAATTCATATATATCATTAAGGTATACAAATTGAATATAACCACACTGACCAATATAAAAAAATATGCACATATAAAATCGGGTGTTACAACATGTAATATAGTTAAATGTAATTTGTAATATGTAATTAATATTATACAACTACATGCAACTAATATGACACAGACATGAGCACATGTGAGACTAATATACAAGTAAATATCAATTTAAGGGACTAAATTAAAACTTATGTTTTAAATGGGACTAATAACATATTACATCCACTATTTGGAACTAATCAACAGTTATCCCTAAAATAAAATTGGATCATCCAAAGTTTAATTAGATCCTTAAAAAGTAAAAGCGAATGAAAATTGATTTCAGATGTCACGAATATTAAAATTGACCAAATCTTCGGATACAAATTGATTTTTTTCCAAAATCTTGATTTCAATTGATTTTCTTAAAATTATTTTTAAAAAAAATTAAAGTGATCAACTAAAATATGATATATTTTTTAAACTTGTTTCCAATTTGATAAATTGAACCCAAAAACTAACTTTAAAAAAAAAAATTAATTTTGTAATCAAAAGTTTCTTTGATTTTACGAAGCTCAATTGCATATCCGATTAACGTGTTTCTAGAGTTAATTTCATTTTGAAATATTTCAATTTGAATATTGGAACCACACTTCAAATATCGATTAAAATTGTTCAAAAATTTCTATTAAGTTCCTAGACTTTTCAATTTTAAAAATTGTTTCATTTTGACTATCCGAGGCCTAAATGGGACTATGGAACTTACAATAGGATTGTTTTTAATGTTGCCAAAATTTACCTGGTATGTAAACTAGTGCCACACGTGCCAAAAAACTCAACAACACACTACCCACTTAGATTAAATTCTTCTAAGGAGAGTAAAAATACAACGGTTTACAGCGAAGGGTTTTCAACAGTATGTAGAGAACAATAGTGTACTCAGAGTAAAGAATATAGAGCCTCTTATGTGATGCCTATCTTCCTCATATATATCTTCATGCTGACTGTCTTTAGAGCCGTTATTGCCACAACCCTCTCCACGTTCTGTACTTGGCCACCGTGACTATTGCTTGCACGACTATTTAGCGGTAGTGTGCTAATCACGTCCGTGCATGGGCAGAGAGGTTGGTGTGATTTATTACTGTTGACTTACCATACCTGGGTTTTGTCCCTGGGCCCCCATTGGGGGATTTATTAAACGTTGGGCTGGTCCGTCTGTATAGCAGGGCCTTATTAGCAGGCCAGGTGTTTCCTTCCTTGGGTCATCGGATTTGGCAGCCCGTAATCAATTCTTGGCCTACGACCCTATTCTAATGTATTGGGTCGGGTCCCATCCATTGACCCGACCTGCCATCTTGAGTCCAGCTCCATTACCCATACATGGGAATTTTTCCCACATCATTTGCCCTCCTGACTTTCGTGATGATTCGTCGAATCGGGACAAAAGGTTATTGTTATTCTTCAGTCCTTTGATAGGTGTTTCTTCGAGGTTGTTGTCCTAGTCTTATCTTGGGTCTCTTGATCAAGTAAAGTTTGGGGAAGATTAAGCTGAACATTGAAGTTGATGTGTCATGGGCCAAGTCAGGACAACGACTCAGACGTTAGTGACTATGTGTTAGGCTCTTGGGCTTTCTTACTGGGCCCAATGTTCTTCCAATTAGGATCATCCCAATCCCAGTCAGGTTGGGTTTAACATTTGGGCGAGTTCAATTCAAATCTGACCAAGCTCTCACCTCTGCCAAACAGTACAGATTAACTGGGCACTGTTTGGTTAATTAATTGTTCTTCCCAATTTTAATCTTATCGGTAATGTAATTGTGACTTTTGAGTAATCATGATCTGCCTTAATCTCTTACCGTACTTGATTCGGGAAATCGTCACTTTCTCCCTCGATATTTGCTGCCACCGTTTGGTCATAAATAACTCGACAGTTACTTTTTCCCTTTTTTATTGCTTCCTGATAATTGGTTCGGCTATTTAAAGCCACAACTTCTCAGGGTTTTCTCCCAATCTTCTTCTTCATTTTCTCTTGCTTTCCTTTTCTCACATCTGTTCCAGTTCTGAAATAGCCTCGTCATCATCTACTTTCGATATTTTCGATGCCGTTTAAGCTGAACGGAAGAAGGAGGTAAAGCAAGGGATCCTCTTCTTGCCAACTCATGATAAAGGTGAAGGTTTTCAACGATAAACACCCCAGGCGTCGAGCCATTAAGGAAGCCTCCATTCTCTACGCCTCCCTCAATGCCGCTTATGTCTGCGCTGTATCCTAACTCCAAAAGCTCTATTGTCAGTTGTAGGCGGTGGAGGAACGGAATGAGAAGTTGTGGGCCCAAGTGCACTTCCTAAAAGCTCGTTATGTTGCACTGAAGGCAAGGAAAGAGAAGCTTCTGGACAAGAACGAGGAGAAAATGGAGAATATTCGCTCTCTGTCTCTGACGCTAAGCCAATACAAGGCAAACGACTTCTACCGCTCGATCTTGGACTCCGAATGCTCGAATTTTTTGCCATTTTCGTGGTCGAAGTAGTTTTCCATTTTTATTATTTTGTAAAAAACCTCAAGAGCATTTGAACAGTACGGGCTTATTAGTCACTGAGTAAGCTCCTACACGTTCGAAAAAAATCTCAAGAGCATTTTTTGAACAATAGGTATAGTTTCGTTTTCCAGTCCTGACTCCATGGCAAGAAGTGATAAGTTTAAGATTGGAAAAGAACAATATTTCTAGCGGGATTCTTGAAATGTAATTAATTTTGTTATGTATTGACTCCATGGTAAGAAGTAATAAGTTTAGGAAATTCTTGTATTCTCGAATTTCAGATTATAATGATAAGTTTGTTGTTCAAACATCATTCATACATAGAAGATATGGCCAAAATCTAACAAACCAAGTTCGGGATAATAGGAGTTAGCCATTTTCCCATTAAATCAAGTTTAAGTAGTAAACGTGGTGTGAATATAGTGTTAAATTTTTTATTAAATGTGGTGTGAATCTTGTGTTAAATTTTTTATTATTTTATCCCTCTGCCCTCTTCCATATCGAGTTTAAGTAGTAAACGTGATGTGAATTGTATTAGTTTTGACAGATAGATAAATAATTTGCTTGGTGACCTGAACTTTAGTAATTAGTTGCACGTCACCGTCGACTGAGCTGCTGTAATTAGTCTACGTAGCTTAGTTGGTATGTTGTGCTGACCTAATCAGTCCTTGTTGTACTGAGCTAATCACTGGTGGGCTGACTTGTTAGTTTTAGGGTGAGCTGAGCTTGATACTTTCTCTACCTATTGGGCTGGTCTTGTTTCGATGAACTACCCTGGGTAGTTCTTTTTCGATTGGGTTGGCCTTGGTGGCTTAACCAATGTTGGTAAACTAAGATGGGCAGTTTGGTCTGCATGTGAATTGGGTTAGGCAGTTCCGTTTTAATTGGGTTGGCCTTGAATGTAACATTAATTATTCTCATGTTTTTACATATTGTATTATGTGTGGATATTACATTCAACACCTGTGGATAATGAATGTAACATCAATTGTTCTTTTGTTTTATATATCAACGGTTAAAAATCATATGATATTATATTCAATTCCTGTAGATGTTGAATGTAATATTAACTATCACAAATAAACTGCAAAATACAAGGTGCAAAGTGTAAAAAAATTTAAAAGATGAAAATACCTTTTTCTAGCTGTCACGCATTATGGCACCAAGAGGAGGCTCTGAAAGGTAGATTTCTCTCTCTCTCTCTTTACTTTCTCGATCATTTTCCTTCTTGCCTTGTCTTCTCACTTCTTGTTTCTCTGATCGAAGAAATTTACAGCCGCAACTATTATGAATGGCCGCTGCCGTTGATGCCATGGCACATATGGGATTCGATGAAGAATATGTACGGAGAACGGTCGTTTGCGGCAACTCGAACGTGGAAGCGAATAGAGAAAATCCACATTGTTGAAGTTGACGAAGCCAGCTAAACGAGCGGTTACAACGAGTACAGCCCGATCAAAGACGAAGACACGTCTGCAATTGAATCGGCACATCGGAAGGAAGACACGATTCATGGGAGGGCATTTCGGTAAACTTGTCCCTCGCCGTTTTTGGAAACAGGAGTTTTCCGTACAAGATTTATCGGTGATGGGAGTAATCGGTGCAAGAAAAAGGCATCGATGGGAGTAATCGGTGCAAGAAAAAAACGATGGAAGTAACCGGTAAATAGTTCCGCATTTTGGGAGTAACCAGTAATTTTCCCAAAAATTTATTAGGTTAATAAAATAACTTGCCTAATTTTTAATTGAAAAATATTATATCTTGAAATTTAAAAATTTAAATTGGGTAGGAAAGGCATAATTGATCACATTTGTACAAAATATTACTTGAAAATGGTATTCTTCTTCTTTTTTATGTATAAGAATTTTCGACATTTTTTCGGTTAGATTTGTACATTACATGCACAAGCTGGTTCACGAACACGCCCTAATCTATCACACAGAAAAAAAAAAATTAAAATTAAAAATTAAAAAATTAAAAATTTAGAAAAAAAATAATAATAATCATAATGCAATGTGACATTGATTGTAATTTGGGTTTTCTTTAGATATAAATATGTTTTTCTTTTTTTTCTTTTTATTTTGAATTTTTTATATTGATTTATTGGATTTTTTTCCCTTGGTTTGGATTTAATCTCTGACCTGAAATTTTCGCTTTTGGTTGAATTTCCGTTGTTAATTTATATGCAATTTGAGTTCATTCTTATATCTGAAAATCGTGAAGTTTGAATTTTTGAATTTGAGTATTAGTTTTTTTCCTGTTAGCTACCAGAATATTTGTGGTAACTCTCCAAAATGATGTGTTTATTTGAATAAACTCAAATTTATTAGATTTTTATTGCAGTTTTGGTTGAGTTATTTTGCAATTTTATTATTGATTTTTTAAGTTCAGCATATTTTTTATTGCAATTTCACAGTCGATTTGTTGTGGTTGTAAATGTTGTTGCGGTAGTAGTGGTGGTAGGCGGTGTTCGCAACAGTGGCTCACAAACTTTGTTATGGGTGTGAATGTTTGTTGCACCAATGATAGTAAGCAGTGGTCGAGATGGCGGTAATTTTTTATGAATAGCAACGAAGTTAGGTGATTGTGTAGGATCGGCGAATGTTTGTTGTGCCCAAAAACTTTTGTTGTGGTAGAAACAAATTTAGAACAATTTTGGCAAGAAATTTTATCTAATAATGAAACGAAAATTTCTTTTGAAAAAATGGATAGATCCACCTTGAAGTACAATATGGGCTTTTGCGCCTGAATCACGCAATTATAATTTAATGTTAATGCTATTCCTACAAATAAGGTTGTTCATGGGCATAGAGACCTGCTCGACCCTTGCGTATTTTGTAGTGCTTGGACTTAAAGTTAGGCCTATGGGCTAAGTTAGGGCCATAAACTTTACGACATGTTTGATTGGATAGAATCGGGGACGGAATGGAATCGCATTCCGCCCTCGATTCCTATTCCGTTATTTGGTTCTCCAATGGAATCACTTTTGTGATTCCATTGGAATGAAATAGGGTGGAATGGGATTCCATTTGAGATAGGGTGGGATGGAATTCCAACCCAATAGAATCAATATCCTAAATTACATAATAGCCCTTGTATTTAATCTCTTGAAAATTGAAAACAAAAATTAAAAATTAAGAACATAAACAAAAATTAGAGAACATAAATAGAAATTAGAGAACAGAAAATTGAAAAATAGAAACAGAAATTGAAAACAAAAAATTAAGAATAGAAACAGAAAATTGAGAACATAAATATAAAATTAAGAACAAAAAAAGAAAATTGAGAACATAAACTAAAAATTGAGAACAAAGATAGAAATTTAGTGAACAGAAATTTGAGAAGGGAAACTGAAAATTGTGAACAAAAATAGAAAATTGAGAACAGAAACAAAAAATTGAGAATATAAACTGAAAATTGAGAACAAAAATAGAAAATTAGAGAACGAAAAATTAAGAACGGAAACTGAAAATTGCGAACAGAATAGAAATTAGAGAATAAAAACTAAAAATTGAGGAAAAAAAAACAGAAATTAGAGAACAAAAACTTAAAATTGAATGAAATAGTGAAATATAATAAAATGATGGAAGAAATGGAATAGTGAAATATAATAAAATTTTGTAATAAGGGCATAATGAAAATTTTATTATATTTCACTATTTCATTCCTTCCCTCATTCCACACTAACCAAACAAGATAATAGAATAGCAATTTCATTGACAATTCAATTCCATTCCTTCTCTCATTCCATTACTTCTTCCATTCCTTCTATCATCATTCCATTCCGTCCAACCAAACGAGCTGTTAGGTCCCGTCATTTTTAGGGTTAGGCTTTATTTAGGGTCAGTCCGGCCTTGCATGCTCAATTCATATAATAAAATTATGAGTAATTTATAATGGGCCCCAATGTCCGTTACTAGTTCATTCTTATATCCATGTAACCATTTAAGTTTAGAGAAAAATTCAATTGGCATATTATAATTGTTTGTTGTACAGTAACATTTATATCTCTCATTCATTATATTATTGTTGACATTGTTACTTTACAACAATATTTGCATCTCCCAATTTCTTATGTTGTTATTAACATTATTGTTGGACAGTAACATTTACATCTCCCCATTTATATGTTATTATTGATGTAGTGAGAAAATATGTATTTGAGTTTATGTTAGATAATAAATATACAGGTGGTGTTTTCTTGATATGGGTTTGCCAGTAGTGGCACAGTTTAAGTGTAAATATGTAGTAAATAATAATAATTAAAAAAAAAAAAAAAGATCAATTAAATATCAATATAAAATTTAAAAGGTATAAAATATAATATAATTTAACCGTATCAGATGTAGAGTTGTAAAACTTTTGGATGGACAATCTCTCCCCCAAAATTTTTATAATCCAATCTTATCTATCCATTTGCTTCAAATCAAGTAATCACATCCCTTAAAGAATCATCTTAAATTATTATATAGATATACGATTAAAAAAAAACGTATATAATATATATGGATATAATACTATTTTCTTTTTGTTGATGAATTTTAATTAAAATAGATGAATATATTTCGACTTAGGAGTGAAATTAGAAGCAGCCTAGTAGTGATGTTTAATTAATAGACAAGAAATTGTTTGAAGGGCACTAGCCACCCACTCCCAAGTTGCTGTGCAAACAACTAAATGAACCCAATTGATTTCGTATGCACGGATCACTCATTTTGTAATTTCGTGGATTAATTTACCTTTTTTAAATGAGTTGCTACCTTCCTTATATTCGGTACATCTCTCAAAATGCAGAACACATAGATTATCAAGTAATGGATGAAATGTAAACGCATCCTGAATAAATTTCTCCCAAATGTAGTTGTTTATCGATGATTCATTTAAACAATAATATCTATAAATCATACTCTTCAAATAGAGATATCAGTCTCATTTTTTGGAATGTTGGTTTCTGATGTAAGTGCATATCATTAATAATCACGTTGATGTTATATATAACATCAATACAACCGTGTGATTCGAAAATGTTGAATGTAACATAAATTGTTTATAAAAACCCTCACATGTTTTGTGACACACCTGATTACATCCCGTCAAACTTTCATTTTCAAACGTGTCAGAAAAAGTTGAAACGAAATGACCATTTTAGGAAAGCCAACCGGCATATTTACCACTCCTTCAAACCTTCCATCTTCCTTCTCGATCAAAAACTCTAATACATTCAACCCCTCGTACCCTTTTTGTTTTGTTCTCCTGTGTTCTTACTTTATCTTGATATGCGACAACGGTGACCACACGCAAAAGAATGGTGACGATGAACCCTAACACTGCTAATGATCCCGCAAATCTTTCAGATATAGGTAATACATTACCTCTCTCTTTTTAATATGACTCCACCGTGTACAATCGTGACATGATGCTTATTTTCTAACTTTCTCCGCACAAAGTCTATTAGTCTTGGCATGCAGATAAAACAATCACCGATAACTGAAAAAGTGACAATTTTTCGATTTTACATGTTCATATTCATCTATTGTATTGTCCTAATGTTCGATGCTCGTGTTCTTCCTTTCTCGTCTTGATGTCGTCGTTCATCTCAACCATTTGTTGTGTTAATCGTGTTATTCTATAATAATTGTGTGCAAACTTACGAACGTTTCTGATTTTTCATCAACATGGCATTTGTGATTTTTTTTCTTTCATGCATGTTGAATGTAACATCTTATTTGTTTTAAAAAACCATTATTTAATGCACTTTGTGTTCAACGTGATTGTTGTTATTTATTTGGGGTTGAATGTAACGTCGCTGATGTTATACCATTCTATTAATTGATGCATCAACTTACTAAAATTGTTGCGATAAAAGTGATTGCATCTTGTCTTCCACATGTGTTGAATGTAACACATTTGTTGTTTAAAAAAAAAATTGTGTTTAGCACGTATTGTGTTCATCATGGTTGTTGTTGTATAGTTGGAGTTGAATGTAACATTGTCTTATGTTCCCTCCCATCCCCCATGTTGAATGTAACATCTTTAATGTGGTTCTTTGAAAAAAGAAAAAAATTAAGTATTTTAAATATAACATCTTTACAATTTGTCCAGATGAAAGTTTCCCCATCCATGACACGCAACATGATATCATGCATCAACGAGTGGATCAAACATTTAGAGCGTCTACGAAGAACTCTCTTTTGGAATAACATAAATGAGTTGCGCACGTGGGAGAATGGAATAAGCTCGTTCCACAAAATTTACAACCTTTTGACCAACATTATACTATTGTACCAGCCACACAATAATGCATTTATACTTGGACCAAAACTCGTGAAGTTCATAAGCAATGATGTCTAATTAATCTTTGGACTGCCATATGTTCATGTACAATCCCAGGCTGATATGCCAAAAAATGAAGTCCTTCGTTCTTGACCCGTTGCGGTTTGAACACAAACGAGTTAAGCATGGTCGAGATTAAGAGTGAGGTGCAATCAGCTCTTAATGAGGAGGAAGATAGGGATATAGAAGATGTTGTTCGTCTACTCTATTTGCATCTCATATCAACATTTTTTTTTTTTTTTTTGTGAACAAGAGGCAAGTCGTTCACGTATTTGACATCATGCTTGTAGAGGATTTTGAAACAATGTCCACTTACAACTGGGTTGAGTACGCATTCACTCCATTGATTGTGGTTATCTAAGACCGTCATCCATGATTGGTTTTGTCATGGTGTTGAAGGTTACATGCCTTAATACTCTGTTTATTTATTTATTTTTTGAATACTTTCGTTTATGTTTCTTTAGTCCCATTATGCTGATGTAAACATTTTTACATTCAAATTTTCCTATGCGAGCACACTAACTTGATTGAGCTCGTTCTGAGAAGAATTCATAGCATCCCAATCTGGGCGAAATGGGATATGCTGAAACTCATGGGTATTGCATCTAGGTTGTAGTTATCTAGCATTTTCGGAGATCAGGCATACATATTTTGAGGCTATATGTTTGTTGTGAACAGGTTGAATATAACATCTCTTATTGTAAAACGTATTGAGTATAACATTCTTCCTTATTATGACTACTTGTAAATAACATCTTTTCTTCAAACCTATAACATTTCTTTTTTTAACATATAAGTTGAATGTAACATCATTTATTAGAAAGTGTTGAATATAACACCTTTAACTTTGCTAAGGTTAAAGAGGCTGACATTAAAGAACTAATATCTGAGATAAAAATGGGTATGTTGCTCCCAGCTTTCGGAGACACTGACGACAAATCGTCTGGTCAACATGAATCGCAAAAAGGCAAGGAAAAGGTGTCTCCATCCTTTGGTTCCACCGTTTGACCTAAAAATTTCACAACAATTCACTATGGATGTGGCTGAATTTTGTGGAGGGTTGCAAAATTTATCAGAAGTTGTTGAGCACTACCAACAACTCGCTCATGTACAATCCATGACCTTTCAAAATTATACTATTTCAATTTTTTCATAAAAATGACACAATCGGACTTTTTTGGATAAGTTGTAATTGTTAATGTATTAATGTATTATATGGGTTTGGCCTATGTGGCCCATTAGAGCAAAACCCTAGCCCCCACTTCCCTTATAAATATGTGTATATCGTTGTATTATAAATGTATCACTTTTCATAATATCAATTCATGATTATTATCTCACTTCTTAATTATCTTAACATGGTATCAGAGCAAGTCGTTCTTGCACCTGTTCTACCTAAAATTTTCACACCCCTAAAACTTCCGCTGTCGCTGACACCCTTATTCTCCCGAGATTTTCGTCGCTACTGTAGGCTTCATTCTTTTTTCGGTATCAACAACCATCACATCATCATCTTTGTCTTGCAGAGTCAAACACAATGCCACCAAAATCATCGCCACCGGAGATCCACGCGCTCTCACGCGCCGCCAACAGCCTGCAGTACAACCATCATTCGCCATCTCGGATTTTGGAATCTACAGCCTTAATCAAGGCTCCAAATCAATCGCACAATATACCATCAGAACCGCCTCAACGAGACTATTCGAACCACTCAAAAATCAGTCCATTCAGACGCTACATGCGCCTTCACACACAAAGAAAAGGAACGGCTCCAACTTCACATTAGATCTACGCGCTCTGCACACACCATCTGTGCCACGTCAGCCCTAATCCAGTCAGCAGCCCAGTCAACAGCCTAATCAACGCCACGTCAGTACCCGTCAGCGCCACGTCAGCGTGTTGATTGCCACTTCATTGTTGACCGCCACGTCACCGGTTTTCTAGGGTACTTCTCTTTGGCCGGTTCAGGCATTTTTAGACCGGTTTTTTACAAAGTTGGACCGGTTCCTGGGATTTTTCAACGTTCTAATTCTATTTTCGGGCTTCGTTTTGTGATTTGAGGATCACAGTATATAATTCCTTTTATATTTTTGTGATTTCTACACCGGTTCACCTCCCTTTTCGCGTCTATGGCTGAATCGGACTTACCCTGAGTTATCACTACTGTTCTAGATGAATCCAATTATGTTGTGTAGGCTCAAGAAATGTCTGGTTTTCTCTGTGGACGAAAATTGTGGCGTTACGTGATTGGAGATATTACTGAACCTAAGAAGAAAAATGACAAAGATGCTGACAAATACATTGACCGTCTAGAGGACTGGGATAGCAAAAATCACCAGATTCTCACATGGTTCCATGCCACCATTGTCCTGGAGATCAAACTTCAATTTGGTACTCTTCATACCGCAAAAAAAGCTTGGGATCTTCTCCAACAGCGCTACACCAGGGAAGATCTTTCAAATCTGTATCGTCTTCTTTCTACTCTTCATAACATGCGTCAAGAACCTAGGCAATCTGTCAACTCCTATCTAAGATGACTACCCTATGGAATCAGTTGGCTCTCACTGAGACAACCTGGGAATGCACATAAGACGCTGATGTTCATGGAAAGTACCATACTGAGACACGCATTATGCAATTCCTGATGGGCTTGAGAGAGGAATTTGAGCCTGTACGAGCTTCAATCCTACACCGGGGCGCGATACCTTCCCTAAACAATGTTCTTTCTGATCTACTCAGAGAGGAAACTTGTCTTGCCACATTACAAGGATCTCATACCGATATTTCCCTTACAGCACTAGTCGCTCCTGCATTACCAGTTGCTCTTACCACACCAACTGCTAAGGCCAACTCATCCCAGAAGCCCTTATACTGTAGGTATTGTCATTCACAAGGGCATGAATTGCTCAAATGTCCTTCCCGCCTGTGTAAAGTCGGTAGAGCACCGGGCCACTACCTGGAAGATTGTCCTAAACTTTCATCTGGGAATCAGTCAAATGGGAACCCATATCGCTCTCGAGGCTCTCGTGATCGATTCTATTCCAAGCCAAGGAATACTGCTGCTATAGGCACTAATGTTACACCAACTTCATCCATCTTTTCACCTGATTGGAGTGGTATCTGTACCGCGATTACTAAGGCCCTTAATAAAACTGGTAACAATATAGCCATGTCAGCTACACCAGGTACATCTTGATGGTATTTTGATTATGCCTGTTGCAATCACATAACTTTTGATGCCTCTATCTTTTCCTCTAAAACCCGTGATGAGCATGCTCCTACGATTCACACTGTCAATGGATCAAATATGTTGGTTAGCCACACTAGACATGTTGATAGTTCTCATTTGTCTCTCCTTGATATATATTTGGTTCCTAATCTTATGCTTAATCTTATATTTGTTGGACAATTATGTGATCTTGGACTTGACTTGTATTTTTCTTCTACTGGTTATCGTGTGCAGGACCCTCAGACAGGAAAACTCCTTGGAACCGGTCGTAAAGTTGGACAACTTTTTGAATTCACTCACTTCCAAGTCCCATCTTAACCATCACCAAACCAATCAGCTGTATCTATCCCAGCACCCTCACCCGTGGAATTGTGGCACTCTCGATTAGGTCACACTTCATCCAGTTGTTTATGTTCTCTTATTTATAGTGGTCAGTTAGGTTCATTTCAGCATGAGTCTTTTCATTGTATTCATTATCAACTTACAAAACAATCAGTTTTACCTTTTAATGAAAGTCAGTATGTTTCTCTTGCACATTTTGATTTAGTACATTCTGATGTTTGGGGACCTTCTCCTCATGCATTAATGGGTGGTGCTCGCTATTTTGTTATATTTGTGAATGACTACTCTCGTTATACCTGGTTGTTTATTATGAAAAATAGATCTGAACTCTTTTAAATATATTTTGACTTTTCCTCTATGGTTCAAACTCAATTCTATCGTAATATCAAAGTTTTTCGTTCTGATAATGTAATGGAATACAAAGACCGTGCCTTTCTAAACTTCCTTCACAAAAATGGCACGCTTCCCCACTGTTCATGCCCTAGAACCTCTCAACAAAACGGTCGAGCCGAACGCGAACATAGACATATTCTTGATACCGTTCGTGCTCTACTCATATCGTCATCATGTCCTGAACGTTTCTGGGGTAATGCTACCTTAACTGTAGTATACACAATCAACCGTGTCCCTTCTGCCACAATCCAGAATCAGTCCTTATTTGAACGCCTTTTTCGGTAAACCTCTTGATTACTCTGAACTCAGAGTCTTTGGTTGCACTTGTTTTGTTCTTCTCAAACCACATGAACACAACAAACTGCAACCAATAGCTCACCTGTGTTGTTTCATTGGATATGGTATTGAATATAAGGGGTATCGGTGTTGGGATCCTATTTCTAAGACCCTTCGTATCTCTCGTCATATCATCTTTTGGGAACATCAAATGTTCTCTTTCTTACGATCATTTGATACGTCAATCCTCACTAACTCCAGATTCTTTACTGATCCATCTATTAAGTTATTTCTTGATAATCTAGTTTCAGGTACAGTTGAGCCTATCTCAGATTCACCACCTGATCTTACTCCTTCTATTTCGGAACCACCAGCTGACCTTATTTCTCCAAACCCAGCTCCAGCTCCAGAATCATTACCTGACCGCACCCCTCCAACTCAATCGATCGTGATCGAGGATATTCTTATGTCTGATAAGTCTGCACCGACTCCCTCTGAGATTCATCCTCCAGATCACTCCCGCAGATCTACCAGGGTAACTCATTGTACTTCTTATCTTGCTGATTATTATTGTTTTTCCACTATACTTCATCTGCATGAGCCTCAATCCTATAAGGAGACTAGTACTAATCCTCTTTGGCAGAAAGCAATGGACGAAGAACTTCAGGCCCTAGCCAAAACTCATGCCTGAGATATTGTTGATCTGCCCCCCGGAAAAACTCATATTGGGTGCAAATGGGTGTTTAAGTTCAAGATGCTTTCTGATGGTTCTGTTGAACGATATTAAGCCCGACTTGTTGCCAAGGGATTTGCTTAGAAATATGGTATTGACTATGAAAAGACATTTGCTCTAGTGGCAAGGCTAACATCTGTCCGTACACTTCTTGCTGTCGCCGCCATTCAAAAATTGACTCTTTTTCAGATGGATGTCAAAAATGTATTTCTCAATGGTGATCTTCTTAAGGAAATCTATATACATACCCATCCCGGTCTGGATGCTCCTCGAAATAAAATTTGTCGTCTTCGTTGTGCCCTGTATGGTTTGAAACAAGCTCCACGTGCTTGGTTTGTCAAATTCAGTACTACTATTCATCAGTTTGAGTTTGCACCTAATGCTCATGATTCGGCAATGTTTATTCGCCATACTGCCAACGGTATTATCTTTCTTTTACTGTACGTGGACGATATGGTTATTACAGGCAATGATCAACGCGGTATTTCTAAACTCAAAAAGTTTTTAAGTGGCCAATTCGAGATGAAAGACCTTGGCATGCTCACCTATTTTCTTAGCCCTGAAGTCTCATCGGGTTTTAATGGATATTTTCTCTCTCAGGCCAAATATGCTTCAGATCTTCTTTCCAAGACTGAGATCACTGACTCAACCACTGCCATTATTTCTCTCGAGCCGAATGTCAGACTTACCGCACTTGATGGTTCATCTCTTCAGAATGCCATTCTATATCGCCAACTGGTTGGAAGTCTCGTATGCCTCACTGTCATTTACCCTGACATTGCCTATGTCATTCATCAAGTCAGTCAGTTCTTGTCCGCTCTTCGGACCACCCATTACTCGATTGTTCTTCACATTCTTCGGTATGTCAAGGGTATTTTATTTCATAGACTTCACTTTTCAGTTCAGTCTACTCTCATTTTACAAGCTTATTCTGATGTCGATTGGGTCGGAGACCCCACTGACAGACGTTCAACCACTGGTTACTGTTTATTTTTGGGTCATTCTCTCATTTCCTGACGTAGTAAGAAACAAACTGTAGTTGCTCGCTCCAGTACTAAAACTGAATATCGTGCTATAGTTGATGCAACTCAAAAACTTATCTGGCTTCGATGGCTTCTTGCTGACATGGGCGTCTCTTCTCCTACTGCCACTACCCTATATTGTGACAATAGGAGTGTTATTCAGATCACTCACAATGATGTATTCCATGAGCGTACAAAACACATCGAGACTGATTGCCACTTCATCCGTCATTACATTATTCAGAATATGGTTCGCCTACAATCTGTTAGTTCAACCGATCAGACAACAGATATTTTTACTAAGGCTCATCCACCTAGATGCTTTCACTCTCTGGTTTCAAAACTCAAGTTCACCTCTCACTTACTGCCTTGAGTTTGAGGGAGAATGTTAATATATTAATATATTATATGGGATTGGCCCACGTGGTCCATTAGGGTAAAACCCTAACCCCCACTTCCCCTATAAATATCTGTATATCGATGTATTATAACTATATCACTTTTCATAATATCAATTCATGATTCTTCTCCCACTTCTCAATTATCTTAACAATAACATTTCAAAATTTCACGACTTCTAATTTTACAAAAAAAAGTAACAAAATTAGGCATTTTTGGTGAGCTATAACCTTTTAGAATTTCATGATTTTGATTTTTCCATAAAATTGACAAAATCAGGTATTTTCAATGAGCTATAACCTTTCAAAATTTTAGAATTTGGAGTTTTTCATCAAGTTGACACAATTGGTCTTTTTGGATATGTTGTAGACTTTCAAAATTTCACGATTTTGAGTTTTTTAATTTTTCATAATAGTGTAGCAACCATTTTTTTTTTTGTGAGTGATAGCTATTCAAAATTTCAAAATTTAGAATTTTTCTGTCAAAATCAGGTTTTTTCAATGAGTTATAACTTTTTAAAATTTCACGATTTTTAATTTTCAAAATATTTACAAAATCGAGTTATTTTTATGAGTTATTAATTTTCAAAATTTAAGATTTTGAGTATTTCATAAGTGTGGCAAAACAATTCTTCTTAGTGAGCTATAGCATTTCAAAATTCACAATTTTGAGATTTTCGTCAAATTGACAAAATCATGTATTTTTGGTGAGCTATATAGCCTTTAAGAATTTCAAGATTTTAAGTTTTTCATAAAAATGGTAAAATTAGTCTTTTTGGTGAGATAAACCCTTCCAAAATTACAACAATTTGAGTTATTTAAAAAATTGGTGAAATCGATTTGAATTTGAGTTATTTAAAAAAATTGGTGAAATCAATTTTTCGATTATAGCCTTCCAATTTTTTTTTATTTTGAGTTTGCATAAAAGTAGCAAAATAAGGCTTTATTTTATAAGCTAAAGCCTTTAAAAATTTCATGATTTTGAATTTTCATAAAATTGGCAAAATTAAGTATCTTCGTTGAGCTATAGCCTTTTAAAATTTTACGATTCAGAGTTTTTCATAAAAGTAACAAAATCGGGTTTCTTTGGTGTGCTATGGAATTTCAAAATTTCACGATTTTTAGTTTTCTTTAAAAGGGACAAAACCAGACTTTTTCATTGAGCTACTATAACCTTAAAATTTTCTTAATTTTAAGATTTTCATAAAAGTGGTAACCAATTTTTTATTTATTTATTTATTTATTTATTTATTTATTTTGCGTAAGGTAAAGCCTTTCAAGACGACACCATTTTGAGTTATTTATAAAATGGGCGTAATCAAGTTTTTTGTTGAGTTATAACCTTTTAAAATTTTACGATTTTAAATTTTCATAAAAGTACTGAAATCGGAATTTTTATGATACACTACAAGAAAAATGACATTTAGCTACAATTTTTTATTTTTTTTTATTTTATTTTTTGTAGCCAAAGCGTTGTTTTCGTAACGAAAGAGTTTTATCGACAAAATATCTCCGTAGTCAGTTTCGTAGCCTATATGCCATAACAGAAGGTATTTTGTGACGAATTATACTTTCGTTGCGCAAGATTACTCTTTTACCATGCATTATTTCGTAGCCAAATTTGTAGCTAAATAATTATATTCCGTAGCCAAAAAAGTGGATGAAAATGGCAGGAAAAATATTTTGGCGACGAATATTTTTCGTCACCAAAACGCGGTTGAACGTGGCGGAAAAACATTTTGGCTACAAAAATGTTTTTCGTCGCCAAAACTCACACTGTAGGTGGAGATTCTACAATGTTTGAATGAGTTTCTGTGACATCCAGCTACGAAATTTATAAAAATAAACCAATAATAAAGAAATCAATTGAGGAAATATGTTTTCTAGCATAATAAATAAATCAAGAACTGTTAGTTTCAACTCATTAATGTCTGATTGTATAGTGTCATTTGTTTATATACTTTCAGTGTATATACAAATGTGTATATGTTACAGATTTAGCTAAAATCAATCATCAAATCTGGATTAACATCAATAACAAGGAAGATGGTTATGATGAAAAAGAGACAGTTTCCCATACCAATCCTCAAACTTATCTACGCCTTCTATACCATTAGCCTTAATTTGCTTTGGATCGGACACAATCACGTTAGGCTGACTCTTATCTTTAGACAAGATCATAGTCTCCAAATGAGGAACATTTGAACTGGGCCATCCTTGCACCAAAAAATCTTGTTTCCAAAAATGGCGAGGGACGAGATCACCAAAATGTCCTCCCGTGATTCACGTCTTCCTTATGAAACGTTGATCGATTTGTAGACGAACATCGCTTTGCGATTTCTTCTTAATTCCTTCCGTTCGATTGATTTGAAGATGTCTTCGTCTTCGATCGATTTGCAGACGTCCTCTTTCTATTCGCTGATCGCTCGTCATCTTTATCATCGTCGTCGATCACTTGTGGATGTTACATTCAATACCTCTCTTTCTCTCTAAAAATGGGCTTCGCCATGAATTTGTTTTTTCTCCACACTTAGAGAGAGAGAGAGATATTAAAGTAAATGAAGATAAATGGAAAAATACTTGACTGGTGAATTGCACGAATCTAGAGAGAGGTGGGAGGAAGAATGGGCACATTTTTCAAGTTTATGTGTGACAGCTCACTTCAAAATATCTTGACAAAATTACACTTTGCACTCTACAATTTGCAGTAAAATATGAGAACATTTGATGTTACATTCAACATCTACAGGTATTAAATGTAATATTATATGGATTTTATTCTTGCATACATAAAGTATGAGAACAATTGATATTACATTTAATATCCACATGTGTTGAATGTTACTTCAACATACGCATGAGAAATATTTTGGTCAGAAAAATATAATATTTAAAAAAAAAAATTAATGTTACATTCAACACTCACAAGAAAGTTAATTTGATTAAAAAAAGACAAAAGAAGTTATTAGTGAAAAAAAAGTGATAATCTTAATCGATAATTTATTTCTCTTTTTGAAAGTTAATGGTGTATCTCACTAAAAAAAATATTGAACTCTGAATTGCGCGGTCTAACTAGTAATATATATTTTCAAGAAATGAATAGTTTGGGAGGACCCACTGTACGTTCACGGACCCACCTCTTTTTCCAACTTTTGTTGCTTGGTGAGCTAGTCCGTGAGAGGCTAGGCTAGGCTACAGAGCAAGGGAGGTGGGTCCCATCATTATTACACATTGACTCTTCATAAAAATCATTATTGATATTTTTAATAAAAAGATAAAAATAACAGTGAGTTTGCAATAAAGTTTGAAAAAATACTACCATAAAATGCGAGTTTGAAATAAGATTTGTTAGACAAGCGGATAAGCAAATTTTCGTATTCGGATATTTTTAAGGACAGTCAGATATTCCATGAATATATCATCAAGAAATTCAACAAACTCGTTAAATTCAAATAAAATTAAGATATAATTTACACACTATCAAACAAACTTTCAATTTTTTTTAATTTTTTGTTTTTTGTTGTTGTTAAGTAAAAATATTTTTTTGTGATATTAACTCCTTTTCGTTTTAAATGTATTTTAAAAAACATTACATGCCTAATATTTTTTTTTTCAATTTTTTATTTATTCTCCCAAAAAAATCTGGGAATAAAAGACAAAATATGAATAGTGATTATTTATCGATATTCATCTCCAAAAAAAAAAAAAAAATCAACTAAGTTTGGACCGTTATATATATATATATGAGATAGAGAGAAAGAAGAGATAAGAGAAAAAGATGAAAATGTTCAGTGGTGATTGTGTATCGGCGAGGTGGTGATTCTCAACATTTACTCTTATCAAATAGATTGGAAATAGTTTTATGAGAGTGAATTGGAATCACATTTTTTTGTTTATCAAATTTTTAAAGAATTTTGGAATTATTTTCACACTTTTGACAAAATTTGGGAGCAAAAATATGTTTCGCTAAATACATTTTTGTACATTAATTTCAATACATTAATTTCAAAATTGATAAAGTAAGAAACAAAAAAAAAATCAAGTAGCAGAAACACTATATAAAAGGACCTTCATTGCTATTTAGATAGATTTTCCTCCGGCAAGAAATTACATCTTAAAACTATGTATTTATATCAAGAAATGTCCTCTATGGAGGGTGTGAGGACTGAGGATTGTGTTGAGTTACCATATCACTTTCTTAGTGAGATAAGAAACGAAAATTGATATTGCGTTTTTCAAAGATAGACCCCAAATCAATTTGCGTTTCTCTCATAAAAAGAAATTTAAAGAAAACGCAACACCATTCTGAGTTTTATAATGATTTGATATATACATATCAATTTTCAGAATTTATTTATTTAAAAAATAATTAATCAGTAAAGAACTCTGTTAATTTTATTATATTTTTATATTCTGAATCTGTGTAATATATGCATAGTGAACTGTATTGACTCAACATGTTTAGTTAATGTTCACTTTGAGACTATTTCTGTAATATTAATTTAATTTCATGAATTCAGCCAACATAATCATAACTCGAGCACCATTTCATACGCATCAAATTGAGATACAGATCATAAAATAGACATAGTAGATATTTGGTACGTAGAAATAGAAACGAAAATTAAAGAAATTTTAAATTAATTCTCATTTCCCACGAATTTCATTTCTATTATCACCTATCGAAATAGCAAGATTTAAGACATCATCAAACAGCTTTAGAACGGAGATTTCGGAAGTATGACATCATCAAGCGGCTTTAGAATGGAGATTTCGGAAGTATGTTTTGGGGTCTCTCTCAAATTTACGCCTTGAAATTCGGGAATCTCTCCCCGGAGCCTTCATCGTCCTCTCATCCCTTCTGCCGCTGCCGCAGCAACAGGAGCATATGATCAGGAGCAACGCAGCGACGAGGATCGCTTTGCCTAGATTCCGGAGCTCCAACCAAGAAAAAAATGCGCCGCCGAGGCTCTGTAGCGCCTTGAGCAACTGCTTTAGCTTCTCCAGCACCACGGTCGAGAGATTCGAGATCCACTTGTAGAGCTGCTCCGCCCTGGTCTCCGGAGGAAATACCACGTACAACCAAGAAAAAAATGCGCCGCCGAGGCTCTGTAGCGCCTTGAGCAACTGCTTTAGCTTCTCCAGCACCACGATCGAGAGATTCAAGATCCACTTGTGGAGCTGCTCCGCCCTGGTCTCCGGAGGAAACACGCCGTCCAACCAAGAAAAAAATGCGCCGCCGAGGCTCTGTAGCACCATGAGCAGGTGCTTTAGCTTCTCCAGCACCACGATAGAGAGATTCGAGATTCACTTGTGGAGCTGCGCCACCCTTTTCTCTGGAGGAAACACCCCGTCCAACCATGAAAAGAATTCGCCGCTGAGGCACTGTATCGCCATGAACAACTACTTTAGCTTCTCCACCACTAGGATCGAGAGATTCGAGACCCACTTGTGAAGCTACTTCACCCTGGTCTCCGGAGGAAACACTGTTGGAATATTTTATTGCTAGCATTAATTGAATTAATTATTTTATAAAAACGGGTCAATAGATAGTTTATTATTTAAACAGCCTAAATAATCAATTATCATATTTTGATTTAAGTTGTGGCGTCTTTTATGTAGAAACGCAGTTAAGTGGCAAGTGTAGATTTAGGATTTCATTGAAACTCGTTATGGAAGAGCCCAACGAGAAACCCTAGTATATATATAATTAGATCCCCTCCCTAATCTAGATTAAAGGTTTCTTCTCATTGAGAGCCGCCACCACGAAATCTAGATCATAGGGAAGAAGATCTAGTTAGTAATCCGCTACGACAGATTCAATCTCCTGCGATGACCCAAACATGTACGCATTCGATTACCGTTTTTTATTATTGTATCCTAATATTCATGTATATTTATAATTATTATTCAATTCCGTTTTATTGTGATTATGAGAAATAATCAATATGTGGTATCGGAACCTACGTACATGATTTAGGATCAACAATTGTGTTTTAGAAACTTTATTTATTTTTTGTTCTTAACAAAACTGAAACTAGCGGGCATGATTTCATGTCATTTTCCATTTCGATTAGCTATGAAACATTAGGGTTTTTGTTCCTCTTGTTTTAAGCTTTAATTTGATATAAGATACATGCAATTTGGTTGCGTAATCAGAGAGTATTTTGTTGTTGAAATTTCAGCTACGAACCCTAGAAAACTTCCGAAACCGAAACTTGAGGCAGTGATTTTATGTAATTTTTTGCTTCTATTGACTATAAAAACTTAGGGCTTTTATTCCTCTTAATCTAAGTTTTATTTTGATATATAAAATATGCTATTTAGTTTTGTAATCTGAGTATTTCAACTTCGAAATTTCGGTCACGAACCCTAGAAAATTGAGATTCACCTTACAAATTGATGACGATTGATGAATTTTTGGTTCAATTAAACGTTTTATATAGGTTTTAAATTAGTATTAGGCTTAAACCCATATAAACTTCGATAGAAATAAGGTTAAAATTGAGTTTTGGTTTTTTTTTGCCATGGAAGTGTAAAAATTGAGACTTGTCCTTCAATTTTGGACATGATTCTCCCGTTTCATCTTCAATTAATCGTTATATACATGTTTTAAATTAGTGGATCTACATAAACCCACAAAAACATTGGAGAAAAACATGATATTTTGGGGTTTTGAAGTACCGGGTGAAAACCAGGTCGAAGGACCCTGTTCAGGACCCGACTGGAGGTTGAAGACAATCTCTAGCCGAGGTTTTCAGCCCCACGCGTAGTACATGCGCGTGGGGGCGCGTGGAGGCTCATCTGGGACCCCTTTTGGATCCTTTTTTTTCTGTGCACTTATTTTTTCGTCTTCTAATTTTCTGTAAAATTTATTTTATTTTATTAGGATTAAAAATAATTTTTAGTTAATTATTACTTATTATACGATTTAATTAACTTAAAATTATTTTTTATTAAAAATTTTACAGAAATTATATTGGATGATTTGGAATAGAATTGTTATACTCACTTTTCCTAAATTAAGTTTTATTGATGTGTACTCTCTTAATTAGTTTTAAATAAAAAAAAATAGAAAAAAACTAGTTTAATAGCTTCAGTCGTTCAAATTTCTTAGATTTTGGGTTGAATGGAGTATGATATGAGAACTTCCAATAATCTGGGATAAGATAAGATATGAATTATGTTTTTGTTTTGGAGTATTCAGGAAATAGAAACAAGTTTGACAAATTATTCTGTGCAAAATTATTACAACCAATTTGGATTTTGATGTCATCCTTATAATTTTAGCTTGTCTACGGTACTTTAATTCATCACTGAATTTTTCTTGGAATATCTTATTATTTTTCAATTGTCCAAATCTGTTATTCTTGGTTTTTCTATATATCATGTAGCGTTTTTCCCTTTTTGGTTAATATGAAATAAAAATGAGATAGTAAACAATTATGTTATTGAATTGGAGTTTTATTTTACTTTTAATCGTGAATTGTCTAACTTTTCTAATCATAATTTCTTGATATCAATTAGAGCATATCAATTTTTTTTTAATTTTTTTGTGGATTATTTTAGTAGTTATGATTGAATTATTTTTAATAATCTATAATAATTTCTGATTGTCGTATTTAATTTTCAGATTTATACTAAAAAAAATTATAGTATCGTAATTTAAGTACGTTATAACATTACGATTCTTTTAACGTACTCTCTAATTTCATTTAGTTACATTGTACGACCGTAATCTCTTACTACAAACCTGAAGGTTAAATGGATGAATATGAAATACACAAATCTGAAAGTTAAATGAAGAAATATGAAATGCGACCGACTGTTAAAAATTAGGCATTAATAAGTCCACACATTGATATATTTGAGGAAGTTGTTTTGTTGCTGTAAATGGATTATAAGTATATACCTATTAGCTATTGATTAGTGCTAATCTTCTAGTAGAAAGTGGATAAATTCTACTTTATTTTAATCGCTGCCTCATTTTAGATAATTGCATTGATTTCTGATAATGAAAATGATAGGAGAAATTGGACATTGATTTTCTATATACTCTTTTGCTTCATTGCTATTTATACACAATAAACTCTCTGCTATGTGCGTAGTTCTTATTAATTGTAAATGGATAGAGTAAGCATAATAGGGATAATGCATATATCCCTTTCTTTGATTGGTCATATGATGAATAAACTATGATAAGTTATTCTTCTAGTGAAAAATGGTCTGTCTCTATTATTTTAAAGAGTAAACATAAGGACTCAAAGAAATCAATTCATGCATTGAGTTTTATTATCTAGGCTCATGAAGAAGTATCCCAAAGTCTACTTCACATTCTAAGTACTTTTCAATTGATCATGAAAATGTGGCTCTAGTTCGGATTAGATGATTGGGTAATTGCATATTGCTCATAGAATTAGCTATAAAATGCATGTTTGTTTTATTTTGGGGATATTATTCTTTGTTGAATCCCACACCAATTGTGTTACTTAGTCCTGAGCTCAGGTTTTCTTTGAGACTGAATTAGGCTCATTAGGTTTTCTACTTTAGGACTTTTGTTTGATATTAGACATGTTGAATTCCACATCAATGTTGGCTCTTCACCCGATATTCGTTCGTAGTAGTTTGCCAAAAGGCCACCTTGCCCCTGATAAGAACGTTGGCGTTCATTTGATAGAGTCGAATGGTGGCAACGTTCAGGTAGTATGGCAAAGGGGATTGAAATTAGGGTTAGGGGTTTTAACCATAAATACCTTAGAAATTTAACTAGAATCTCACTTGTTCCAAGTAGTTTCAATTTAAACGTATAAGATGTCTTATTAACTTTATATATCCTTTTCGGATGTGCAATGAACTGAAACTAGTAAAAATTATTAATTACACAATTAATCCCTAAAGTTTAGAGGTTGTGTAAATTTAGTTGTTTTGATTATTGTCCATATGGTTATTTTATTCATATATTTGATGGTTAGAAATCCTAAAGTGAATCGACTCCTTATCTTTCTATTTGTTATATTTGTGAAATATTTTCATGATGAGTTACATGATTGAAAGAATCATATCCTTATTTTGTTTTGGTAACCTGATGGAAGTTAAATTAAATAGAGCACTGTTGAAAAGTAGTCGTAGATAATTAGGTGCATGATATATATTCAGGATTTTTAACGGTTTAAGTATGATGTTAATAACTAATTTGGTTATTACATTTTTTGAATTTGGGATATGTTTAGGGCAATATATTTGTGTTTTAGAATGGAAGAAAAGTACTGAGTTATTTTTGTATAATTTCGCATGGATTTCTTTTTGTATTGCCTAGACCTTAAAGTGTTTAATGGGTCATATATATATTCTGATGGGCTTATTGGGCCATTAATTATTTATTTATTAACAAACCTGATGGAATCACTAATATGGATAAATTATTCATGAATACATGAGAAGGCCTTGAATTGGAAACACTATCACTGTGACTAGAATATCTTGGTAGGGATCCAGGTTTAGACTCATTATATAGATATTGATTTTGTATTTGGACCTATGTAATATCTCAGCCAACTGCACCTTTTTAGTTACAACTTTCGGCCTTTGAAGTTCATATTAAGGAGCTTGTAAAAATACTAATTATGATTAATTATAGTTTTTCAATTTTCAAGTTCTTAATTTTTTTATACTATATAAAGACTAATCTAATAATCAGTTTCAGAGTGCAAAAATAAATTGTTGTTCAAATTCTTGCAATTATAATTGATCGTTGATCACTAAAAGTACATTTTGTAACGTATTCCATCTTGTTTTGATCATATGCATATATGTCGCTAACATGCATTGTTGTTGTTGGATAATATTGTTTAATTTTCTCAATTTAGAATGGTTGTTTGTGAATTGTTGATGTTATTTTACTAATGTGATTTAACCAATACAGTTTGCATGTTTTCGAGATCCTGTTTTGTTAATGGAAAAAATTTAGATTAATTTGTGTATTTATTTGCCCAAAAGGGGTTATTATGCAAATTAATTTAATTGTTAAACAATATAGCTTAATTTTTTCAATTTAGAACGTTTACTTGTCAATTATTGAGAACCAATATAATTTGTAAGTTTTGAGTTTTTATTTTGTTGATGAATTTTTTTTTAGATTAATTTGTACATTCACCTACCCAAAGGGGATTTTTGTGCAGATTAATTTAATTGTTGAAAAATATAGCTTAATTTTTTTCAATTTAAAATGTTTGCTTGTGAATTGTTGAGGTTAGTTTACCAAAGTGATTTAACCAATATAATTTGCATGTTTTCGAGTTTCTATTTTGTTGATGGGAAAATTTTAGATTAATTTGTGCATACACCTGTCCAAATGGGGTTATTGTGCAGATTAATTTAATTGTTGGGTAATATTGTTTAATTTTTCCATTTTGGAATGGTTGTTTGTGAATTGTTGAGATTATTTTATCAAAGTGATTTAACCAATATAATTTGCAAGTTTTCGACTTCTTATTTTGTTGATAAAAAAATTTTAGATTAATTTGTGCATTCACCTACCAAAGGGGGTTATTATGCAGATAAATTTAATTGTTGGACAATATAACTTATTTTTTTCCAATTTGGAACGTTTACTTGTGAATTGTTGAAGTTATTTTACCAAAATGATTTAACCAACATAATTTGCAAGTTTTCAAGTTCCTATTTTGTTGATGAAATTGTTTTTAGATTAATTTGTACATTCATCTGCCCAAAAGGAGTTATTGTGTATATTAATTTAATTGTTGGATAATATAACTTATTTTTTTTCAATTTGGAATGTTTGCTTGTGAATTGTTGATGTTGTTTTACCAAAGTGATTTAACCAATATAATTTGTAAGTTTTCAAGTTCCTATTTTGTCGGTACAAAATTTTTAGATTAATTTGTGCATTCACCTACTTAAAGGGGGTTATTATGCAAATTAATTTGATTGTATAAGGATAATATGTGAAATAAATGATTTGATAAATTTATTTATCCAAAGAGAATGATATTTTTTTAATTATATTTTAAAGGAAATATATAAATTTGAAAGTCAATCTACTCAAAGGGAATGGATTTTTAAATTTGTAAATTTTTCTTATTTTGTTGATTCTTCTGATTAAAGAATAATTGTTTATCGTAAGTTTTGCCCAAATGGGAGTTTATGATAATACAATTAATTCTTATATTGTATTGTCTATACTTAATTGAACATTTTGCTTATTGCCCAAAATTGATCTAGTTGTAATTTTTTGTGAAAATAATTTATTTTTGTTGTGAACAATAATAACGCCACAATGAAATTCTAAATTGATTCCTTAATTTAATGAGAATCTTTGTAATCTTCTTTATTTCGATAATTGTGTCATGTAAGTATTGATCACTATTGTTATAAAATTTTCATTATTTTGTTGATCTTCATACTTAAAGAATAATTGTTCATTGTAGACTCTGCCCAAAGGAGAGTTTATGATGATGCAATTGATTCTTATATTGTGTCGCTTATACTTACTTGAGTATTTTGATTCTCCGATTTAGTGGGAGTTTTCTTGTATTTTTCTTTAATTCTGTGATACGTTGTGACCACTATTGTTATGCATTTTGCAAAATTGAATTTTATTTGATGATCATCATTATTGCATATTGTATTATTGCGTATTATATTATTTGAATCGATTATACTAAACCAAGGTTTAAGACCCATAGAGTTCAAGAAACATGTTGTGAATATGGATGTCATTAAGTCTCTTGATTCTCTGATTTAGTGGGAACTTTTGTATTTTCCTTTATTTCGATAATTACGTTGTGACCACTATTGTTATGCGTTTTGCAAAATTCAAATCTATTTGATGATCATCATTATTGCGTATTATATTATCACATATCATATTATTTGAATTAATTATACAATATAGTATCTTAAGATATTGTGTCTTAAGAATTACAGTTGTATACTTTTGACTGTCACTAATCACTATTTTAATATCTCGTGATGTATTGTTTATTACAGATGACTTGTTAAAATCAAGCAATTTCATATTGTTGAGAAATTGCATCAGTTTTATTTTGTTGAGAAATTACAATTAACAATTTCATATTGTTGAGAAATTGTAGCAGTTTCATTTTGTTGAAAAACTACAATTAGTAATTTCATTTTTGTTGAGAAATTGTAATAATTTCATTTTGTTGAAAAATTGTAGTAATTTCATTTTGTTGAGAAACTGCAATTACAATTTCATTTTGTTGAGAAATTGTAATGAAAACCGATAAGAACAATGCATATTGATAATGATCACATGTTGGCATTGGTTTCTTACGATACTACTGGACTTACGATCCATGTTGATATGATTATAAGTATTTGTGAATATGAAAGTCAAATGTCTGTTGATATTAACACATAAACTATCATAATCCAATATTAAGATCATGTTGAATCGGATAAATTTATCAAAATGTTACTTATAGATTATCATTTCTTTAAACAAAAAGTGTAGCCACACAAAAATAAATTTTTCTATTATTAACCCAAGACTCTTATTTTCAAAATTACATTTATTCAATTAATGTAGCCCAAATAAGAGAATGTTGGAATATTTTATAAGCTAACATTAATTGAATTAATTGTTTTACAAAAATAGGTTAATGGATAGTCTATTATTTAAATAACTCAAATAATCAGTGATCATATTTTGATTTGGGTTATGGCGTCTTTTATGTAGAAGTTTAGTTAAGTGACAAGTATAGGTTTAGGATTTCGTTGAAACCCGTTATGGAAATACCCAACGAGAAACCCTAGTATATATATAATTAGGTCCATTCCCTAGTCTAAATTAAGGGTTTCTTCCCATTGAGGACCGCTACCACGAAATCTAGATCATAGGGAAGAAGACCTAGTTAGTAATCCGCTGCGACTGATTCAATCTCCTGCGATGGTCCAAACAGGTATGTATTCGACTACCGTTCTTTATTGTTGTGTCCTAATATTCATGTATGTTTACGATTATTATTCAATTCCGTTTTAGTGTAATTATTAGAAATAATCAACAAACACCCCATCCGACCATGAAAAAAATCCGCCACCGAGGCTCTGTAGCGCCATGAACAGTTGCTTTAGCTTCGCCACCACTATGATCAGGAGATTCGAGATGCACTTGTTGAGCTGCTCCGCCCTGGTCTCTGGAGGAAACACTGAGTCCAACCAAGAGAAAAATTCGCCGTCGAGGCGATGAAGTGACATGAGCAGCTGCTTTAGCATCTCCACCACTAAGTCCATCGCTAAATCAAATCCCATTTCTCTGTCTCTCACTCATTTGTGACTCACTTGTAGTGAGTAGACCTTCGGAACGGGATTTGGTGTTAGCTCTAGTAGAAATGTCAACTTGTGGGTGGGGATCGATTCTCCTCCCACTTATTTATGTGTGGGATTTCAATCCCATCCTATTGAGGAGTGTGTGAGTGCGTATAGTCCAAATAAAAATAAAATAAACCTCCGGAAAGGCCTAAAGACATCGGAGGGTATAAATGTAAAACGCAGGTTGGTATTGTGTTTTTATGAAAAATGCAATATCAATATGTGTTTTCCAAAAAAATAAAAAAATAAAAAAATAAAAACGCCAAAAGGAAGAATGTTTATACGGTTGTCTCTTCTTGTTCCTTTGTTTGCATGAGTTATTAGGGGGTGCTTAGTTGAAACATCAAAGCAATCTGCAGCCCTTGGCTACCCATTGATGCTGCTTCTTCCTCAACCTCATTACAGAAATTCCATGACTCAAACCCCACCCTCAATCCATCCTTCCTCACCCCTGGGTCTCCCACTGCTGATATCCCTTCTCTTTCCCCTCTTGATATACGGACAGTACACCCAAAAATACACATAATTGTCAGCTTTGTAATGAAAAACAGAGGACCTTTGCTTTAATCGAAGCATGCTTCTGCATACCTTGTTAATGGCGAAAGCTACTCCAATTATTGGAATTATTACACTTTGCCGCCCGAATTAGTTTTGTTATTAAAATTTGGTCATTTAATTTATTTTTTTTATTTTTATATATATTATTTCCCAATCTTTCACTTTCATGTCAATGTACCCCCAACCCCAATAAAGGGGGTAGGCAATTTTGAATGAGTCAAACTTATTTTGTCAAAACACCCTAAAATTTTTATATAACAATTTTAAATAGTATTTAAATATTTTTTAAAATGATGGTAAAATGATTTAGTTCAAGTGCAGAGAATTATTAGAGGGAAAAGTGAACTTCAGAAGACGTTGGACGAGATTATTAGAAATGATTTTGCGACATTAAACCTGATGAAGGATGACTCTTGATCGATCGCTATGACATAATTGAATTCATGTAGTCGATCTTGTATAAGTAGGATAAAGGCTTAGTTGTTATTATTGTTAATGGTAAAATTATTATTTTTTTAAAATTGAAATGTGTGATTGAGAAGATAATTATTTTAAAAAATAATGAAATATATAAATAAAAAATATATAATAATTAATTGAGAATATTCGAAAAGAAATGAGATAATTAAGTAGAATTATGTAAAAAGTCATATTGATTAACAAGAGGTCAAAGTGTAATTTAACCATCTAGCTAGGGGACAAATGGCTTAGGCCTAGACTGCACATTAAAAGGTAAGCGTCAAGATTCATTGATTCGCACTTAAATTATTTAGATGCACGCAACACATTGGCACCGGTGAAAGTGAAAATAGACACTTTGACCCCTTATGTTGTCCTTCAGAACTTACAAAGTTTTTTAAAAATGACCCAATATTATATATTGATCCCTTTAACTCAGAATCCGATTGGGGATGCAAATCCCAAAATTGATAAGAGCATCATAGAATTTAATTGGTGTGCAAAATGTAAACTTTTTTTTTTTTTTAATTATTATTATTTTTTTAATTTTACCATAAGGTGTGTCCTTACTAATTGACTAAAAATTTCACCGAGCAATCTTAATGACACACTCTCCCATATCGACTTAATACATTCAGGATTAAATTCAAAATATAATTTGCAAAGTTCTTCTCAAGAAAATCGAACCTTAATTGACAAGGAAGATAACATCTCCCCCAACCGAACCAAAGGCATGTTTGATAACCAATTAAATTTTAAATATTAAAATTATAAGTGCCGAATATATTAAATATTCAATTTTTTAATATTTTTAACTTCAAAATAAAAATTTGTACAAATTTGTATTCTTAAAATAGTTGTTGCAACTTTATTTTTATAAAATACTCTCTCTATAACTTTCTCTTTATTTTTATCTCAATTTAATATTTTATTTATTTATAATTTTTTGTATATAATTTTTCTTTGCAAAATTTAATAGTATTGGAATAAAATATTAGTTGTGATAATTAAATATTTTATGATATTAAATTATAAGTGATAAAAAAATTAAGTGAATCATAAATTATTTAAAATTTTGAATAATTTGTTAAATAATATTTAATTTTTAAGTAATTAATTAATTTTATTATGCTTTTGCAAGAATTTCCAGCCTCGTTAGTCGTTTCCCAGGACCCCATCATTAAAATAAAATAAAAAGAACCAATAATGACTCCAATCTAGTGTCCACCAGCAACTTTTAAATTAGAATTATCTTATTCCAAAAAAAATAAACATAATTAGTTTTATTAAATTTGAATTAAATTATTAAAAATTCATAATTAATTACTTTTAATGTTTCATTTTTCAAATTCATTATATTTTAGATAAATAAATAAGTTAAAATCTTTGTCCTTGCAGTACTGTAGTGACTCATTTCAACTTTCCTTGTTTGTGCTCTTTTGCTTAATAGATATGTATGAAATTAACTTGGGGTGTGCAAAATATCCGACAGGCCCGTCCCGCCCGAAAAATTCAATCGGCCTGGCCCTTAAAATTCGGACTTAAGTTGTTTAATAGAAATTGGGTCGGTTAAACTCGATTCAATGTGTACAATTCGGATCGGATAGCGGTTTAAGTATTCTTCTACCAGTCAAACCTGACCGGTGTCCAACGGACCCGACCTCCTTCGGATTACTCTTACCATTCAGTCGAAATCGGGTGAGATTTTTCTCACCCGAAACATATCGGGTCAGGTGTCTGGTTTTGCAAAATTTTCCCCTACCCGACCCGTGCACACTCCTAAAATTAACTTAATAACTTACTCATTGTGTGGAAATAGAAAACAATTATAATAAATTTTTAATATTAAAACATAAAATCATTTGATTATTTTGTTAACACTATTCGGAAACATATGGTAATGAGTCACGACGTTTTATAAATACCAAATATAAATATACTATAAAAACATTACATAGACAATCATAAAATAAAATAATATTTCTATAAATTAACTTTTACTAATATACTATAAAATAACGAATCAATAATAAAAAATTAGAATTAATTTTATCAAATTTTGTAAGTTAACGAATTCTAATTTAATTAATTTATATCTTATTTATTTTTTTTGAGGTGGAAATATTTTTTTAATCATGGTTATTTTTTTAAGTAATTTAAAATGTGTACCAAAAAATTAATCATATATTTATACATTAATTAACAAAAAATAACTTTAAAAAAAGACAAAATTGAGTGAAGTCACTCATTATTTTATTTGATGTAGAAGGGAAAAAAATGTAAAAATTCACCAAAAGGCTTGAAAGTGACATTCTCCAACCTCATTAATTTTTTTTCTCTATCCCAAAGCTTGTAGCCAATTGGATGTCTAACTTACATTCCTTGTGAAACATCTAGAGTTCAAACTTTCCTCCAATATATATACCAAAAAAAAATTCGCTCCTTCCACTTTTAATTATTAGTATTAGATGTATGTCCATTTCGTTTAGATAACTGATATTTATTTGATTAACTATCTTATTCAGAAAAAATAAAAATAAAATTATAGATAAAAATTGATATTAATTGGCACTTTTATGGAATACATGATGTTAATGTTTTGTGTTGATTCATATTAATTTTTATATTAATATATGAAATTTGAAATTGATGACGCCGGAATTTGACGATGTTCTTAGCTCCTAAATCCCTGATTAATATCAGCAAAATTTAGAATAAATACTTGGGATACCGATGTGGTATTGATCAATTACCTTCCAACGTGAGAATAAGTTAATTAGGTTTTTAGTGTTATTAAAATAAAATCTTTTAGTAACCTGTAAATTTCCATATTTATAGGGTGAAACATACCTAGCCTCCTTAATTCTTGTCATAATCTCAATTAATCAACATCCTTCCTAGATATTCTCGATCTTCAACGTTATGATAAGTTATTTGAATATTCTGGGTTTCATTTGATATTTCAATTCTCCTATGGGTGCCATAAAACTAGGGGTGTGCAAAAATCCGATAACCCAAAGACCTAATCCGAACCCCCGAAGAGGCCCAATCCGAGAAAAAACTGGACAAAATCGTAGTTGTTCGGCCCAAAAATAAACAGGCCCGAAATATCGGATCAGGACTTGACCCAGCCCAATAAATATCAAGTAAACTCGATCCGAGCTGAATGTTCTAAACAATGTCGTTCAGGTATGAAACCCTAGAAGACCCATTATGTTCTTCACTGTTCACATTCACCTCTTCAACTGCCCCTCCTCTCCAATCCACATCCACACTCCACACTCTATACTCGTCATCGTCTCCTAGTTCACCTCTTTACTGGATCGAGCCCTAGATCGCTGTCTTCCATTGCTTCCAATACCACAACGATGACGGCGGCAAGGACGACCTTCGCTATAACAAATCGGCGACGACTGTACTAGATCAACGATATGGAGCCCTAGTTTGAACCTCACTCATCTTTACCGTAATTAAACAGATTCTCTCTCTCTCTCTTCTCTACCGTCAATCAAACTCCCCATCGGCCATGATTAGGGATACCACCTGCTACACCTTCGGCTCCCACGATCGTAGTTCGATCCTACTTCCCATGTTCGTCCGATCAATCCCCTCTTACGATCGTCCCTCACCCACACCTGCATGCATATTATTTATGATGCTCTCGACAGTTGGCACTACTCTCTCCTCCTTCTCGCTGTTGCCGCCACATCTCTCGACGGAACGTCACTCGCCACCGGTAGGTACTCTCTCTCGCTCTCTCTGCTGAAACCATTTTGCTCTTCTCCTGTCAATTTTCTCATTTTATTCTCTGTTTCTCTCTCATCAGGTGTGTGTGTGTGGGCTATTATGTCTCAGTGTGGGTGTAGTTAGTATTCTGCTCAACTGTTCCGGGGTGTGTGTGTGTGTGTGTATGAGTGTCGCCGTCTGTTAGTTGGTCGGCGGTGAGTTAGTGTATTATGTTGACGGTGGGGGTGATGATCATATGTGTTCCCTATTTTCTGTTATAGTAGGGTGTGGCTGCGTGTACGTGTTCTGGCGGTGCCTTATTCGTTTGAGTGTGGGTGTGTTCTTCCGGTAGGGTATCGCCGGCAATGGGTTAAAGAGAGAGAACTCGCTGGTGGTGTGAGTTTTGTTTGGCGGGGTGTGTGTGTGTCTGCTCATTTGTGGTGTGTGCGTGGAAACAGGGTGTGTGTGTGTGCGTGGTGAATTCGGTTGGAGTTGGGTCCGACGATAGTGTGCCATAGGGGGGGTGTGTGTGTCTAATGCTGCATGTGTTTGTGTTTGTTTCTGATGTGTGTGTTGTGTATATTGTGGGAGTGTGGTTGTAAAGTTTGGGAGTGTTGTATTGTGTGTGTGTGAGCCGATGGTGAGAAGAGAGGGAGAGAGGTGGCTGAGATCTCAAAATAGAGCAGGAGGAGGAAGACGATTACCGCCTAAGAGGTGGGAATTTCAGTAAAGAAAGACTTAGTTCTGTCGCATGTTCGCCATGGCGGAAAGACGTCCGCCGCAGCGGTGGAAGATCAGTGTGTTGAGCATGGAATTGTCCGCCTAAGCGGTGGATTTTCACCCAGGCGGTGAAACTGCAGTGTGCAGTTTAGAGAAAGGGAGAAGCAGTCACTCGTTTACCTAGGCGGTAGGACGTCTCTTAGGCGGTGAGGAGCAGAATAAAAAATACATGAAATTTTAGGGAAATCTACGATCGGTTCGAAACGGGTAACATTTTTTAATTTATTTTATGAATTCTAAATTTAGTTTCTAACCTTAGAATATCAAAATAAGAATAATAAACAATGAGATCGTTTATATGAATTAGGTGTAAATCGTAAATTTTAACGACGCTAAACTAGTCAAATAGCATCTTCATATATCAAAACGTGGGGAATGAGAAATTTATGAACGTAGGGCTTGCATTGTACGATTAAGTTATTTTCTCTATAATATTAATTTAGGCCTTGTTACAAATAGGTTCAAAATTATCAAAAGTTCAGTAGCGGATATTTGGTGGAGTTTTTGAGAACAGAATATCAGGTAAGTGTACTTTCTTCTTGCCAAATTATTCTTTATATATATATGATGGAAAATTATTGTATTTAAATTAGATGATTTAAAAAATAATATGGATCAAGCAGGTTTTTAGAGTGAGTTGGTAAAACGATCTTTTCGGGGAATTGTGTTGGTTTCTAAAAAGAAGGATTTAAAATAATTTCCGTTGGATTTTGAGTGAGTTGGCTGAAATGGATTTTCGTTAAAATATGGTGGTTTTAAAAGAAAGTTGAAAATGAGTTTTATTGAATTTGGTGGTTTTAAAAGAGGATAGAAAATATTTGGTTTTCATAAAAATATAAAGGGGAAAATATGATTTTCGGATTTAAAAGTTGGTTTTGCGAAAAAGAGGTGGACGTTGGTGATTTTGACGATATTGATGAGGTGGTGATTTATATTATGGTATGTCCAGAGGGTGGTCCGGCAGATGGATATTGATTTGTGATTTAATGATGTTATTATTGAGTTGACTATGCCATAATTTATGTCATGTCCGGAAGGTGGTCCGGCAGGTGGTGATTTATATTATGTCATGTCCGGAGGGTGATCCGACATGTGGTGATTTATATTTGGTGATCAATATTATGTGGTGATTTATATTATGGCATCCGGAGACGTCCGGTAGGCGGTGATCTGCGCAGTTAGGTCCACTAGGAAGGCATATCCTACGGATGGTTACGGTACTGTTGCAATTCCCGATTGTGAGGTTAAAACGATCACTATGGCTTAGCCGGTGGGTATGGGATTAAGATGTGTATTTGAGATGTGTTGTTTTACTTATATTGGGTGATTTATTATTTATTATAGTGATTGGTCTTATTTGATACTAGAGATTTTACCAACTATGTGGTGTTTATATATTTACGCTTGATCCATTTAAATGTTGTATTATTTAGAATATATTATTATTATGTTAAAAATGGTTTTTACTAAGAAGGCAGTACACTTGCAGGTGGAACAGCTAGGAGTCGGTCCCCTACTAGCGCTAGATAGAGTTATACGATGGAGTCAGGTGTAGTTTTTATTTTATGAGCTGTCTGGGGTGAATCTGTGAGAGGTTCACAGTTTTTATTCTGGTTGTTCCTATATTTGGGGATGGGTATGTCCCCATAGTAGATAATTTGTATATGGATACTTATATTGTGGTACTATATAGTTGTATGTATATTGTCGTTTTGTGTGTTGGTTTGGCGCTCAGTTGGTGTGTTGTCGTTACACCGGCCCCGGGAAGACGGGTGTCCGGGACGGGTCGTGACATTTTTAGTTTTAGGATATTTGAAAAAAAAATGATAAAATAGTAATTCTTGTAAATTTTGTAACGGGTAATTTAAGAAAAATATATTTGTTGGTACTTTTAGTGAATGTTTTAAAACTCAGACCGGACATCGAACTGGAAAAATCATCGGGTTATGGGTCACCGGTTGAACCGGTAGCTGAACCGTGGTTGAATAGTGATGTCATAATTACGGTATTAATATTAATAAATATAACATATATCTATAATTCATGATATGTAACTTAGATAAAAAACCAATGTCAAGCAATGTTTTTAAAACATAACCGAACGTTGAATCGAAAAAGTTACCGAGCCATGGGTCACCGGTTCAATCGTTGGGCGAACCGTGACGTCAAAATTATATTATTAAAATTAAAAATTTAAAATAATTTTAAGCAATAAGAAATATAAAAAATAAAATAAGAATGATCAATTCATTATAATTAAATAGAGTGTTGTAAAAGGCGTGGGCGTTGGGCGGGGCGGGGCGTTTTCGTTTATGCACCTTGATACATAAATTTTAAATATTTTAAAAATATTATATGATATATTATAGATAATATATTTTAATTATTACTTATTAATTATAATTTATAAACAACATATGGAAAAAAAATAAAAATAGAGCAAACTTACCATTATAGCTCTCCTTACTTATAATTGTATATCAAGATGAAATATTAAAAAAATAAGGGTCAAATATATAATTTAGTCAATTATTAAATTTAATGAAATATTAAAAAACTAAGAAGGTCAAATGTATAATTTAGTCAATTATTAAATTTAATGAAATATTAAAAAACTAAGAAGGTCAAATGTATAATTTAATCCATTATTAAACCTAGATCTAGAGTCCAAACCTAATTCTTAAGTAGTCAAAATACTCGAAACTCAAGAGCCTCAAGAGTCACGTCACAGGCGTAGCTTCTACTTCTTCGAGACTGTGGGATGACGATCGAAGAAGCCACCACCGGTAACCTCGGCCACCATCGTGCTTCTTTTCCTCCTATTTTTCTATTGCTTTGTGCGTCTTGCTGCTTCTCCTCTCTTTTCACGTGTCCTCTCATTTGATGTTAACTAAAGCACTTTCCTCTCTCCTGCAAACTCTTTCTCCCCCATTCAAGCTCTTTAGCTGTACGCAGATTGTGATATTGACTAATGCACTTTCCTCTCTCCCGCAAAATCTCTCTCTCCCCCTTTCAAGCTTCCTAGCTGTATGCAACATCGCTTGCACTTCCCTCTCTCTCGCAAACTCTCTCTCTCGCCCTTTTCCTCAACTGAACAAAGAATCCTCCCTAGCTATATGTAGGAAAAACTGTACTCAACTATCCTAGAAAAAAGCAAAGGGGGGGGACTTATTTATTTCCCTCAGCTATATCTACCACTCTTTCGATTCCAACTCATCTCACACCAGTCCCATTCTCTCTCCTTGTACCACTCCAACACACCTTTCCTTCCTACTCTCACAAAACCTCTTTGTCTTGGCCCGATAAAATCAGTGTGGGAGAAGCAGTGTCTTTTAGAAAGCTCTTTTTTTCTTTTTTATTTTGTTGTTGTGTTGGGAGATAAATATGACGAAACCAAACGTCAAGCTTCTCTACCTCTTCTGCACCATTAGCTTTTGTTTGGGATCAGACATGGACACAATCTCATTGGACCAACCCTTGTCTTCAACCCAGACCATAGTTTCAAAATGAGGTATATTTGTACTGGGTTTCTTCTCTCGAAATTATGGCAACTCATACATAGGTATATGGTATAGAAACACCGAAAATGTAGTTTGGGTTGCAAATGGGGATACACCCATCCCCAACAATGCTTTCAGTTCTTTTCTAACAATCTCTAATGGGAGTATCGTCCTATTCAATCACTTAAAAACTATAGTTTGGACTGGAATTCCCACAGTGGATAACTCTAATGCCATCGAGGCTGTCTTTCTCGACACTGGAAATCTTGTGTTGAAAGATGGGATGGTTGTTACATGGCATAGCTTTGATTATCCTACGAATTCTTGGCTGCCAGGTGTGAAAATTGGATTTGATAGGACCACTAACAAATCGCTGGTTTTTATTTCGTTGAGAATTCTGACGACCCATCTCGTGGATTTTATTCATTTGGTATGGATCCAAGTGGAAGTCCAAAACTGTTCATCTGGAGAAATGGGTCGGAGAGAATCTGGAGGAGTGGTGTTTGGAATGGTGAGAGATTTCCTTCCCCAAACATTTTCAGTAACGATAACTCGTCCAAAATCTGGTATGTCTCGAACGAGGATGCTAGTTATTTTACCTACAACGAATCTGATGAATCTATCATGATGAGGATTTTAATAGATTCTTCAGGACAGTTGAAGCAATTAGTATTGTCTGTCCAACAGGAATGATGGTTAACATCTTTGGAACAACCAAGTGGGGGTGTGTGAGGTGTATGCCGCTTGCGGTAGTTTTGGAATTTATAGTGTTGGCGGTCTTCCGTCCTGTAAATGTTTGCCCGGCTTTGCACCACGTTTTCCAAGAGATTGGAAATCACTTGATTGGTCTAGAAGGTGTGTGAGGATAAACGCCCTGTCGTGCAATAATGATGCACTAGGATTTCGAAGGCTGACCAACATCAAGTTGCCTAGAAATTCAGAGCCACTAGCCATTGGATGGACTAATAATTGCAAATTTACATTCTCAACTAATTGCTCCTACTTTGACAACAGTAGTGAATTGTAAGCATAGGAAAAACAAACTAAATTTTAATGGTTTGGTTTTAAAACCATTTAAAAAAACCGGTGGTTTTGATTTGATATATTTCTAATGGTTTTTATTTTGGTTTTATATGAAACCGGACAGAAATTGAACCAGTGGTATCCCTACCTGATAGGCTAATGTTGTAGTGACCGCCCACTATCAAGATCCTCGAAAGTCTTGACCCCCAAAATCACGTCTGATCACTCTCTCAAACATGACCACCACTATCAAATTTGGTGATGGCTAGTCACTATCTAGTTGTAGCTGACCAGATCTAGACCACCATCACCAAATGTGGAGGTAATGGGAGATATGTGAAAGAAGGGAGATGAACAGTTTTTCAGGTTTTTTTAGTTGTATGTTAATTTTATTTATAAGATCAAAATACCAAAATGTTCGAACAAAATGTCATTTTACTTATACATAAAAATTCTGACCAAAATTGATTGTAAAATTAACATAGTACAATTTAAATCATAACCATAGTTATAAGATTCAAATTGGAATATACCATATTCAGTAGATATCATAAAAATATGATGAAATTTAGAACGTTAGAACTATAATTTACCCTATACCCAATTTAGTAGATATCATAAAAATATGATGAAATTTAGAACGTCAAAACTATAATTTACCCTATACCCACTTTATTTTGACAATTAATTTCATTCTTAATTTATTTGACAACAGTAGTGGATTGTGAGCATAGGCAAAGTAGGAGCAATTAGTTGAGCATGCAAATTCGCAATTATTAGTCCATCCAATGGATATGGGCTCTGAATTTCTAGGCAACTTGATGTTGGCCATCGTTCGAAATCCTAGTGTATCATTATTACATGACAGTGGGTTTATCCTCACATACCCTCCAGACCAATCAAGCAATTTCCAATCTCTTGGAAAACGTGGTGCAAAGTCAGGCAAACATTCACAGGACGGATGACTACCAACACTACAAATTCCAAAACTGCCGCAAGCGGCATACACCTTACACACCCCACTTGGTTGTTCCCAAGATGTTAACAATCCTTCCTATTGGACATACAATACTAATTGCTTCAGCTGTCTTGAAGAATCTATTCAAATCCTCGTCATGACAGATTCATCTGATTCGTTGTAGGTAAAATAACTGGCATCCTCGTTTGAGACATACCAGATTTTGGACGAGTTGTCGTTACTGAAAATGCTTGGGGAAGGAAATCTCTCACCATTCCGAACACCACTCCTCCAGATTCTCTCTGACCCGTTTCTCCAGATGAACAGTTCCAGACTTCCATTTGGATCCATACCAAATGAATAAAATCTGCGAGATGGGTCGTCAGAATTTCTCCACGAAGTGAGGACCAACGATTTGTTAGTGGTCCTATCAAATCCAATTTTCGCACCTGGCAGCCAAGAATTCGTAGGATAATCAAAGCTTTGCCATGTAACAGCCATCCCATCTTTCAACACAATATTTCCAGTGTCGAGATGGACATCCTCGGTGGCATTGGTGTTATCCACTGTGGGAATTCTAATCCAAACTACATTTTTTAAGTGATTAAATAGGACGATACTCCCATTAGAGATTGTCAGAAAAGAATTGAAAGCATTGTTGGGGATGGGTGTATCCTCATTTGCAACCCAAACTACATTTTCGGCGTTTCTATACCATATACTTATGTATGAGTTGCCATAATTTTGAGAGAAGAAACCCAGTACAAATATACCTCCTTTTGAAACTATGGTCTGGGTTGAAGACAAGGGTTGGTCCAATGAGATTGTGTCCATGTCCGATCCCAAACAAAAGCTAATGGTGCAGAAGAGGTAGAGAAGCTTGACGTTTGGTTTCGTCATATTTATCTCCCAACACAACAACAAAATAAAAAAGAAAAAAAGGGCTTTCTAAAAGACACTGCTTCCCTCACACTGATTTTATCGGGCCAAGACAAAGAGATTTTGTAAGAGTAGGAGGGAAATGAGTATTGGAGTGGTACAAGGAGAGAGACTGGGACTGGTATGAGATGAGTTAGAATCGGATGAGTGCTAGATATAGCTGAGAGAAATAAATGAGTCCCCCCTCTTTGTTTTTTTCTCAGATAGTTGCGTACAGTTTTTCCTACATACAGCTAGGGAGGATTTTTTGTTTAGCTGAGGGAAAGGGCGAGAGAGAGAGTTTGCGGGAGAGAGGGAAGTGCAAGCGAGGTTGCATATAGCTAATGAGCTTGAAAGGGGGAGAGAATGAGAGTTTGCGGGAGAGAGGAAAGTGCATTAGTCAATATTACAATCTGCGTACAGCTAGGGAGCTTGAATGGGGGAGAGAGAGTTTGCAAGAGAGATGAAAGTGCTTTAATTAACATCAAAAGAGAGGACAAGTCAACAGAGAGGAGAAGCAGCACAACGTACAGAGCAATAGAAAAATGGGGGAAGAAGAAGCACGATGGTGGCCAAGGTTGCCGGTGGTGGCTCCTTCGATTGTCGTCCCATAGGCTCGAAGAAGTAGAAGCTGCGCCTGTGACGTGACTCTTGAGGCTCTTGAGTTTCGAGTCTTTTGACTACTTAAGAATTAGGTTTGGACTCTAGATCTAGGTTTAATAATGGATTAAATTACATATTTGACCCTCTTAGTTTTTTAATATTTCATTAAATTTAATAATTGACTAAATTATACATTTGACCCTTAATTTTTTAATATTTCATCTTGATATACAGTTATAAGTAAGGAGAGCTATAATGGTAAGTTTGCTCTAATTTTTTTTATTTTTTTTTCATATGTTATTTATAAATTATAATTAATAAGTAATAATTAAAATATATTATCTATAATATATCATATAATATTGTTAAAATATTTAAAATTTATGTATCGCGGGGCGTAAACCAAAACGCCCCACTCCGCTCAACGCCCACGCCTTTTACAACACTCTGTTTAATTATAATGAATTGATCATTTTTATTTTATTTTTTATATTTCTTATTGTTTAAAATTATTTTAAACTTTAATAATATAATTATGACGTCACGGTTCGCCCAACGGTTGAACCGGTGACCCATGATCCGGTAACTTTTTCGATTCAATGTCTGGTTAAGTTTTAAAAACATTGCTTGACATTGGGTTTTTTTTATCTAAGTTACAGATCATGAATTATAGATATATGTTATATTTATTAATATTAATACCGTAATTATGACGTAACTGTTCAACCACGGTTCTGCCACTGGTTCAACCACCCAGGACTCGGTGATTTTTCCGGTTCGATGTCTGGTCTGAGTTTTAAAACATTCACAAAACGTATCAACAAATATATTTTTCTTAAATTACCCCTTACAAAATTTACAAGAATTACAACTTTATCATTTTTTCAAATATCCTAAAACTAAAAAAAAATAAAAATATTAATAACATTTTATTTATCTTTTCAAATTTGACTGAAATTTTACTCAATTAAATATTAGCAGTAAATGTCGCTTTTCTTGTCATTTGCATTTGTGTTAGGTAAGCAATCAATTTTACTCAATTAAATATTAGCAATAACTGCTTCTTTCCTTGTCATTAGGTTTGATTCCTTGTCAATCAAGATTTGATTTTCTTAGAAGAATACCCACGAAATTAAATCTTCAATTTAACATGAAATGCATTGGTCCAGTATGGGAGAGTGCGCTATTAAGATCGCGTTAGAAGGTGATTAGTTCGCAATTTACCCCCCTAAATCAAGGAAATTCAAAAAAACTCCCAAGAAAAAAAAAATCAAAACTAATTCCCAACAAAAGCAACAAAATGGATGTAAGACGAGTCCTAAGGTACTTGGGACAATGGAATTCAACAAATCAATGACCTCCCTTCTCAATCTCAGTTTCGATAGTGACAGAGAATTGAGGAACAGTGAATTGAGAAACGACAGCAAGGAACAGTTGCGATATGAGATGAGCCTCAAATTCTTCTCTTCACCTACAATAGCCAGATCTGAGGTCCCATCCTTCTGCTTCAGATAGTAACAGCTTGAACACCAATCTAAATATGTTCAATGCCGATTTCTTATTAAAAGACATCACATATCATAAAATTACCAGTCAATGCAGTCCAATAGTGAAAATAGAAATTCACAACTAACAAGACTCGAATAGAATTTTGAAATTTCAATAACTCTGTACTCTCACGAGAAAGAACTTTAAAATCTCAAAACAAATTACCTTCAATATTTTTGAAATTTCAATAACACTGTACTCTAAACACCGTGTAATTTTTTTTTGTTGAAACTGAATATGAAAATTTGAAACAAGTAATACAGTGTGTGTTTAGAGTGATCGCAATGGACATAAAGTCCCTCGTATATATACACGCATGTGTGTGTTTTTGCTTGGCGGTATTGTGGATGCAAGGCATTGTGCACTATGTATTGTGCAAATGCATTGCATGCAAGGCATCATGCATTATGTACATGATGGATATAAATGTGTTTGTGGATACATGTATGTATGTGTTGGCTCAAAGAGTCACCCAAAAGGGAGGGTTAATTGGGTTGGTACAAAATTTTAACAATCAAACACTTAAACACAAATTATTGATTTTTCTAGATCAATTATTATCTTTATAACGGATATGTGTTCAATAATAAACAATAAAAAAAAAAATCAATAAAATTAATCAAATAATTAATTTATTTTATCAACTAAACTCAATCAAACAAAAACTAACAATGTAAATTTTCTATTAAAAAACATCACATATCAGAAAATTACCCATCAATGCAGTCCAAAGGTGAAAATAGAAATTCACAGCTAACAGGACTAATAGAATTTTGAAATTTCAATAACACTATACTCCCATGAGAAAGAACTTTAAAATATCATAACAAATTACCTTAAGGATCCTCTCTTTCTTCTGCAAAAGTTTATTCAACTTCTTGATGCAAGGCTCGAACAGCAGACCAGCCTCCTTCGCGAGCCCAGCGGTAACGGGAAAAGTGACGTCGTCTTTGCACAATGGGACCTAACCTATTGAGCTATGCATTTTTTTCGAACACTAGGGTTTAGAAATTTTCACGAATCTGAAATAATGTTACACTGAATCCGCAGTTCAAACTGAAAAGGATGTCCACAAATGCAAATTATAATTCAATCCATCAAATAGAGAGAAATCTTACAATAGGGTTTCGATCGTTGAGAAGTGAAGACTTTTCTTGAAGTACTTCTGGAATTTAATTAGGTTCCCAGATTGCCCACAGCCATGGATGATGATCGGGTTGGCAGATTCTGTCTCAACAGGAGGATATGCTTTGGGGACTCAAAATCCCTATTTCCGCAGCAACAAATTTCATTTGTCTTATCATCAAATGCTCAGTAACACAATCGACCAGAAAGAAAATCTAGTATGGAAAGATGATTTTGACAGAGAAAAATCACTTTTGGTGTAGAGAATTTGGGGAAATTTCCAGAAAAATTAGGGTTTTGTAAAAAAAAAATTAGGGTTTTGATTTATAAAGAAAATAAATGAAGCTTCATCATCGAATGAAGGGTAAAAAAGAAAAGAAAAGAAAAATTAGCAGTCGATCAATCGAGAGAGAGAGAATAAAAGGAGAAAATCGACAAGAGAAGAGCAAAACAGTTTCAGCAAAAAGAGCAAGAGAGAGTACTTACTGGCGGCGAGTGACATTCCGTCGAGAGATATGGCGGCAACAATGAGAAGGAGGAGAGAGCAGTGCCAACTGTCGAGAGTGTCATAAATAATATGCATGCAGGTGCAGGTGAGGGACGATCGTGAGAGGGGATTGATCGGATGAACATGGGAGGTAGGATCGAACTAGGATCGTGGGAGGCAAAGGTGTAGTAGGTGGCATATCTAATCATGGCCAATAGGGAGTTCGATTGACGGTGGAGAAGCGAGAGAGAATTTGTTCAATTACTGTGAAGATGAGTAAGGTTCAAACTAGGGCTCCGTATCGTCGATCTGGTACAATCGTCGTCGATCTGGTACAGCAAAGGTCACCGCCGTTGTCGTTGTCGTCGTGGTGTTGGAAGCAATGGAAGGTAGCGATCTACGGCTCAATCCAGTGAAGAGGTGAACTAGAAGACGATGACAAGTATGGAGTGTGGAGTGCGGAGTGTGGATATGGATTAGAAAATAGGGGAGGCTGAAGAGGTAAATGTAAACTGTGAAGAACATAATGGGTCTTCTAGGGTTTCATACCTAAACGACATCGTTTAGAACATTCAGATCGGATCGAGTTTACTCGATATTTATTGGGTTGGGTTGGGTCGAGTCCCGATCCGATATTTCTAATTATGAAGAATCATTCCTAACTTTTTTCAAGGAAAAAGAGTAACCTAACATTTTTGTACCTTAGGTAAATATTAAACCTCAATATCTTTACCGTAAGAGATTGAAACCCTTGCTACCTCTGACTAGACACTCCCAACATTATCTAATCCATACAAACTCACCAATTATAAGAATCAATAAGTTTCTTCTCACTCGGAGTTTCTACCACCTCAAATCAATTAAACTTAATTAATGTTTCGATAATTACTAGTAATAGAATTAAGTGAGAAAATTCAATATCTAATTATTCTAAGTGTGGGTAGTACAAAATTAAATACGTAATCAGATAATCACAAAAATCGTTTTAAAATAATTTTTTACGCTCTTTAAGTTTGAATATGATTTTACTACGATCTTATCAACCAAGCAAATATAGAAATATAAATTCACAATAAAGATTAATAACTTGGAAATATCTCACCAGGAAAACACCGAAGATTGAAAATTGAATCGCTAAACAGCTCAAATCGATGACGCCAAAACAAAAAGCGCTTTAGATTAAGAATGCAACACAATATCTCTCTCGAATAATTCTTAGTAGAATGATAACTCTTAAAATAGCTAAGGAACTGATCGTTCTTGATGTTTCATGATCAATTTTCGCAGGTCTATTTAAACTAATTTGAAATAAGCCCTCCAACAGCTAGTTTTCACAAGATAAGACTTTAAAGAGCACTCATAGACCCCATATAACATAAGCATTCAATTATAATGTATTTCACTCAAATATAGCTTTTAAACTTTCAATTAAGTCCTCAAATAATTTCTCAATTACTAATAATAAAAATTGGAAGTATTTAATGAACCAAATTGAGAAAACCATTTAATATATGAACCAAATCAATATCTTTTCAAAATATATGGACCATATCTTCTATAATTTCAAATCCCTCAAATCTCTCCCTTGGAACCATAAAAACGGCTAATTTTTTACCAAAAGTCTAAATTCCTAGAGATCTCAACCAAAACAGTTAGTTGATCGATCCTAATGGTCGGTTGACTGATTGTAGTTACAGGTATAGAAAATTTAAGCCCTATTTTGACTATAATTCAATCTAATTTTGGAAAAACTAAAAACATGAAAGTTATATCTCTTTTTCTTAGCTTTCCAGATCATTTTGAATCACCACAATCGGAGTTCATATGAGAAAATTATTGCCAAAATACGAACAGGTGCACAAGCATAGTCGGTTGACCAAACTCCCATGGTCGATTGACCGATTGATTCAATGAGTTTTCCCATCCAAAACACGCCATGATCGGTTGACCGTTCAATTAAGAGAATTTCACCTTTCCAGCCCAATGCCAATCGGTTGACTGATTTGATACTCTTCGGTTGATTAATCACTATTGGAACCACTCTATTTCAACTAATTTCAACTCCAAACTTCGACGTTTTTTACCCTTTAACCGATTTTTTTCTTGATTAACTAAATTGACACTATTAATTAATTTTAAACACTACTCTTTCTTAGGTCAATTTTTCTTTTTCAATTTCACATAGGAGTAAATAATTAAACTTAATTAGGACTTTAATTCAAACACACATAAATATACCTCATTTAATGTGTCACGTGTGATCTTAATCGGGATACGTGATGAAAAAACAACTTCTTCACCAATGCTCACTCAAAATCGAAATCGCACTCGAAATCAAAATTGATTTCGAGTTTCGATTTCAAAATAGGAAACCAAAATCGATTTCGAATTTCGATTTTGAAATCGAAATTGAATCGAAATAAGGTTTCGATTCAATTTCGAAACCCTATCCGAAATCGATTTCGAGTTTCGATTTTGAAATCGAAAAGCAAAAGCAGATGACGATGGAGATGATGAGGAAGCAGACGATAGAGAACAATGTGATGGAGAAGACAACGAACCAGACGACAAATTTGAAATATTATTGGTTTGACTGAAATTTTAATTCATATTGCTTTGAACAAAAATTTTGGGACGAAATTTCTTTTAGGTGGGATGAGTTGTAAGACCCTGATTTTTTATATACGCATAATTGGAGTCGCATTTGAGTACATTTGAAAATAACGGGGTAGATAGTGTTATTTATCATTTAATTTAAATATTTTGGGGGTCAATTAGTAATTTTAATTATATTAAAATCTTGAATTGGACTTAAATGATTTCAAATTCTTAATTAGAGGGAGATTTATGTAATTACAATTAAACTAATATATATATATATATATATATATAATCACATATATCCACATTCTCGGGAAGGATCGAGAAACATTCAAAGAAGAAAAACAGAGGGAAAAGAAAGGAGGCTGTTCCGGCAATCGGTGTTTGGTTGGTCCGTCAGTTCGTCGGCAGTGCATTGTTCGTCGTTGACGGTGGGTGTTGCGTTGTGGGGTGTGTTACGTTAACAGTTCCGTTCGTCCGGTGGTCAGTGATTGTTGCGGTTGTCGACGGAGTGTGTGACTGTGTGTGTTTTGTATGTGTTTCATTGTGCGTATGAGATGGAAGTATACGTTTCGTCCGTTCGACGGTGTGGTCGTCACTCCGATGAGTGTGTGTATTCAGCCTGCTGTGTGTGTGAGTGCGCCTACTGTATGTGGTGTGTGCTGTGTGTATGTGTGTGATCAGTGTGTGTATTTTGATGTGTGTACGTGTGCTCTGTTCAGTCGACGATCATGTGGGTATGTGTGTGGGTCGTCGGCTGTACTATTGGGTCGCCGGCGAAGTAAGTGTGTTGATCGTGTGAGCGTCGTGTGTGTATCGACGGTACGGTACAGGTGTATGTGCATGTTTTTCGTTTTCGTTGCGTGATGTCTGTGTGTGTGTGTTCTGTTATTGTTGTGTATGTGTGTGGGTAGTAAGTTTGGCCAGAAGGTAGTTTGTGTGGGGGCGAGTGTTTCATGTGTGGGGGTCGGTCCGCCATCGTGGTTGTAGAGGGTGATCGTCAATCTTGAGAGTAGAGTGAGAGAAGGTCGGCGATTTGGGTTGAACCAGAAACAGACGCGAAGAAGAAGAAAGAGAAAAAAAAAATAAAGAAAATTACACAAACAACCCCAATAAAACCAAAATTCAATCTCACGGCAGATAGGAAAATTCGAAAAAGGTAGAATTTTGAATTCTACTAATATATGTATTTAATTGTATTTAACTGTTTCATGGGTAATTATGAAACTAATTACTAGCATCGAAAATGTCGAAATAACAATAATAAATATTGAGACCGTTTACATGAATAAATTCGATATAGTAAACTGTAACGAAGTAACACTCGATGAATAGTAATATTTCACAATAAAATGCGGGGAATAGGAAATTACGAAAATGAAGATTTCACGGCATGGTTAGGTTATTTCTTCATAAAATATTAATTTAGGCCATATCACTATTAGGTTCGCAGGCACCAAAGTACCGGTAGAGAATAGGTGGTCAAAGTCTTCTAAAACGGATAATCAGGTGAGTGTACTGTCTTCTTGCCAAAAATCTATTTTTATATATCTGATAGAAAAATGTGTTTACTTAAAAATTGGATGAATTTATAACTTATATGGATCAAGTGGATTTGGGTGATTTGGAAATATGGTTTTCGCTGGTTTTTAAAGAAAGGGGGAAAGAAATGATTTGTTAAATCTAGTAGGTTTTAAAGGAAAGTGAAAAATATGATTTTCGGATTAAATCGGTTTTGGGAGATAGAGGTCGATGTTATTGATTTATAGTTTGACGATATTGTTATTGATTTGACGATGTTATTGATTTTATCTGCTTCGGCAGAGCACTGATTATTAATTGAGTTGTAATTTGATGATAATATTATTGTTTTGATGAGGTGGTTGATTGTGGTCAGAGTTGTTGTTGAGATGGAGATGAGTTGTTGTTGTTAAGGTGAGTTGGAGATTGGTATTGGATTTTTACCTGTTTAACGTAGTCCAGCGGAACGGTGTTTCACCCGTCTGGCATAGTCCAGCGGAGCGTTGTTTCACCCGCTTGGCATAGTCCAGCGGAGCGTTGTTCACCCGTCTGACATAGTCCAGCAGAGCGTTGTTATATCCCGCTAGAAAGGCATATCCTACGGGGTACGGTACCGTTACAACTCCCGATCGTGAGGTTAAAACGATCACATGGTTAGCCGAGGTGTGGTGTGATGTGGTGTGGTGTGGAATGATGTGGTGTTTGAGATGTGATATTTTATCGTATTTGGTGTTTTATCATATATGGTGGTGTAGTGTTTTATTTTATCGTCTTTGGTATTTTATCATATTATCTTATGCTGATGGTTTGGATAGATTTTATATATTTGATATATATATATATATATATAGAGAGAGAGAGAGAGAGAGATGATGATTCTGAATAGTAGGAAGAAAGAATTTTCTCATGGTATATGATTTTTATACTACTGTTAAAAAATATGTTTGTTTATACGTGTTGCGCTTCATCCATTTAAATGTTGTATTATTTAGAATGTATTATTATTTTAAAATATTTTTATTAAGAAGGCAGTACACTCGCAGGTGAACCAGTTAGGAGTCGGTCCCCTACTGGCACTAGGTAGAGTCCGGTGATGCTGTAGTGAGGGAGTAGTTTGGAGTAGCCGTTGGAAGCGAACCTATGAGAGGTTCTTAGTTGTTTTATCTTTATTGTTATTATAAGTTTGTAGGGACGAGTGTGTCCCCAAATGAGAGTGTGTAGGTATATACATGTCGGCTTTAGTGATTGCGTATTTAAAATATATTTATTCTCGTATTCTAGATTGGTTTGGCATTCAAGTGATATTGTGTCAACGTCAAGCCGGCCCCAGGATGATGAGTGTCCGAGGTGAAGTGTTACAATTTTGGTATCAAAGCTTAGGTTATAGGTTCTGTAGACTTGTCAGTTGTTGTGTTAGTAGATGATCATGAGATAGGAATATGTGTCAGTTGTCTTGTTAGTAGGAGACATGTGTTAGGGTGTCGATAGGTGAGTTCGGCACATGAGGATAGTTGTGTCATTACATTAGTTAATGCATTGGCATCTTGCTTGGTTGGTTGTGTTCTTAGCAATTAGTAAATGTGACGAAGTTGTGATATTGCCAGTTGGTGGTTCGAGTGGCGTTGTGCTGTTGGTAGTGGTTTTGGGTAGACCGCGATTGTGGGGGTACTCGTAGTTGGGAAAGTTAGATTATAAGCGATAAACAATCATATGTGTATTACTAGATGTTGAAATCCATTATCGATAGCACCTAATATGCCGTTGTTAAAATACTAGATAGTATAACAGGACACATTTAAGTTGGATTATGAAAACAAAAAGAGAGTTTGTATTAGTTGGAATTAAGGATGTGAGATAACTGTGATGATCTTAGAAAATAATTTAGTTTGGTGGTACGTTCTAAGTTGACGGGCATACAGAGCAACAGTTTGTGGAACTAGTAAACATAACAGATGTAATAGAGTTTGATCTGTAGAAAGTAGCCGAGAATTGTAGGTCTGTGATGTAGTATGTGCGCATAAATATAGTTCGTTTCGTATGAGTAATATAGGGTTGGCGGTGGATTGTTTCAAAAAGAAGTTACTTTTCCAATCTAAGATGAATCAAAGTTTGCATTTTTGGGAAATGTGTAATCATTACTCCAGTCAATTTGATAGTTGGCTCAGGAGATTAGAAAAGAGTTAAAGAAATGATATCAGAATACTTTACGCGGGTGCTGGGCACTAGTCAGAACAAGTTCAGGCGGTGGATATTGTAGTGGCTAGGGAAAGGAAATTATCGGGGTATTAATTAATAAGTATGAATAATAATTGTAGTTGTTGTAAAATAAGTTCTATAAGTTTAATAAATTGAACGTTCGGCTCATTAAGTTGGCTAAATATAATCGTGTTGATAAAATGTGGGGAAATTGGGAATTCGAGTGAGTTAGTTTTAGGTGTAGGAAGTCTCTATAGGAGAAGTTGTGTGACGGCCCTGGGAAACCAGTCGTTACAATAAATTATACTGTTAACTCATGATTAACATAGACTTGGTGTTTCTCTTCATGAAGACCCGGTGTTATTGGTAACTTATCAGTTAGAACTGATGGTTTGTTTAATCAACTGCTAAGGATCAGGGTGTTAGATTTTTAAATAGGATATTACCAGTTGAAGGTTAGGGACTGTGACGTGGTGAAAACGGTGATCCGGTCGAGAGTAGAGAAGAGCATGTAAAATATCTCTAGATTGTGTTGTTGGGGCTGCAAAAAAAGTAATTGTATGCCAAGTGCAGTAAATGTGAGTGTTGGTTGGATCGAGTGGTAAATTTGGGACAAGTGAGCTTGAGAAATAGTATTCACGTGAATCCAAAGGAAGTCGAAGCTGTGATTTGATGGGAGAGGGTAAAAAGTATAACCGAAGTTCGAAATTTTGTAGGGATTGGTGGGTTATTATTATTATTAATTAGTATAGGAATTCTTGGTTATAGCTATCCTGTTGATCTATTTGACCCGAATGAAAGTTAAATTCGAGAAGACTGATAAATATGAGCGTCATTACCTAATTCATGATTTGGAGTGAGCAGCGAGTGTAGTTGTCTAGAAGTTCTCGAGACCTTACCTGTAGAACGAGACTTGTGGGATATGCACTGTTCACTAGAGTTTGAAATATTTCCTTATTAAAAAATGGGCTAAATCTGAGGCAGAGGTATTAAATAAAGTTAATCAAAAATTTCAGTCGTACCATCTATTAGGATTCAGGAGAGGCCTATGGTGTAACGAATACTTCAGGTCGGAAATCGGTAAGTTTGGTTGTGTATATTTAGGTGGTTCATATTAATTTATGTAGTGAGTTGAAACCCTTGTGAGTTTTAGTGAGCGGTTGATCAGATGGCAATGCTGTTTAAGATTTTTTTTTTTATTTTAAAACCAACATTGATCGACCGTGTTGTAGAAAACATAGATGTCGAATGTCCAGTTGGAAAAGATTAGAGATGAAGTTGAAAATGATCGTAGAACTGACTATCGTGTCAGAAATAATGGTGAAGTTTTGATGATTGAAAATAAAAATGTGTGTTCTCAATGACGCCCATTTTACAAAAGAAGTGCATAATTCAATATGTGCAATGCACCTCGGAAGAATCAGACCGTATAGAGATTTCGTGAGCATTATGGGTAGATCGGAATGGAACGGGAAAACGCAGAACTTGTTGCCAGGGTCTTGTTTGTTAGCAAGCTAAGATCGAGCATCAATATCTAAGGGGATTATTGCAGTCTTTACCTATTCCAAAATGGTAAATCGGGAAATGCGAATCAAACATTTGGAGGATATGTTGAGGAGTAGTGTTTTGGAATATTCTGGTAGCTGAGATGACTATGTAGCGCTAATGGAATTTGTTTATAATAATAGATACCTTTTCGACAATCAAGGTGGCACCATATAAAGCGCAGTATGAAAAAGATGCAGGACTCCAATCAAATAGACTAAACTGAGATAGGAAAACAAGAAGTTTCGAGATTTGGATATAGCCGGTGTGGCTACATTTTTTTTTTTTTTTTTTTGGGAAATAGTTTTCAATAAGAACTCAATTAGATGTTTTAGACCATTACTAACATTAGACGGACCCGGAAAGTAGGGTTATTGGGATTTCATGGGGAAATGATAATCTGAATTATCCTTAAGTTGATGAGTATTTTAAAAATTTATTGATAATATATATATTTTTATTTATATATATATATATATATATATATATATATATATATATGGTGACTATAAATTTTTGTGATGTATCGGATTTCGTAGTTGGGACGTATGTATTTCAATATATATATTTATACGTGGTTATATGTTTGAGACGTTTTCATGTGGATTGAGGCATATTTGAAGCGCTTAGCCTTATCAGGGACTTGATTAAATGTGGAGGCATGAAGAGAATTCTTATAGATGATCCGTTTGACGTATTTTGATACGTATTGATATGGGTTGGTGATATTTACGTGATTTATCTGAATTTGACGTATTGCGGAAAATTTATGAGTTATACGTTGGGATTGTGGTAATAGTCATAGAACAATTATAAGATTATTAATTTCTGACATAAATATTGAGATTGATGATTTTTGACCTCACGAGCCCGTTCACGTGGAGTTTGGGTTGTCTGTTGCTTATGATATAGTTGCGAATTTGTTAGTTGGAAATGTTGGACAGATATATTGTTGCGAATTGGTTGACTGGATGGGATAGATACATGTTGGTTAGGGAAAAATTATTGTCAAAATAAAATAGACTCAATCCACTAAGATTACCGTGATGTGTTCAAACTATATTGTTATTTATTATAATTTTATCAGAGTAGCGCAGCGGAAGCATTGAGAAACATGAGTTTTTTTTTTCCGATAGTTGATTGGTTGTGCTAGGTGTACCCTATTTGACGGTTGTTAGGTATAATATGAGCTACTGTGAATAGAAAATGTTGCAATGTGTGAAGGTGAATTGACGATTACTAAGTGTGACTAACATGACTATGGGGTGCGAATTTGAAATATTATTGGTTTGACTGAAATTTTAATTCATATTGCTTTGAACAAAAATTTCGGGACGAAATTTCTTTTAGGTGGGATGAGTTGTAAGACTCTGATTTTTTATATACGCATAATTGGAGTCGCATTTGAGTATAATTGAAAATAAAGGGGTAGATGGTGTTATTTATCATTTAATTTAAATATTTTGGGGGTCAATTAGTAATTTTAAGTATATTAAAATCTTGAATTGGACTTAAATGATTTCAAATTCTTAATTAGGGGGAGATTTATGTAATTACAATTAAACTAATATATATATATATATATACACACACACACACACATATAATCACATATATCCACATTCTCGGGAAGGATCGAGAAGTAATCAAAGAAGAAAAACAGAGAGGAAAAAGAGGAGGCTGTTCTGACAGTGGGTGTTCGGTCGGTCCGTTAGTTCGTCGGCGATGCGTTGTTCGTCGTCGACGGTGGGTGTTGCGTTGTGGGGTGTGTTGCGTTGACAGTTTCGTTTGTCTAGAGGTTGGTGATTGTTGTGGATGTCGACAGAGTGTGTGTTTTGTATGTGTTTCGTTGTGCGTATGTGATCGGAGTATATGTTCCGTCCGTTCAACGGTGTGGTCGTCACTCCGATGAGTGTGTGTATTCAGTCTGCTGTGTGTGTGAGTGCGCCTACTGTATATGGTGTGTGTTGTGTGTATGTATGTGATCAGTGTGTGTGTTTTGGTGTGTGTACGTGTGCTCTGTTCAGTCGGCGATCATGTGGGTATGTGTGTAGGTTGTCAGCTGTACTGTTGGGTCGCCGGCGAAGTGAGTGTGTTGATCGTGTGAGCGTCGTGTGTGTGTCAACGGTGCGGTGCAGATGTATGTGCGTGTTTTCCATTTCCGTTGCGTGATGTTTGTGTGTGTGTGTTCTGTTATTGTTGTGTATGTATGTGGGTAGTAAGTTTGGCCAGAGGGTAGTTTGTGTGGGGGTGAGTGTTTCATGTGTGGGTGTTGGTTCGCCGTCATGGTTGTAGAGGGTGATCGTCGGAGTTGAGAGTATAGTGAGAGAAGGTCGGCGGTTTGGGTTGAACCAAAAACAGACGCGAAGAAGAAGAAAGAAAAAGAGAAAGAAAAGGAGAATAAAAAAAATTACACAAATAACCCCAATAAAACCAAAATTCAATCTCGCGGCCGGCAGGAAAATTCGAAAAAGGTAGAATTTTGAACTCTACTAATATATGTATTTAATTGTATTTAATTGTCTCGTGCATAATTATGAAACTAATTACTAGCATCGAAAATGTCGAAATAACAATAATAAATATTGAGACCGTTTACATGAATAAATTCAATATAGTAAACTGTAACGGAGCAACACTCGTTGAATAGTAATATTTCACAATAAAACGCGGAGAATAGAAAATTACGAAAATTAGGATTTCACAGCATGGTTAGGTTATTTCTTCATAAAATATTAATTTAAACCTTGTCACTATTAGGTTCGCAAACACCGGAGTACCGGTAGAGAATAGGCGATCAAAGTTTTCAAAAATGGATAATCAGGTGAGTGTACTATCTTCTTGCCAAAAATCTATTTTTATATATCTGATGGAAAAATATGTTTACTTAAAAATTGGATGAATTTATAACTTATATAGATCAAACAGATTTGGGTGATTTGAAAATATGGTTTTCGCTGGTTTTTAAAGAAAATGGGAAAGAAATGATTTGTTAAATCTAATAGGTTTTAAAGGAAAGTGAAAAATATGATTTTCGAATTAAATTGATTTTGAGATATAGAGGTCGATGTTATTGATTTGTAATTTGACGATATTGTTATTGATTTGACGATACTATTGATTTTATCTGTTTCGTTAGAGCGTTGATTATTTATTGAATTGTAGTTTGATGATGATATTATTGTTTTGATGAGGTGGTTGATTGTGGGCAGAGTTATTGTTGTTGAGATGGAGATGAGTTATTGTTGTTGAGGTGAGTTGGAGATTGGTGTTGGATTTTCACCCGTCTGGCATAGTCCAGCGGAGCGATGTTTCACCCGTCTGGCATAGTCCAGCAGAGCGTTGTTTCACCCGCTTGGCATAGTCCAGCGGAGCGTTGTTCACCCGTCTGACATAGTCCAGCGGAGCGTTGTTATATCTCGCTAGGAAGGCATATCCTACGGGGTACGGTACCGTTACAACTCCCGATTGTAAGGTTAAAATGATCACATGGCTAGCCGAGGTGTGGTGTAATGGGGTGTGATGTGGTGTGGTGTGGAGTGATGGGGTGTTTGAGAGGTGGTATTTTATCGTATTTGGTGTTTTATCATATATGGTGATATAGTGTTTTATTTTATCGTCTTTGGTATTTTATTATATTATCTTATGTTGATGGTTTGGATGGATTTTATATATTTGATATATATAGATGATGATTCTGAATGGTATGAAGAAAGAGTTTTCTCGTGGTATATGATTTTTATACTACTGTTACAAAATATGTTTGTTTATACGTGTTGCGCTTCATCCATTTAAATATTGTATTATTTAGAAAGTATTATTATTTTAAAATATTTTTATTAAGAAGGCAGTACACTCGCAGGTGAACCAGCAAAGAGTCGGTCCTCTACTGGCACTAGGTAGAGTCCGGTGATGCTGTAGTGAGGGAGTAGTTTGGAGCAGCTGTTGGAAGCGAACCTATGAGAGGTTTTTAGTTGTTTTATCTTTATTGTTATTATAAGTTTGTAGGGACGAGTGTGTCCCCAAATGAAAGTGTGCAGGTATATACATGTCGGCTTTAGTGATTGAGTATTTAAAATATATTTATTCTCGTATTCTAGATTGGTTTGGCATTCAAATGATATTGTGTCAACGTCACGCCGGCACCAGGATGATGGTTGTCCGGGGTGGGGTGTGACACGTCTGCTTTGAATAACCCACATGAATCCATATATAATTATGATGTGTTATTTCAAGAACCCACATGTCAAGTTGAAACCACTGTTTCCCATATATATGGCTGACCATATTAGTCTATATAAGAGTTATTTATATCAAACAAGAAAAAGTAGCTGGAAAGGCATATCATCAGATAATGAAGCAACTGAGCATGTAAATCAACGCATAAAGTACGAGAAAGTCTACAGTTTGAACACTTTTAGATAAAAAAAAAAAATTAGTGCAGATCCATAGGTGGAAACCGTAAGTATTCATGGATCAAATAACCATAATAAAAAAAAAAATGGAGCAACAGATTATTTTGGCAGATGAAGGCGTCTTAAAATTGTTGTGGCAGAAAATAAATAAGAAACGAAGTTACCAATTTTCTTGGGTTGAGTCGGACTAGGTTGATATGCCACTGCTCGGAAACGTTTGTAACAGAGAAATAGCTCACAAGTTTCAGATTTTCGGTATCCTTTAAAACTGAGGCAAGCTCCGATTTATATAGATGAAATTAGATCAAAACTGTTTGAGAAAATGGTGGAGAGATCTTAGGGAAAGTGGAAAAAATCGTGGAAATCAGATTGGTTGAGGTTTACCAAGTCAAAACTGTTTTACTAAGTAAAATAATAAATTTTGTCAAAAAAAAAATAAAATATAAATGCCACCTCATCACACGCGCGGCTCGGCCGGACGGCGGCATACGCGTGGTAAACCAGTAGGAATGTAGCTCCTCTCCCCTCCACAAAATGTGGGTACCCCTTGGGGCACACCCCAAATATTCCACATATCCCTTATTATACTCCTCTTGACACCTTCTCCTAAGCCATGTAGGATAGAGGGAAGATTTTTGGACACATGTCTTTTATTAACAAAAACAATTAAAAATTCATATGTTCCGACGAAGCCTAAACCCTAAATCTTTACCTTCACATTTACGAGATGAAATTACCTTATGAAAAAGCATGATGTACCTGGGAGAGCTATGAGACGGACAGACGAGCTGGCCGGAGACAACAATTCGGCGTCGTCGCCTGCGTGCGAAGGAGTTAGACAGCGAGAAGAGAGACAAAAACCTTGAAATCGCCATAAAAGTCCGACTGATCGCTTCCCCCAGCCGATCGCGGTCGCTCTCCGTGTACGCCGCCCCAACCCTCACCAGCTCCTCCATTATCCCCACCGCGTCCCCGCCCACCACCGAAATCTACGGATGAACGACCTTCGATTCCCTACCCTCCGCCACCACCGTCCGCGCCCACTGCACCACGCTGGGGCCGTTCTGTGCGCCGGGGCACAGATCCAGGCATGATCCGTGCTCCGGCACAGATCCGACGCCGCTGTAGGCCGGAGCAGAGAGAGAGAGAGAGAGAGAGAGAGAAATACTTACCGAGTACCGACGGCAAGCATAATTTTATAGGAATTGTTGGCAACTGGCGAGCAGTAGTAAAGAACATTTTGCCTCTTTTTGGCAAGCAACTAGTCTGGCAGGGAAGAGGACCAGCCTTCCGAAAATGGAAATAATAAAATACGTGTTACCTACTAATTGGCCCACCCAATAAATCAACGTTGTCTTTTTTCAATCGTGCCTGCTCGTCACTTATGGTGGTGGGAACCACACACTCCACAACTATATATTTACATATATTTATTGAAAATATTTCATTAATTTGATTTTTTTTAATTCTATATAAATTATTGTATAAATCTATCAAATGCACGAAAAATAACAATAAATATAATTTTTTATGTTTTATTTTTTTTTTTTTTATTTTCAATCTATGATCGCTATTTTTTATATTAGATTTTATTTAATTTTTATTTTGTTGTTTTTTTATGTTTAGTCTTCATTATTCAATATATTTATTTGTTGTTTATTTTGTATGTTTTTTGTTTTTATTTTTAATGTTTTGTTTTTTTTGTTTTTAGACTATAAAGAATAGGAAATGAAAATATGAAATATGAAGAAATAAAATATAATTATAATTAAATTTTAAGGGTAAATTATATTTTTGAACATGTAATTTGTTAGACAATTGCTTATTTCCGAGCTAAAACATTAAGAACTAGTAAAGATCAACTATGTTCAAATTTTAAAAATTATTTTTAAAATTTAAAAATTTAATATGCTTAATTATAATGTCATTTTAAGTTTATTTATTTCAATTCGAAAATTTGAAAGTTTTTTATATATCAAATAATGAGTGGACCCACTCAATTTTGTCTATTTTCTTTATTTTAATTAATTTAATTTTTTCTAATTAAAGTACAAATATATGATTAATTTTTTAGTCCACATTTTAAATTATTTTTTAAAACAAAATTGTGATTCAAAAAATTATTTTCACCCAAAAAGAAAGTAGATATAATACAAATTAATTCAATTAGAATTTATTGACTTGTAAAAATCGATAAAATTAATCCTAATTTATAGTTCTATGTTTTTTATTTTATAGTAAATTAGTAAAAGTTAATTTATAGAAAAAATATTTCACTTTTATTATTATTTATATAAATTTTAATAGTATATTTTTATTCGGTATTTATAAAACGTCATTATTGTCTAAAATTTATGCATTCGTTTTCTGATATTATTACCAAGATAACCAAATAATATCTATATATTTCATATTTTAATATTAAAAAATTATTTTATTTTTTTATGCCCTCTCAATACGCAGATCTAAAACTAGTAAAAGAGAAGTAGAGAGAGACGGTGAAAAGTTGTGAGGAATGAAAATAAGGGAGAGAGAACACATTATTTTCTAAAATAATTTCTCAAAATATGTAAGAAAATATAATTTTCATATTTACAAATAATTAATTTTAATTAGTAAATTATTAAAAATAAAATTATTTCTAGAAATTTCTTTAAATAATTTTTCAAAATATGAAGGTAAAATATATAGGCGAAAATATAATCGAGATGTTTTATATAATAGATATTATATATATATATATAGAAAAACATAGTTAATTTAAGTTAAAAAATACGTTCTGTTTTCAATTAGATATACAATATATAATGTGAAATATAAATATATATTTTATATTTATGTTATTTTATTTTATTTCAATCTAAATTATTTTTTATTTTTATCTAAATTTCTTATATCCAGTCTGTTTTTAATAAAAAAAAAAATTAAAATGATTAGTTGCCCAATGCGAAAAAAAAAAAAAAAAAACCACCCGAATGACAGAGTTTAAAAATAGGTGCCTATGGCCACTTTTAAAATTGTAATACAAAAAAATAAAAATAAAATAAAAAATAAAATCATTTTATAATTTGGTATGTGTAGATATTATTTATTTATTTATTTCGTACAGTAGGTGTAGATATCAATATCAGGTTACATTGGAATTGGATTCGTGTGAGACTAGTACGAGTCATGAATGCGAGGATGGGTTTTCCTTACAACTGAACAGACTTTTAAAGGCTCGTTTGTGTGGCTGTACTTTCATCCCTAATAAGGAAACAAAATTAATGCTTATTACCTTCCATGGCAAAACACGCAAACCAAATATTTTGCTCGGGCTCCACCCCTTTGCTGTGATATTAAAAAAAAAAAAAAAAATGATATCTTAAAATTAATTATTGATCATAGTCCACTTAGACAGCTAGATATCAATAATTGGTTCCAAAAATTAAAAAAAATTGTACCATTTAAATTGGAAAAAATATCCATCTCAATGCATATAAATTAATTGGGAAATTATTATATTATTCTTATAATAATTTATTTTTTTATTTTTATACCTATTTTATTTATCTACATTTCAGCCGAATTTAGTTAAGTTGTTTGAGCTATTATATTGAATATTAGTGTATAACCCGTGCCTGAAGGCACGGATTAAAATTACAACCCAACCATAAAATAAAAAAAATAACTAAATTTTAAAAATATAATGCATTTCTTTTAGTTGCTCGAAATTTTGTAGTCTATTTTTCTTGAGAAAATTTGAGACAATTACTAAATTATATTTAATGACAACTTGAACTAATTACAATATATGTATCTTTGATTTTTTAATATAATCTCCACCATTTATACAATATTTTATACCTATTTTATTTAAATATCAATAATAACCAACAATTGAAACTAAGACTTGTACCGATATAAAATAAAGAGACATGACACCATTTCGCCCATACTATAGATTCTCAATAAGAAAAATAAAGATTATACATTCTTTATACATACACACTACTTATATACCTATATAGAATTTTCAATAGATTCTCTTTTATGTTTCATATACACCCTAAAAATTAAAATAAAAAATAAAAAAATTTAGACACCATAAATTACACCAAAAAGAATGGAGAATATTAAAAAAAAAAAAAAAAAAAATCTTAATCATCCTAGAAGATAAAAAAAATATGGTCAAGCAAATTCGTAGTGGAGAATTAAAATAGCACCAAGCTAAATTATAAAACACTACTCAAATAATTATAATCCGTGCATTCAAATTACTTTGGGTGTAGGGACTAAATATTGTTTAATTACTTCTTTAAATTTTCCTTTAATGATAATTGATTTCTTAATTAATTAAACACACAATTTCCAGAAATCAAGAAAATTAGTGCCGGTTTCTCAAAAACAAAAACAGGTTTAAAAATCTAAAGGCAGTACAAATGCACGCTCCCAACTCCAAAAACCAAAAGATGCAAGGCATGCACATATGATTGCAATTTAAGTGGTTTTCAATATGTACATGTAAAGAAACTCATATATTAGAAAAACGTCGTAAACATGAACCTCTATTGAGAACAAATGATTGAAGGGAACCAATATAATCAATAAAAAAGTTAATACTAAGAAAACGTATCAACATACCAAGGAGATCCCAAGGGCTAAAACTTCATGCATTTGTACTAAGGAAGACGTCTTAAAAATCTCACACACAGTACAATCAAACAGAGAGAAAATTAGGAACATTTCCAACACGTTCCAAAAAATTAGAACTATCACTCACCAGCTACAAACAATTATAATAATCCAAAACATCTTTTAAAATTGAACATTACAACACATTTCCAAAAAAAATGGGAGTATAACAATGGATCATACCTGAATAGAATCGACAACGAACTTGAAATACATAATGATATCTGTTAATCCACGATGGATTAATCGACGCCGATCTGAACCTGAACCTAATTGACAAAAACACTGAACAAACACCACCTTTTTGGCAATGAAAAACCTAAAAAGATAACCCAAAAAATAGAACGAATGACAAACAACTGGGAACATAAGAGAAATCTAGAAAATCTGCAAACATAATAGAAATATGGGAATCGAATTTTGGGAACAAACAGAAATCTAGGAATAGAACAAACAGAATAGAAACGGAAATTTGCTTGAAACCAAAACAGTAAAGAAACACCACCTATACAACATTTTGAACTTAATAATAACTAAAAGTGGAACATTATAATCAATAATTCAATAATAATAACAAAAAATCAAGATCCGCACTTAATTTATTTAAATATCAATAATGACTAATAGTTAAACATCAATAAAAACTAACAAAAAAAACTAAATACATGCTATTCCATTACAAAATTCTATCAAGCAAAGAATTGATGATTAAAAAAATTGGGTTAATGAAGCACAACACCCAGTGCTGTGGGAACTTACTTGTATTGCTCCGAGTACAACTAAATTCTTAATAGTCTGACATGAAACCATCGTGGACGGTGGACACCTATTAAAAAATCATAGCAAATGATCAGAACTATTTTTAATCTACATTCCTAACCGTTGTTAGCAAATGTCATTGATACAACAAACTCAATCAGGAATTCTAGTGAGGATATAATTTTGGGGAAAGAAATTCAAGCAATACCCGAAAACTCTTTCGTCCCTATTTTATCCACTTTAGCTAGCAGCAAAGTGTGTTGCAAATGCAGGAACAATGGATAATCTACCCAATCCCTAAGCAATTGCATACAACATTAGATTTGAAAAACACAAACCTTCATACAATTTTAAAGAAGGAAATTAGGAGATTTAGCTGAGAGTCAAATTGGTTTAACAAAATGAGTACAATCAATTAGAAATAAAAATCTATAAGAATAACTCAAATTAGGTGAAGATCAAGAGAGATGAATGAAGTTAGCGCAGAACAAAACTCAGAGTTACAGTAAAATCATCGATGGCGACCTTTCTTTGTCGGAGATGCATCTTCATGTAGAACTTCAAGAACATCAGCAGAATCGCACCATTGAGCACCGCATTCCAAACCCAAGCGCCTCTTCCTTTGCAACCACGTCGCACAACAGGTTGCAATGCAGAAGCACAATCTGGCAATTCAACACGAACATAAAGCACGCGCTCGGAGAGAGGGGATAGGCGGTGTTCTGAGAAGCGAGTAGAAAATCGATAAAGAAAATAAAATAAAAGAGTGAAATCTCACCAAAAAAATATTACAATATATATATACATATATATACAGTGGATTGTGGCCAACGTGTAAAAAGAGATACAAACACATAAATCATCCAACATGTAAAAAGAGATGAGAATCGTACCGAAAATTTTGTGAATCGATCAGAAAATTTCTCAAAATATGATTTTAGAATTTTCAAATCAAATCCTAAAGTTTCTCCCAGCCGTTACCCATGAATGAAAAAGGTAGCATGAAGAGGTGTGGAGACAGAGAAGAGAGAGATCGTACCAAAGATCTTTTCTTCTTCCTTGAATTGCAAATCCAATGGGGCTCCACTTGGACTCTGTTTGGACCTCCTCTGTTCATTCCGATGATTAGGGCATGAAGATAGAAGCTTGGACATTTGCGATTAGGGCAGAAAGCGATCTGATGGCTGGACATAAGAGATGATATCGGTCTGATGGATTGATGAGAGAGAGACAGAGTACCTTCGCAGTCCTCGCTAAGCATTATCGGTGGTGCTTCGTTCGTACACGACGGTGACCTAAGACTGGGAGGCAAGCGATTCGGCGATGGCGCAACTAGCTTCATGGTGATGGAGGAATAAAGGAATCGCTGATTTGGGGAAAGAAAAAGGGTTAGGTTTAGGGGGCGAGAATTAGGTGCGGCAAGGAGAGAGGGGCACAGATTGGGGAGAAAGTGGGAGAGAGAGAGTGAGAGAGAATTGATAGAATTAGAGATAGAGGCGGAGAGAGAGAGAGTGTCAATTGGAGATAATTAAGGTTAGGAGGTAATTGGAGAGAGAGAGATTGAGATAATTAAATTACAAATTTTTCTATTTAGAAAATGCGAAGAGGGAAAATTTGGGTTAATTAACTAAATTAGTATCAGTATTTCAATTAGGAAAAATTAGTGTAACTTAATCAATATTTTAATTAGAAAAAATTAAGTAAATCAATGCCTAAAATAAAATTAATTTGTCTCAATCTGTCCTAGTCAACAAATTTATTTGGCCTCGTCGGCATTTGTTTGTCCTAGTCATATTTTTATTTATCCTAGTCATAAGTTTTTCCTAGTCAGCCAAAAAGTCGTCCTATTTTATATAATAGATATCTAATTAATATCATCTACATGTTGAATTTACATTTTATACTCAAGTAAAATGTTGATATAAAAAAATAAGGTGGTAAAGACTAAAAATTAAGAGTTTTTTGCATTTTGCACTCTTGAAATTTAAGAAAAAAACTATTTTAATCTCCGTCCTTTCAATTTGAACACGTTAAATCACGTAGGTAATTCTATATTTGACACATTGTTGATTTCCATAATAAAAAATGACAGAATTACCAATTTAGACTGATTTGAAACGATTTGGATACTTTAGAGTTTAATGTGTTCACATTGAAAATATGTCACAGGGTTGCAAAATATTTTATGGTTGTCTTTGTTGAATCATATACTATATATTAAAAGTGGAAGCTTTTTTTTTGTGAATGAATCAGAGCAAATAATTTATCATCTTCTCAATCATATTCTCTCATTCAAATAAAGGACTACAATTAACTCTCACAATTTGCCTCTTCATCTAACCATCAAAATCTATGGTGGTCATTATATATCAAATAATGAACATCCTACTCAATTTTTTCTTTTTTCTTTTTTTTTTTGGTTTTAGTTATATTTTTTTTTCTAATTGGTGAAAAAATATATGATTAAATTCTATGGTGCACATTTTAAATTACTTAAAAAAAAAATTATTAAAAAAATATTTACAACAAAAAATAAATTAAATATGATATAAATTAATTAGATTTGAGAATGACTCTTTTAAGCATTTTGATGAACTCTTATATTTTATTTTATTTTTATTTTTATTTTTTTATATGTCAAATAATGAATGTGTTATTCAAATTCTTCCTCTATTATTTATTTATTTATTTAGTGATATATAAATTTTTTTAATCATTGCACAAATGTATGATTAATTTTTCTAGTGCACATTTTGAATTAATTAAGAAAATATCTGCGATTGAAAAACTATTTTCAACCAAAAAGAAATTAATTAAATTAGAATTTATTAGACTTGCAAAAATTGATAAAATAAATCTTAATTTATGATTATTTGTTTGTTAATTTATAGTATATTAGTGAAAGTTAATTTGTAGAAATATTATTTCACTTTTATGATTATTTTTGTAATTTTTAATTGTTTATTTATTTTCGATATTTATAAAATGTATCCGCTCTCGGATAAAATTTATGTATCCGCTTTTGGATATTGCTACTAAAAAAACCAAATAGTACATATATATTTCATGCTTCAATATTAAATATTTATTATAATTTTTTTCTAAGTCCGTGTAGGTCTGAACTAGTACAATCAATAACCTTAAGGCCTTTAGCATCAGATTTTAATTGAATATCTCCGACACCCCCTTTCGTTTTATGTTAAATATAAAATTACTTAACTATCCTTGTTACTATAATATTAAAAATTTAGTTAAAACTATCTAATAAAAGAATTACTCTTATAAACCTCTTAAAAGAATTACAATTTTGGACAAATTTGATTTTTAGATTTAAATTTTGTTTATGTAATATACGTTTTCAATTCTAATTTTTCTTTTATTATTTTTCGGATCAATTGTTGGTTACTACACATTTTTTTAGTGTTTAAAGAGTACTTGGTGCTGAATTTTTTAAATTTAAATTATTTTGAGAATTAAATATTATTGGTTTATGTAATACATTTTCAATTCCATTTTTTAATTACTTTTGGGATGAAATGATGATTTGTTATAAATTTTTGAGTATATAAAGAGAAATGCTACTGATTTTTTGAAATTTAAAATTATTCTAAGAACTAAATATTTTTTATTTATGAAATTTACTAACAATTTATATATAAACTATTTCATTTAGTCATAGTTTTTTTTTTTTTTTTGAATTGTTTGATGAAGTTTTCATATGAGGATTTATTTAGTAATATTTTCTCTCAAATTAAAAAATAATGAGCTTATGGATTTTTTAATTGTTATGTTTTTTACTCTTCTAATCTAATATGATACTAATACTTAAAAGTAGAAGGAGAGAGAATATTTTAATGAGGTTAAAGAATGCATCTTTCAAGACTTTTTGGTGGATTTATATATATATTATACATCAAATAATAAGTGACCCACTCAATTTTGTCTCTTTTTTGTTTTAGTTAATTTATTTTTTTAATTAATACACAAATACATGATTAATTTTCTTGGCCTACATTTGAAATTATTAATTAAAAAAAATTGTTCATCAAATAATAAGTTATCCACTCAATTTCGTCTCTTTTTTATTTCAGCTAATTTAATTTTTTTAAGTAATACACGAATATATGATTATTTTTCTTGGTTCACATTTCAAATTATTTAAAAAAATAAAAATTGTGATTCAAAAAATATTTTCACTCAAAAAGAAAATAGATACGATGTAAATTAATTAAATTATAATTTGTTGACTTGTAAAAATTGATTAAATTAATCCTAATTTATGATTATTTATTTGTTATTTTATTGTATATTAGTAAAAATTAAGTTGTAAATATATAATTTCACTTTTATGATATTCATGTAATCTTTAATAGTTATTCTGTATTTATAAAACACCATTACCCATTAAAATTTATGCATTCGCTTTCGAATATTACTACTAAAATAATCAAATAATATCTAGTTGTTTCATGCTTTAATATTAAAAAATTGTCATAAGTTTTTCTAAGTTCGCACAATGCGCAGGTCTAAACTAATTATAATAATTTTAAACTTCTGTAAAAAAATTATTGTAACACATGGATTAAATTAAAATTTTAATTTCATGAATTGTTCACCCAAATCCATGAAATTGTTATCGCTGTCCACCACTCCATTTTATGAGTCATTGTTGAAACAAATGAATTTTAATTTAATTTTTTGAATAGAAAGTGCCAAATGTGTATAAATGATTTTTTCTTCAAAACCTTTTGTCCCACATTGGTTGGGAGAGGAAAAATTAAAGTGGATATCTAGGGGTATGTGAGACACTTGGGGTGTGCCCCAAGGGGTACCCACATTTTGTGGAGGGGAGAGGAGTTACATCCCTATCGGTTTACCACACACGCGCGCGCCGCCGCCGTCCGTCCGGCCGTGCCGCGCGTGTGATGAGATGGCACTTATTTATTTATTTTTTGAAAAAATAGTTTAATTAAAAAAAATAAAAAACAAACAAAATGTTTTTTTTTTTTTGGAACCGTTGGAGGAAAAAAAAATTTAATATTTCAAACGTTTTGAAACGTTTTTAATAAATTATTTAAAAACGTTTTTATTTATTTATTTTCGGTTTTAATTCAAACGTTTTTTTTTATTTTTTTTTCCTATAAATAGTGTTCATTTTTCTGCACAGAATATAGAACAAAAAAAAAAACAGTGTTCATTTTTCTGTTTCTGTTCCAGTTTCGTTTCTGCACTGTTCCGGTTTCGTTTTCTGTTTCTGTTCCGATTTTATTTCTGTTTCTGTTCTGAAACAGTTTCTGTTCTGAAATATTTTCGGTTTCATCTTTCGGAATTGTTCCGATTTGTTCCGGTACTGTTTTGTCAGTCCGATTTTGGTTTCCGAGCAGTTTGTTCGTTTTACGAACAGTGTGTGGGGGTGTTTGGTATTCGGGACTTCTACAGTGCAAAGAACGTCCTAGACAGAGGAGAATTCTGGGCTATTTTATCCTGGGGACGACGGGGCTGATACACTGCTTGCACGTTCTTAGGCAGAGCCGCGAAACGTCTTAAAGAGAGCGACCTAGTCCGCGACTCATCCCAAGAAATTTTGGTAAACTCGTTCTTTATTTATTTTCTGCAACAACAATTTTAAGACGTACAATATCTGCTAAGATGTCTGCTGTTCACGATTTTAAACAAGTAACTGTTGATCTCAACAAACCCTTTCGTTTCGAAGGGTTTCATTTTGAAAGGTGGAGACAGAAAATGTTATTTTTTCTTACTATCGAAAAAGTAGCATATGTCTGTACGACCGAAAAACCACAATTACCTCAAGTTCCTACAGACGCTCAGATTCAAGAAGTTAAGTCTTGGGAGGAAAATGATTTCCGTTGTAAGAATTTTATTCTTAATGGTATGTCTGATGATCTGTATGATTATTACTGCACTAACAAAACTGCGAAGGAAGTTTGGGATGCTCTTTCGAAGAAATACGACACTGAGGAGGCTGGAAGTAAAAAATATGCTGTTAGTCGGTATCTGAAATACCAAATGACCGACGACAAATCAGTGGAGGTTCAGTCTCATGAACTTCAGAAAATCGCTCACGAAATAATTGCTGAAGGTATGTCCCTTGATGAACAATTTCAAATTGCTGTTTTAATTGACAAATTACCCCCCTCTTGGAAAGATTTTAAGAATACTCTAAGGCATAAAACTAAAGAGTTTTCTTTAGAAAGTTTGATCACTCGTCTTCGGATTGAGGAGGAGGCCCGAAAACAAGATCAGAAAGATGAAGTGCTTGTTGTTTCTAACAACGCTCACAAGAAATCATCTTACGCAATTCTGAAACCTAAAGGGAAAAATATGAAAAATCAAAATCAGAATCGCAACCACAATAACCAGAACAGAAATGTGCATCAAAATCAGAATAGAAACAAACTCCCTTCAAGAAATAATTCTGAACAGTTTACTTGTTATAACTGTGGGAAGGCGGGCCATTTGGCTCGGAACTGCCGGCAAAGACATCGTCCTGTTCCACAGGCGAATCTTACCGAGGACCAACTTATAGCTATGATTTCTGAAATCAATATAGTTGGTGGATCCGAAGGGTGGTGGGTAGACACTGGTGCTTCACGCCATGTCTGCTATGATCGAACCATGTTCAAATCTTATTCTGAAAGTGAAGACAAGAAAGTGTTGCTGGGTGATTCCCACTCCACTATTGTTGCCGGTTCTGGTGAAGTGGAATTAAAGTTTACCTCTGGAAAAACAGTCATCCTTAAAGATGTTCTGCATACTCCAGAGATGAGAAAGAATTTGGTTTCGGGCTATCTTCTAAACAAGGCGGGGTTCACTCAAACTATTGGGGCTGATTTGTACACCCTAACCAAAAATAATATTTTTGTTGGGAAGGGATATGCAACTGATGGAATGTTCAAACTGAATGTTGAAATTAATAAAATTTCTTCTTCTGCTTACATGTTGTGTTCTTTTAATATTTGGCATGCTAGACTTTGTCATGTTAACAAACGCATTATTAAAAACTTAAGTAACTTAGAACTAATTCCTAAATTATCTTTGAATGATTTTGAAAAATGTGAATTTTGTAGTCAAGTTAAAATTACTAAAACCCCTCATAAATCAGTAATTAGAGAATCTGAATCTCTTGACTTAATACATTCAGATATTTGTGAATTTGATGGAGTCTTGACTAGGAATGGTAAACGGTATTTTATTACATTCATAGATGATTGTTCTAATTTTACTTATGTTTATCTCATGAAAAATAAAAGTGAAGCTTTTGAAATGTTTAAGAATTTTGTAACTGAGATTGAAAATCAATGCAATAAGAAAATTAAGAGATTACGTAGTGATAGAGGAACAGAATATGATTCCGATATTTTTATTGATTTTTATAAATCTCATGGGATTATTCATGAAAAAACTGCACCGTATTCTCCTGAAATGAATGGTAAGGCTGAAAGGAAAAATAGAACTTTTGCTGAATCAGTAGTTGCTATTTTACTTAATTCCGGTGCAGCTTCTCACTGGTGGGGTGAAATTTTATTAACGGTTTGCTACGTACTTAATAGAGTTCCCAAATCGAAAAGTAAAATATCACCTTATGAAGTTTTCAAAAATAAGAAACCAAATTTGTCTTATTTTAAAACTTGGGGTTGTTTGGCATATGTTCGAATTCCTGACCCCAAAAGAAGAAAACTTGCCAGTAGAGCTTATGAATGTGTTTTTATTGGTTATGCGGTAAATAGCAAAGCATATAGATTTTATGATTTGAAAGATAAAGTTATCATTGAATCAAATGATGCTGATTTTTATGAATATAAATTTCCTTTCAAATTGAAGAATAGTGGGGGCTCGACTTCTAGTAATGAACCTATCATTAGGATTAATGAATCTAATAAGGAATTAGATATTGAACCTAGAAGGAGTAAACGACCTCGTATAGCTAAAGACTTTGGTTCGGATTTCTATGCATATACCTTAGAGGAGGATCCTCTTACCCTCCAAGAGGCATTATCCTCTATAGATGCCAGTTTATGGCAAGAGGCTATAGACGACGAGTTAGACTCTCTCGAGTCAAATAGAACTTGGCATTTGGTAGATTTACCTCCTGGTTGTAAAACAATAGGATGTAAATGGATTCTAAAGAAGAAATTGAATCCCGATGGAACCATTGATAAATACAAGGCTCGTCTTGTAGCCAAAGGGTTTAGACAAAGAGAGAATGTAGATTTCTTTGATACTTTCTCACCTGTCTCTAGAATTACATCTATTCGTGTGCTTTTATCTCTTGCTGCAATTCATGATCTTATTGTGCACCAAATGGATGTTAAAACTGCTTTTTTGAATGGTGAATTAGAAGAAGAGATTTATATGGACCAATCTGAAGGATTTGTTATTCCTGGTCTAGAAAACAAAGTATGCAAATTAGATAAATCTCTTTATGGTTTGAAACAAACACCTAAGCAATGGCATGAGAAATTTGATAATCTAGTCATTTCACATGGTTTTAAAGTAAATGAAAGTGACAAATGCATTTACTATAAATTTGAAAATAATGTTTGCACCATTATATGTATTTATGTGGATGACTTGCTAATTTTTGGTTCCAATATTCATGTTGTGAATAATGTAAAATCCATGCTATGTGCTAATTTTGATATGAAAGATCTTGGTGAAGCAAGTGTAATCCTTGGTATTAAAATAATTAGGTCTAAACATGAAATTTCTTTGGACCAATCTCATTATATAGAGAAGATTCTAAAGAAATACAATTATTTTGATTGTAAACCAGCATGTACTCCTTATGACCCTAGTGTGAAGTTGTTCAAGAACACCGGTGACGGTGTTAGACAAACTGAGTATGCGAGCATCATTGGCAGTCTCCGATATGCCACTGACTGCACTAGGCCCGACATAGCGTATGCTGTGGGATTACTATGCAGGTTTACAAGTAGACCTAGTATTGAGCATTGGCATGCTATTGATAGGATTATGAGATATCTAAAGAGAACTATGAACCTTGGATTACATTATCAGAAGTTTCCCGCTGTTCTGGAAGGATATAGCGATGCTGATTGGAACACCCTTTCAGATGACTCCAAGGCAACTAGCGGTTATATATTTAGTATAGCTGGTGGAGCTGTTTCTTGGAAATCTAAGAAACAGACTATTTTGGCTCAATCTACCATGGAGTCTGAGATGATTGCACTAGCTTCGGCTAGCGAGGAAGCAGGGTGGTTAAGGAGCCTGCTTTCTGATACCCCTTTATGGGAGAGACCGATTCCAGCTGTCTTGATCCATTGTGATAGTACCGCGGCTATTGCAAAGATTCAGAACCGTTATTATAACGGAAAAAAGCGACAAATACGTCGCAAACACAGCACCATTAAAGAGTATATCTCTACAGGGGCTGTGAGAGTGGATCATGTACGGTCTGATGATAACTTAGCCGATCCTTTGACGAAAGGATTAGCTCGAGAAAAGGTTTACAAAACCTCGAAAGGAATGGGACTCAAGCCCATAGATTGACGAGTCACTTATGAGGGAAACCCAACCTATAGACTGGAGATCCCAAGAAATAGGTTCAAAGGGTAATAACAACTCATGAAGTGATATGAGAAAAATCATGCTATAAATTTGAGTTCTATTTCATAAATGTGTTGTTTGAAGCATGATATCTTGAAGCGTTAGAAGGTTGAGTTTTTATTAACTCTTAATGAGATCTATACTCTACATTTGAGTGGAGTACCTAGCTACAAGAGTACTCTTGATAGATTCACCTATGTGAATGTGGAAGTGTGGCCGCTTCCTATGGAATTTTGGGCAAAATTCTCTAGAGCATTCACTATACTGGGATACACGTGCATGGCCGTAACGCACGGGCTTTTGGACTACACCCTGATAGGGTTGTGTGTGTGATGTTGTTAGAGATAGAGTTCAAAACTACGAGTTACTCTAGTATAATCTAAAGCATCTTCACTATGTAAAGGTTCAAGTCGATAGACACCTTTTCTTATGCACAATCTTATATTGAATTATACTGCTCGATGAAAAAATTGTTTTTAAAAATTCAAGTGGGGGATTGTTGAAACAAATGAATTTTAATTTAATTTTTTGAATAGAAAGTGCCAAATGTGTATAAATGATTTTTTCCTCAAAACCTTTTGTCCCACATTGGTTGGGAGAGGAAAAATTAAAGTGGATATCTAGGGGTATGTGAGACACTTGGGGTGTGCCCCAAGGGGTACCCACATTTTGTGGAGGGGAGAAGAGTTACATCCCTATCGGTTTACCATACACGCGCTCGCCGCCGCCGCCGTCCGTCCGGCCGTGCCGTGCCGAGTCGCGCGTGTGATGAGGTGGCACTTATTTATTTTTTTTTTTTTGAAAAAATAGTTTAATTAAAAAAAATAAAAAACAAACAAAACGTTTTTTTTTTTTTGGAACCGTTGGAGGAAAAAAAAAAAAAAAAACGTTTTTTTAATATTTCAAACGTTTTGAAACGTTTTTAATAAATTATTTAAAAACGTTTTTATTTATTTATTTTCGGTTTTAATTCAAACATTTTTTTTTTTATTTTTTTTTTCCTATAAATAGTGTTCATTTTTCTGCACAGAATATAGAACAAAAAAAAAAAAAAAACAGTGTTCATTTTTCTGTTTCTGTTCCAGTTTCGTTTCTGCAATGTTCCGGTTTCGTTTTCTGTTTCTGTTCCGATTTTGTTTCTGTTTCTGTTCTGAAACAGTTTCTGTTCCGAAATATTTTCGGTTTCATCTTTCGGAATTGTTCCGATTTGTTCCGGTACTATTTTGTCAGTCCGATTTTGGTTTCCGAGCAGTTTGTTCGTTTTGCGAACAGTGTGTGAGGGTGTTTGGTATTCGGGACTTCTACAGTGCAAAGAACGTCCTAGACAGAGGAGAAAAATAACGTTTTACGTTTTTTAATTATTTAAAACGTTTAATAAAACGTTTGAAGAAAAAAAACGTTTTTTTTTTTTACTTATTACCTTCGGTTTCAAAACAAAGATTTTTTCCTATAATTTAAAACCATGTGAAATGACTAGATTATCAAATTTCTCATGCCATTGCTTAGGTGCTTGTTTCAAACCATAAAGAGATTTATCCAATTTGCATACTTTGTTTTCTAGACCAGGAATAACAAATCCTTCAGGTAGGTCCATATAAATCTCTTTTTCTAATTCACCATTTAAAAAAGCAGTTTTAACATCCATTTGGTGCACAATAAGATCATGAATTGCAGCAAGAGATAAAAGCACACGAATAGATGTAATTCTAGAGACAGGTGAGAAAGTATCAAAGAAATCTACATTCTCTCTTTGTCTAAACCCTTTGGCTACAAGACGAGCCTTGTATTTATCAATGGTTCCATCGGGATTCAATTTCTTCTTTAGAATCCATTTACATCCTATTGTTTTACAACCAGGAGGTAAATCTACCAAATGCCAAGTTCTATTTGACTCGAGAGAGTCTAACTCGTCGTCTATAGCCTCTTGCCATAAACTGGCATCTATAGAGGATAATGCCTCTTGGAGGGTAAGAGGATCCTCCTCTAAGGTATATGCATAGAAATCCGAACCAAAGTCTTTAGCTATACGAGGTCGTTTACTCCTTCTAGGTTCAATATCTAATTCCTTATTAGATTCATTAATCCTAATGATAGGTTCATTACTAGAAGTCGAGCCCCCACTATTCTTCAATTTGAAAGGAAATTTATATTCATAAAAATCAGCATCATTTGATTCAATGATAACTTTATCTTTCAAATCATAAAATCTATATGCTTTGCTATTTACCGCATAACCAATAAAAACACATTCATAAGCTCTACTGGCAAGTTTTCTTCTTTTGGGGTCAGGAATTCGAACATATGCCAAACAACCCCAAGTTTTAAAATAAGACAAATTTGGTTTCTTATTTTTGAAAACTTCATAAGGTGATATTTTACTTTTCGATTTGGGAACTCTATTAAGTACGTAGCAAACCGTTAATAAAATTTCACCCCACCAGTGAGAAGCTGCACCGGAATTAAGTAAAATAGCAACTACTGATTCAGCAAAAGTTCTATTTTTCCTTTCAGCCTTACCATTCATTTCAGGAGAATACGGTGCAGTTTTTTCATGAATAATCCCATGAGATTTATAAAAATCAATAAAAATATCGGAATCATATTCTGTTCCTCTATCACTACGTAATCTCTTAATTTTCTTATTGCATTGATTTTCAATCTCAGTTACAAAATTCTTAAACATTTCAAAAGCTTCACTTTTATTTTTCATGAGATAAACATAAGTAAAATTAGAACAATCATCTATGAATGTAATAAAATACCGTTTACCATTCCTAGTCAAGACTCCATCAAATTCACAAATATCTGAATGTATTAAGTCAAGAGATTCAGATTCTCTAATTACTGATTTATGAGGGGTTTTAGTAATTTTAACTTGACTACAAAATTCATATTTTTCAAAATCATTCAAAGATAATTTAGGAATTAGTTCTAAGTTACTTAAGTTTTTAATAATGCGTTTGTTAACATGACAAAGTCTAGCATGCCAAATATTAAAAGAACACAACATGTAAGCAGAAGAAGAAATTTTATTAATTTCAACATTCAGTTTGAACATTCCATCAGTTGCATATCCCTTCCCAACAAAAATATTATTTTTGGTTAGGGTGTACAAATCAGCCCCAATAGTTTGAGTGAACCCCGCCTTGTTTAGAAGATAGCCCGAAACCAAATTCTTTCTCATCTCTGGAGTATGCAGAACATCTTTAAGGATGACTGTTTTTCTAGAGGTAAACTTTAATTCCACTTCACCAGAACCGGCAACAATAGTGGAGTGGGAATCACCCAGCAACACTTTCTTGTCTTCACTTTCAGAATAAGATTTGAACATGGTTCGATCATAGCAGACATGGCGTGAAGCACCAGTGTCTACCCACCACCCTTCGGATCCACCAACTATATTGATTTCAGAAATCATAGCTATAAGTTGGTCCTCGGTAAGATTCGCCTGTGGAACAGGACGATGTCTTTGCCGGCAGTTCCGAGCCAAATGACCCGCCTTCCCACAGTTATAACAAGTAAACTGTTCAGAATTATTTCTTGAAGGGAGTTTGTTTCTATTCTGATTTTGATGCACATTTCTGTTCTGGTTATTGTGGTTGCGATTCTGATTTTGATTTTTCATATTTTTCCCTTTAGGTTTCAGAATTGCGTAAGATGATTTCTTGTGAGCGTTGTTAGAAACAACAAGCACTTCATCTTTCTGATCTTGTTTTCGGGCCTCCTCCTCAATCCGAAGACGAGTGATCAAACTTTCTAAAGAAAACTCTTTAGTTTTATGCCTTAGAGTATTCTTAAAATCTTTCCAAGAGGGGGGTAATTTGTCAATTAAAACAGCAATTTGAAATTGTTCATCAAGGGACATACCTTCAGCAATTATTTCGTGAGCGATTTTCTGAAGTTCATGAGACTGAACCTCCACTGATTTGTCGTCGGTCATTTGGTATTTCAGATACCGACTAACAGCATATTTTTTACTTCCAGCCTCCTCAGTGTCGTATTTCTTCGAAAGAGCATCCCAAACTTCCTTCGCAGTTTTGTTAGTGCAGTAATAATCATACAGATCATCAGACATACCATTAAGAATAAAATTCTTACAACGGAAATCATTTTCCTCCCAAGACTTAACTTCTTGAATCTGAGCGTCTGTAGGAACTTGAGGTAATTGTGGTTTTTCGGTCGTACAGACATATGCTACTTTTTCGATAGTAAGAAAAAATAACATTTTCTTTACGATAAGGTGTTCGGGGCAACTTACACACATCTCGACTAAGAACTTCCTGGGCAATCTTAAGAGCGTATTCTCCCACATCAACCTAGTGTATCTAAGATTAAATTCAAGATTTAATTCCTAGAATGCTTCCGACGAGAGTTGAACACTAGTTGATAAGGAAATAGAACACCTTCCATTACCAACATGACTAACACCTCTTGGGTTATAAGATCCACCGAAGTGGGTAGCCTTAACCGGATGTGTTCGTTAAAATGAGAGATGGTTGGCATCTCCCCCGACAGGGACGGGAACAGCTTTCGGGCATTATCTTCTATAGATGCCAGTTTATGGCAAGAGGCTATAGACGACGAGTTAGACTCTCTCGAGTCAAATAGAACTTGGCATTTGGTAGATTTACCTCCTGGTTGTAAAACAATAGGATGTAAATGGATTCTAAAGAAGAAATTAAATCCCGATGGAACCATTGATAAATACAAGGCTCGTCTTGTAGCCAAAGGGTTTAGACAAAGAGAGAATGTAGATTTCTTTGATACTTTCTCACCTCTCTCTAGAATTACATCTATTCGTGTGCTTTTATCTCTTGCTGCAATTCATGATCTTATTGTGCATCAAATGGATGTTAAAACTGCTTTTTTAAATGGTGAATTAGAAGAAGAGATTTATATGGACCAACCTGAAGGATTTGTTATTCCTGGTCTAGAAAACAAAGTATACAAATTAGATAAATCTCTTTATGGTTTGAAACAAGCACCTAAGCAATGGCATGAGAAATTTGATAATCTAGTCATTTCACATGGTTTTAAAGTAAATGAAAGTGACAAATGCATTTACTATAAATCTGAAAATAATGTTTGCACCATTATATGTATTTATGTGGATGACTTGCTAATTTTTGGTTCCAATATTCATGTTGTGAATAATGTAAAATCCATGCTATGTGCTAATTTTGATATGAAAGATCTTGGTGAAGCAAGTGTAATCCTTGGTATTAAAATAACTAGGTCTAAACATGGAATTTCTTTGGACCAATCTCATTATATAGAGAAGATTCTAAAGAAATACAATTATTTTGATTGTAAACCAGCATGTACTCCTTATGACCCTAGTGTGAAGTTGTTCAAGAACACCGGTGACGGTGTTAGACAAACTGAGTATGCGAGCATCATTGGCAGTCTCCGATATGCCACTGACTGCACTAGGCCCGACATAGTGTATGATGTGGGATTACTATGCAGGTTTACAAGTAGACCTAGTATTGAGCATTGGCATGCTATTGATAGGATTATGAGATATCTAAAGAGAACTATGAACCTTGGATTATATTATCATAAGTTTCCCGCTGTTCTGGAAGGATATAGCGATGCTGATTGGAACACCCTTTCAGATGACTCCAAGGCAACTAGCGGTTATATATTTAGTATAGCTGGTGGAGCTGTTTCTTGGAAATCTAAGAAACAGACTATTTTGGCTCAATCTACCATGGAGTCTGAGATGATTGCACTAGCTTCGGCTAGCGAGGAAGCAGGGTGGTTAAGAAGCCTGCTTTCTGATACCCCTTTATGGGAGAGACCGATTCCAGCTGTCTTGATCCATTGTGATAGTACCGCGGCTATTGCAAAGATTCAGAACCGTTATTATAACGGAAAAAAGCGATAAATACGTCGCAAACACAGCACCATTAGAGAGTATATCTCTACAGGGGCTGTGAGAGTGGATCATGTACGGTCTGATGATAACTTAGCCGATCCTTTGACGAAAGGATTAGCTCGAGAAAAGGTTTACAAAACCTCGAAAGGAATGGGACTCAAGCCCATAGATTGACGAGTCACTTATGAGGGAAACCCAACCTATAGACTGGAGATCCCAAGAAATAGGTTCAAAGGGTAATAACAACTCATGAAGTGATATGAGAAAAATCATGCTATAAATTTGAGTTCTATTTCATAAATGTGTTGTTTGAAGCATGATATCTTGAAGCGATAGAAGGTTGAGTTTTTATTAACTCTTAATGAGATCTATACTCTATTTTTGAGTGGAGTACCTAGCTACAAGAGTACTCTTGATAGATTCACCTATGTGAATGTGGAAGTGTGGCCGCTTCCTATGGAATTTTGGGCAAAATTCTCTAGAGCATTCACTATACTGGGATACACGTGCATGGCCGTAACGCACGGGCTTTTGGACTACACCCTGATAGGGTTGTGTGTGTGATGTTGTTAGAGATAGAGTTCAAAACTACGAGTTACTCTAGTATAATCTAAAGCATCTTCATTATGTAAAGGTTCAAGTCGATAGACACCTTTTCTTATGCACAATCTTATATTGAATTATACTGCTCGATGAAAAAATTGTTTTTAAAAATTCAAGTGGGGGATTGTTGAAACAAATGAATTTTAATTTAATTTTTTGAATAGAAAGTGCCAAATGTGTATAAATGATTTTTTCCTCAAAACCTTTTGTCCCACATTGGTTGGGAGAGGAAAAATTAAAGTGGATATCTAGGGGTATGTGAGACACTTAGGGTGTGCCTCAAGGGGTACCCACATTTTGTGGAGGGGAGAGGAGTTACATCCCTATCGGTTTACCACACACGCGCGCGCCGCCGCCGCCGTTCGTCCGGCCGTGCCGCGCGTGTGATGAGGTGGCACTTATTTATTTTTTTTTTGAAAAAATAGTTTAATTAAAAAAAATAAAAAACAAACAAAACGTTTTTTTTTTTTTTTTTGGAACCGTTGGAGGAAAAAAAAAAAACAAAACGTTTTTTTTAATATTTCAAACGTTTTGAAACGTTTTTAATAAATTATTTAAAAACGTTTTTATTTATTTATTTTCGGTTTTAATTCAAATGTTTTTTTTTATTTTTTTTTCCTATAAATAGTGTTCATTTTTCTGCACAGAATATAGAACAAAAAAAAAAAAACAGTGTTCATTTTTCTGTTTCTGTTCCAGTTTCGTTTCTGCACTGTTCCGGTTTCGTTTTCTGTTTCTGTTCCGATTTTGTTTCTGTTTCTGTTCTGAAACAGTTTCTGTTCCGAAATATTTTCGGTTTCATCTTTCGGAATTGTTCTGATTTGTTCCGGTACTGTTTTGTCAGTCCGATTTTGGTTTCCGAGCAGTTTGTTCGTTTTGCGAACAGTGTGTGGGGGTGTTTGGTATTCGGGACTTCTACAGTGCAAAGAACGTCCTAGACAGAGGAGAATTCTGGGCTGTTTTATCCTGGGGACGACGGGGCTGATACACTGCTTGCACGTTCTTGGGCAGAGCCGCGAAACGTCTTAAAGAGAGCGACCTAGTCTGCGACTCATCCCAAGAAATTTTGGTAAACTCGTTCTTTATTTATTTTCTGCAACAACAGTCATTATTGAAAGTCAAAGGAGTAAAAATACCCATAATAAGCATAAGGCACTAGGTAACATCTCTTCATCTTTTCCCTTCCCACTTGCAAAAAATGCCATTAATTCGCATTTTCAATTTTGGCGCCCTCTCCATCTTCAAGCTTTTTTTACCCCAAATTGAGCCCTTGATTATGAAACCATTTTCCCCCAATTGTAATCTCTTGCCATTTTCGGCCACTATCTGCATTATCTTGATCACAATAATGTTAGCAATTATGGATCGAATGCATATTGTTATGGCAAATTCACTAGTCGAAGTAGAGTGATTTCCAGCTCACTCACAACTCAATTCACATCAGCCTCAGTCTCAGCTCTCAGGTATTCGTCTCCCTTTTACCCTGAATTGGCTATAGATGGACTCCCGCTTTTCGAGTTCTAGCACATCCCAATTGTTTGTAGATTTTCCCCTTGAGCATTCAGTTTCTCTTTGGTGTTCTTAGTAGTCTCCTGCAAATTGCGCCAATAGCCATTTGGCTTGGTTCAATATTCATACGCACTTGTTGATTAAGGAGCGTGGGTTATCACTAAGGTATACTTGTTGGGGTTTAGTATTTGATTTTGGGTTCAGTAATTTCATAATGAATAGCATGTAATACTTTATTTTAGACGATTTATCATGGAAAATATTGTGTTGGTGAGTTGATAATGTTAAATATGTTACTATGATTAAAATGCGCCTCAGAATAAATACCCATCAACAATGTATGTGTAAATTGCTCCAATGGTTAGAGGGATTAAACCTTGTAACGAGGTTGTCTAGAGACCTGAATTTCCCGTCTTTATTATTTTTTTATTATTTTATGGAGCTTAATATATTTCCTGAATATGGTAATCGTTGGATGCAAATTATTTTTTCATCTTGTTGTATCAACCACATCTGTCATCAACATGGATGTTCAATCAGCAGATCAGATGCCGAAATCACCTACTCAACATCGGAATTGGTGCCAGAATAATTGGAGCAAAACCCTTATAAAATTGATGAATTTTTTTCTCAGTGCTGCCTTGCTATTTCAAATCGTAATGTATTTTAGGCACAACAAAACTAAAATGTTATCGTAGCAGACAAAGGAAAAATGGACTTTTCATCAATCTCAACAGAACAGGATGCTGCAAGAGTAGCATTGCTTGACATGGAAAGTAAGTTCAAGAATGGAGAATTGCATCTGATAAACTAGGTTTGTACTGTTTATGATTTCTGGTTACTATGGCTTCGATTGGTTTATGTGAGTGCTTATTTCAATTGACCTCTAGGGTTTAGACATGTACAATGTCCATACAGAAATTGGTTCCTTTGCAGTTTAACTATCGTGAATTGGTTGCTAATGCTTCAAGTTCGGCAACTTATTCAGTTGAGTATGTCTTTGGTGAGGCTTCATTTTGTTAGTTATTTCATTTTTTCCTCTTCTTAATTCATATACATGTTATTAGTTATTACAGTATATTGCCTGATTCTTGAAACCCAAGTTCGTGTATCTAGAGCTACAAATTTGCAACAATCATCTTTAATTCGTTAAGGTACAACTTGGCTTGAAAAAATGAAATCACATGAAAAATATATTAATAATGCATATAAAAACTATTTACAAATAATGACAATCGGAAAGATTGTCATTATTCTCAATAATATCTAATCCGCACACAACTCATCAATTACAAGAAATCGAAAAGTTTTTTTTTCACTTGGAACTTCTACTACCTTAGATTAATTTAAACTCATTTAATATCCCGATAAATACTAGTGATAGAATTAAAGTGAGAATTTCAAATTTTAATTCTAAATAAATAACGAGTAGCACACAATTTAACATGTAATCAGATTTTTAAGTGTCTATTTCTAGTTTGCATTCGGTCCCAAACTCTTAAAACTCGACCTTGTTACCACCGTTGACGGCACCTAGAAGATCACCAGATATTTTCAAACCAATGCTATTACCCTCTTCTTGCTAAGTTGTTATAGGATTGAAGGATATGTTGGGGTAGACTTTCGACGCCAATGATTCCTCGCTAATTTTTACTGCAAAACTCACCCCATTGATGGAGAGACGTATTACATTGCCAATTAAGCTTGGGTGTTTGGTTAAGATAAGCAATCTTGCTTATTCATAGGAAAACTCTGCTTTGGTCTGATTTTCAATGTCTATTAAATCCCCCCAAGTACTAGCTATCTTAGCAAAGCACTTCCCATTCCAAGCATGGACCGGTATACCCAGGCAAGATACCCATATGAACCTAGCACGGGTATAAAAATGTTGAGTCCATTTTTCTATTTCTCTGAACCACTAATTTAACCAAGGGTTGCTCTTGAGATCGATCATTTTATTCATTTGCACTTCGTCTTCGAAGATCAACAAGATTTGCAAACCTCGCAATGGTTTAATGTTGATCGACAAGATGTCCTTCTCCATAAAGAAATCTCTTAATTTATGCACCGATGAAGGATTTAAGAGAGTACCAACTGTGCTATATTTGAATCATTCCTTGCCTTGGTAATCTCCTTGCACAACCAAAGTAATAGCTTCATTATTTCTAGTTAGCATCAGAGTTAGCATTGTTGCTAACCTCCTTAACTTTCCAGATTGTACCATTTTTCTGGTTAGCCCGATCAAATTTCTTCTTTAAACCTGTACCCTCTTTGGATTAGCCTTGCGAATGAAAACCCACCAACCATTAACCAATCTGATTTTGTTTGCTCCAAGAGCACGATGAGCAGCCTCTCTGGATTTGAATCTAACAAAACCAAATTTTGTGTTGTTTTTTCGATTTCAATTATGAGGAATGAACACTTGGTGTATAAGTCCAAACCTTGAAAATTACTCTCTTAGAGATCTGGGAGTAGAGTGGATAGGAAGATGATCAACAAAAACCGAGTGAGAAGAAGAACCCGCTGGTTTATGGGTTCTTGAGGAATTTCCTAGGCCAGGGTTTAAGGACAATCTAGAATTCCATAATTCACGTTGTCTTTTGAAAGTATTTATGCAACATTGGGATGAAATATTTAGGGCATACAAGCTTCAAGAGGGGAGTAACCTAATTGATTAAGGTCCAAAAATCCTCCCCATGTGCTAGAGTACCGATTGTTGCAGTCCAAGCATCAGACATCATTCTCCACGTGTAAATGAAAATCCTCCACCGAGTACATTCACGAGGCACCCAGATGATCCTCCTTGGCCTTGGCTCTATTTGACACCGCTTTGAATGTTTTATTTTTGTATCACTTAAAAACTATTTAGATTTATTTACCCACTCAAATTAAAGAAGTTCATCGGAAACATACATAAAATCACCCCCGGAGATCATCCTTGTCAAATTCTTTAATATTTGATAAGAGGTCATACTTGGGGAAACATTCCAAAAAATACCAAACATTTGTCCATTCTAATTTGAAAAACACCAAAAATATTTTGATAAGAAGGAAAAAAAAATTCAAAATAAAATAATACATTTAGACATAAACCAATTGGATTTAATTAGACATATGGTACCGTTTTAGAACGGGTGTCTTGAAGTGTCTAATACCTTCCTCAACCGTAACCGACCTCCGAACTCTTTAAATGAATATTTGGTTTGACCGGGTTTTGGAGCCAATTTTATTTAGGCCTTTTAAATAATATTTCTAAAATTTCGGTGGCTTAGCACACCATTTAAATCCAATGGTAGGTGGCAACTCCTTATTTTTAAACAGCCTAAGTATTTTTTTTAGAAAATCAGTGCTTTTAAAAACCTCTTCTCTTTTAAATTTTATTATTTCATATTTTTTACCTTCTTGAAAAAATCAGGGCACATCGAGAGAGAGAGATAGAGAGAGAGTAATCGCCATCGATATGCCCATGTTTTCTTTATTATTCAGCAGGGCTGATGATTTCCCTTGCACCATGCTGCCAAGGTACTCATTTTTTTTGTTCGGTACGCATATTTGTTCTATTAGGTAGTGTTTGGTTGCATGGAATTGTAACCTTCGGAATTGGGATTAGAAATGAACGCTTGGAAAAAAAAACCAAAAAAAATTAAAAAAAAAATTGCAGAGTTTGAATTCCAATTCCATGGATTCAATTATGTCCCCCAAACGCGGCCTAACCATTTTTTTTTTGGCATGGATTCAAGTCTGTACCCCAAATGCATGTTATGCTTAGTAGTCTGGGCTTGCCCCCTTAATTGAATCAACCCTGTAGAATTTTATTCCTTCCAATCAATGGAAACTCATTCATTTCTTTTAGGTGAAAAAAAAAATTAAAAAAAAAAAGGGGGGATTTTATTATTTAGTCCTTTATAGAGAACCTATAAAGTAATCAGACCCACTAAATGTTTAGGAAAAAATCTTTCATTCTTGGCCCCTTGTTAACATTTATTCACAATTTTTGTCATTTTGTCCTATGCGAAAAAGATAAAATATGTACATATGACGTCAACGTTAACTTAAAAATATTATTGCATTTTTTTTTTAGCTGTCACGTTAACTCATAGTTATCGTCTATTTTGTGTGCGTTAACGTTAACACACACATGTTCTTATATTTAACGTTTTTTTTTGTATGTCACATTAACTCGTCTTCATATGTAGGTTTGTTCTTGCGTTAAAACGTTCACGCAAAAAGATTAAGACAAAAAGAGTATGTTGACATTAACGTTTTAATGCATCTTATTGTCATGATGTTTTAACGTTAACGCAATAAATAAGAGTCAAGTAATTTCATTTTGATTATATTTTTTGTATGAACGTTAACGGAATAAGCAAGGCCCAAAGAGGATGATATTTTGAAATTTAACGTTAGCGCAATAAATTTTTTGTCATGATGTTTTAACGTTAACGCAATAAGCAAGAATTAAGTAATTTCAATTTGGTTATATTTTTGGTATTAACGTTAACGCAATAAGCAAGGCACAAGGGATGATATTTTGGAATTTAACGTCAACGCAAATTTGTGTTTTTTGTCATGATGTATTAACGTTAACGCAATAAGAAAGAGTCAAGTAATTTCATATTTGGTTTTATTTTTGGTATTAATGTTAACGGAATAAGCAAGGCCTAAAGGGGATGATATTTTGGAATTTAACATTAACGCAATAAGTTTTTTGTCATGATGTTTTAACGTTAACACAATAAGTAAAAGTCAAGTAATTTCAATTTGATTATATTTTTGGTATTAACGTTAACGCAATAAGCAAGACACAAGGGATGATATTTTGGAATTTAACATTAATGCAATTTTGTGTTTTTTGTCATGGTGTGTTAACGTTAACGCAATAAGTAAGAGTCGAGTAATTTCAATTTGGTCATATTTTTGGTATTAAAGTTAGCGTAATGAACAAGGGACAAAGTATGAATCAGACAGGAAAATATATAAATTTTCAGTTTTGTGTTTAGTTTTAAACGTTAACTCATTTTCAACATCGAATTGTGGTTTTATCGTTAACGTATGTTATTTTTTGCTTGAATATTTAACATATTTTGTTTGAATATTTACGTGGTATTTTGTCCTTTTGACTTGATGTTTGTTTGGTTTGGGTTATTGCTAACGTTAATGCACATTTTTGGATTTTATTATGTGTTAAAACTTTAACTCACCTCTTGTTATATTTGTCTTTTATTTTTTAATTTATTTATTTTTAATTTTTTGAGCTGGATGTACGTTAACGTTAATGAATATTTTTTGGGTTCCTATATATTAAATGTTAAAGCATTTTTATTTGCGTTAACATTAGGGTTGGTCATGGATCGGGCTGGGCCGGGTTCGGGCCGGGCTTAACTAGGTTATTACAAAAATATACAAGGCCCTAGCCCGGCTCGGCCCTAAGATCGGGCCTTGTTTTCATTCCCAAGCCCGGCCCTATCAAAATAGTTAGAGCCCAAGCACACAGCCTCGGGCCGGCCCGGGCCTATCAATTATTTTTTTTATTTAAAAATTAAAAAACAAAACATAATCATCAGCCCATTCATTTCTACCAAAAAAAAATCCTAACAAAAAAAAAAAAAAAAAAAAAAAAAACCATTCACATTCACATTCAAACCAAATAAAACACTAAACAAGCAAAACAACTTATCTCCCATTTTGATATAATCATTTGATCTACAGCAGCAGTAAACAGAACAGAACAGAAACATAAATATGGAAGCAGAAACACTAACCAAACAGCATCTTAATATGTACACCTCTCATTTTTGCATCAATTAGCAAATAATCTTTAAAGTAGAGGGTACAACATGAACCAAGTTCAAAGTACAAGGAGATAAAAGGAAATTAATTTACACATCAGATCACACCCTGAACTGAAGATTATCCCACTTCAGTCCTTTAAAGGGTACAAAAATGAAACAAGAACAAAGTGGTAAACGGGAATTATCCCGTAAAAATGTCTCTCATCCAATGTTATATAGATATAGAGAGTGGGCTCAGATCTGTATTTTTGAACTAGAAAAGAGAGTGATGCCACCATGGCTGCAACATGACGTGCAGCCTCCCCGCCAAGATACGGTTAATATCTCTCAATTTCCTATTCATTTTGCCTCAAATGAAGATCCTCACAGCCTCTTTGCACCACCAACAGAGGTTAATTCTATGTTCAAATACATAGAGAGAGAGACTCGATGCTTTGGGTTTTGTCTTCAATAATATCGTTCTCAGTTTTTTGTTTTGCGACAAATATACCCCGCAGGGCTTGTTGAACTTGTTTTTCTTTGTTAAAATATAGAGAAAAAACGGATCGAAGCGTTGGATCTATAGATCTGAAGCTTCGATCTATAGATCCGAGCAAGGATCTAAAATATTTGTGTTCGGATCTATTAATCCGAGCAGTAGTATTCTCATTATACCTGAAATCCATCGCGACGGCGATCGACAAGGCGAGACTCGAAATCGACAATCAACGACAACTTGACAAAGCGATCGACGGCGAATAGAAGCTATCCACGGCGACCGAACGTCATGGACGGCAGCGGCGACGAAAGACAGACAGAGGGAGGCAGCAGGCTGAAGCGGCGGATGAAACGGGAAGGAGAGAGGGAGGGAGCGGCGGATGTCACAATGAATTAGGGTTGAGGGTTGAGTAATGTGTGTGTGTATATATATATTTAATTAATACTCGGGCTGGGCCGGGCCGGGCCTAAAAAATATAGGTCATGCCCAAGTCCGGCCTTAATTTTACTCGGGCCTAAACATTGCAGCCCAGGCCCTACCCATGAGCTCAAAGTTTAGGCCCAAGCCCTAAAAAATTCGGGCCGGGCCGGGCTGGGCGGGCTTAATGGGCCTCCAAGCCCATGACCATCCCTAGTTAACATTAATACATATTTTTTTTGGATCTCCCGTGTATAACGTTAACGCATTCATGTTGTCAGGAAAACCATTGTGAGAAATCAAAAAGCAGAAACGCCGACGTTAACGTTAATGCACAAACACTGTGAAAAAATTCATATTGTCCAGAAAAAACATGTGTGAAAAAATCACACAAACACTAACGTTAACGTCAATGCACATTTTTGGGTTCTCTTTTGTGTTAAACGTTAACTCACCTCTTGTGATATTTGTCTTTTTTTTGTTTTTAGCTATGTGTGTTAATGTTAATGAACATTTTTGGGCTTTATCTGTATTAAATATCAAAGCATTTTGGTTTGTATTAACGTTAATACACAATTTCTCTGGGTCTCCTGTGTAACGTTAACGCATTCATGTTGTTCGAAAACCTATATGTAAGAAATAAAAAAAAAAAAAAAAAACACTGCGTTAACGTTAATGCACACACACTATGTAAAAAATCCATACTGTCCAGAAAATCCATGTGTGAGAAATCAAAAAACAAAAACACTGACATTAACGTTAATGCACACACACTATGTGAAAAAATCCATGTTATCCAGAAAAATACATGTGAAAAACTCACACAAACACTAACATTAACGTAAAGATAAAACATCACATCCACCTCTACCATCACTGAGTAAAATCAATCTATATTTCAATACAATCAAAAAAACATTAAACAAAACCTAGTATGAGCAACACTAAATGAACGATATATGAACGCCATAACATTATCGTATTTCATGTTTGTCCGGACAACATATGAGAAAAAAATGACGCAAAACACACTAACGTTAACATAAAAAATACCACCCCACCTCCACCACCCAAAATCACACAAATACAAACGTCAACAATCTGGTTTAGAGAGTGAAGTAAGGAGTTCCTGGAACTTGCGATTTCTAACAACGGCGACGGGGTTGGGTGTTAACAACGAAAAACCCAGATTTCCGTAAAAGTGACGAAATCGCCCTTTTTCGGTGAGCTATAACTTTTCAAAATTTCAAGATGATTAATTTTTCCTTAAAGTGACAAAATTAGGTTTTTTTAGTGAGTTATAAACTTTCAAAATTTCACGGTAAAATTATGTATTTTCAGTGAGTTATAGTCTTTTAAAATTTCATAATTTTGAGTTTTTCATAAAAGTGAAGAAATCATCATTTTCTTGGGAGTTATAACCTTTCAAAATTTTATAATTTTGAGTTTTTAATAAAATTTGAGAAAACGGATATTTTTTTGTGAGCTGTAACCTTTTAAAATTATATTATTGTTAGTTTTTTATAAAAGTGACAAAATTGGGTCTTCTCGGTGAGTTAGATTTTGAAATTTCTTGATTTTGAGTTTTTCATAAAAACGGCCAAATCAGGCTTTTCCAGTAAGTGTTTTTCAAAATTTCACGATTTTCAATTTTTTCATAAAAGTGACAAAATCGGGCTATTTCGATGAACTATAACCTTTAAAAATTTCAATATTTTGCGTTTTTCATAAAATTGGCAAAATCAAGTATTTTCGGTGAGGTATAGCCTTTCAAAATTTCATGATTTCGAGTTTCTTCATAAAAGTAATGATATCAAACTTTTCGATGAGCTATGCCTTTAAAAATTTTACAATTTTGAGTTTTTCATAAAGTTAAAAAAAAAAAAAAAAAAAAAAAAAAAAGAAGGTATTTTCAATGAGCTACACTCCTTAAACATTTTAGGATTTTGAATTTTTCAATGACAAAATCGGGCTTCTTGGTGAACTATATAGCCTTTACAAATTTCATGATTTTTAGTTTTTCATAAAAGTGGCAAAATCGAACTTTTTTTGTATAGTTATAACCTTTTAAAATTTCTCGATTTCAGTTTTTTGATACAAGTGACGAAATCAAACTTTTTTTGTGAGCCAGACCTTTCAACGTTTCACAATGTTTAGTTTTTCATAAAATTGGTGAAATCATGTATTTTCGATGAGATATGACCTTCCAAAATTTTACAATTTTGAGTTTTTTTATAAGAATGACAAAATTGGACTTTTCGGTGAGCTAAAGTCTTTTAAAAGTTCACAACTTTTAGTTTTCCATAAAAGTGACAAAATCGAACTTTTTCAGCGAGCTATAACTTTTTAAAATTCACAATTTTGATTTTTCCAAAAAAATTTGGAAAACTTAGGTATTTTCAGTAAGCTGTAACCTTTCAAAAATTTAAAAAATTTGACTTTTTCATAAAATTAACGAAATCGAGCTTTTCCTTAGCTGTGCAATTTGACAATTTCATTATTTTGTTTAATAAAAATTTGAAAAAAAAAAAGGTACTTTTGGTAGCTATAATGATTTCAAGTTTTTAATAATAGTGGAGAAATCAACCTTTATTTGTAAGCTATAACTATTCAAAATTCCTCAATTCAAATTAGCAAAATCGTATTTTTTCAGTGAATTATAGTCCATCAAAATTTAATGATTTTGAATTTTTCATAAATATGACGAAATTGGGATTTTTCGGTAAGTTGTGACCTTTAAAATTTTCACGATTTTTAGTTTTCAAAAAAATTGTGAAATCGATTTTTTTCGATGAGTAATTGCCTTTAAAATTTTACGATTTTGAGTATTTCATACAAGTAGCGAAATTATTATTATTATTATTATTATTATTTTGTGAGGTGTAACATTTTAAAATTTAGAATTTTGAGGTTTTCGTAAAATTGGCAAAATTAGGTATATTCAATAAGCTATAGCCTTTAAAAATTTCAGGATTTGAAGGTTTTTATAAAAATGGTAAAATTGGACTTTTTTGGTGAGCTAAACACTTTCAAATTAGAAGAATTTGAGTTATTTAAAAAATTGGCAAAATCAATTTTTTTGTTGATTTGTAACCTTTCAAAATTTTACAATTTTAAGTTTTCATAAAAGTAGCAAAATTGGGTTTATTTTATTAGCTATAGCGTTTTAAAATTTTTGGATTTTGAGTTTTTCATAAAATAAGCAAAATCATATATTTTTAGTGAACTCTAGCCATCCAAATTTTATTATTCTAAATTTTTCATAAAAGTGATTGAAATTGGATTTTTTTGGTGGGCTATATTTTCATGAATTTTTAGTTTTTCTTAAAAGTGACAAAATTAGTTTTTTTTTTTCTTTTTTCGGTGAGCTATAGCCTTAATAAATTTCGCGATTTTAAAATTTTCATAAAATTGTTAAAATAGGGCTTTTGTTGTGAGGTAAAGCCTTTCAAATTGGCGAAATAAAAAATTTTGATGAGTTATAACTTTTTAAAATTTTATGATTTTGAATTTTCATAGCAAAATTGGAATTTTTATGAGTTATAGTTTTTCAAAATTTCTCAATTTTGAGTTTTTCATAAAATTAGCGAAATCAAGTATTTTCGGTGAACTATAATCTTTCAAAATTTCACAATTTTGAGTTTTTCATTAAATTGGCGAAAGCATTTATTTTTGGTTAGCCATTGCCTTACAAAATATCACGTTTTTGAGTTTTTCCTAAAATTAAAAAAATCAGGCATTTTCAGTGAGCTATAACTTTTCTAAATTTCATTATTCTGAGTGTTTCATAAAATTGCCAAAATTAGAATTTTTTGTGAGTTATAACTTTTCAAAATTTCACAACTTTGAATTTTTCATTAAATTGGCAAAATCTGGTATTTTGGGTGACGTATAGTCTTTCAAAGTTTCACAATTCGGATTTTTTATAATATTAACGAAATCGGCTTTTTCGATGAGTATAGTCTTTCAAAATTTCACGATTTTGATTTTTTCATAAAATTTTTGAAATTAGGTATTTTTGGTGAGCGATAGGCTTTAAAAATTTTACAATTTTTAGTTTTTTCTCGTGAAAAATGGATGCAAAATACTCGTAATGGATTCTTTGCATGCATGAATGGAGTTTTACTTCTTTTCGAAGCAGAACGTGATCGTCTCCGAAATCTTTGCTTGACATTTTTGAAGAAACACAAAGGTTTTCGGCATATGTGTTTCTAAGTTTCGAGTGTAGAAGAAGACAGCGGTTGAGGGTTTTCGAGGGTTTTTAGTGGAAAAGACGACAAGTGTGAGATTTTTTGATTGCGTTAAGTGGAATGATATTTGCGTGAAGAAGCACGTCACCATGATGGTCCGATATTCTGAGCAGTACGTCGCGGGCGTGTGCATTGGCATTCATGAGCGCGTGTCATTTCGGTTTCTCCTTTTATAAATGGATGGGACTAAAACGCAAGTTGTACTTAAGGATGGAACTTTTTTTAAATTTTGGCTTCTTCGAAGGACTCATGACCAAAAGACCCTTTAATTTATAATATAAAAATTAATTATTTAAAATAATTAAATTTTAATTATAACTTATAAAAAAAAGTGCAGTTATCAAGAAGTCTCCATATGAGGACAAAATTATCAAATACATCTTTTTGAAAAACATGTTACGAGATAATTCTTTTGCCTTTTTTGTGACAAATTTATCCCTCGCGTTGAATATAACACGAGATCATGTTATATTTTACTTTCATTGCCGTATTCAACACGAGATCGTGTTATATTCCAATTTTTCATTCAAATTGATAATTTTTATATCCTATATTAATACACTTGATTTTTACTAATACAAACCAAATTGATTCAAGCCAAATGAATCTTAAATTCCATTCAAATCAATCCAAACAAATCAATACAACAAAACCAACCTCAAGAACATTAATTTCCTTAAGAATAATATTTAAGTTAAATACTGCTAATAATATTGTGATTTCCTAATAGCTGCAAAACTCGTGGGCATGAAATATTAATGGGTTTATTCATTCTGGGTGCTTCATCCATCCATGAAAACGCTTCGTTGTTGAATTCCAAATCGAAATCAAACTCCGGCATATTCGCCGGTGGCTCATCGTCTTGGAACCCACAGAACTGCATATCATCGAAACCCACAAAATCATCGAACATATGATCCACGAAATCATTCACAAAAACCGATCCGACCTCCAATCCAATGTCTAGCGCCTGCACAACCAGAATTTCGTTGGTCGGACTCGAATCAACAATTTTCTCATCAGGTTTGCCTGATGTTTGCGACGCAGAGGGGTCCAATTCAAGCATAGAGGACGGCCCTCTCTCTCTCTCTCTCTTTCTCTCTCTAAGATCATTACCTCATATATCAACCTCTCATCCGATTGCCCTAACTTTGAACGACCCAAGGTCCTACACATCAAATTAATGCCAACAGAGCCGGGGGATGACGATTTGGAGGATTTCAAAGAGAGGAGCTTGAATCGGAGGCTTTAAAACCGCCATGCTCAGCGGTTGAAACAATCGGATCGGAGCTCGTCGCCAGAGCAGAAACATAAGAAACAATCAGATCGGAGCCGCAAGTCGTTGGAGCACAGAGAGAAGAGCGTGGGATTGACCATCATCGGAGCAGGAGCAGAAACACAAGGGAAGAAGAAGGAAGAAGGGAAGGGTAAAATCGTCATTTAAAAAAAATAAAGATTATCTTGTACAAACCAACGCCTTTTAAAAGACTATCCTGTGAAAAAAAAAAAATAATAGAACTATCTTGTAAATTTAACATATTAAGGAGACTATTCGGTATTTTTTCTTATAAAAAAACTTAATAGTGCTTTTAGTCATGGACACTTGTAATATGAAAAATTAGACATAAGAAATGTTATAAATTAGGGAATTAAGAAAGAGATTTTCATTATTTAGTCTTTTTTCCATAAACTATGTAGAGAAAAGACATTTTGAATTGTTCACTCAACATTCAAACTTCTAGGTACAACTAATTAAGTTTTTGGTCCTTGTCAGACAAAAAAAATCGTAAAAAGACATATACTGCTAAAACAAAACTCGATCTCTCTCATTTACGTTAATGTTATCTCTCTGAAGTTTGTAATTCTTTTGTTAACCAAATGCGCCCCATCTTGAGATGTATGCCCTAGAGTTGGTTAGTTTCAGTTCTGGAATTCAACATCCCTATAGTTGGTTAGTTCCAGTTCTCAAAGTCTATATATTTCCATATTAACTTTTTTGATAATGGGGTTCAATTTTTTCCGTTGTTTGCTTATGAGTATAAGGAAAACTTATCTAGGTTTTCTTATGTATGCGGTAACTTGATGCCATTGTCGTCTTAGGCCCTGTTTGGTTGTCTACATCATGTTAACGTACACAAAAGAACATGAACTCGCCGTGCCGTTTGTCAGCTCTGTTATCGTCATTCGTCAGCCCTTTCTCTCTCTCACATTAACATTAATACAGACACAAAAAAATATGAAAATATGTTAACGTTAACACAAAAAGGCTAAAAAAAAAATTACATTTACGTTAGCGAACACCTAACTCAAATTACATAAACAGCAGATACGGTACAATCATGTCGTCATTAACACACAAAATTTCAAAAAATAAAGATACGTAACACACAAGCAGACAGGGAAGATGCATTAACGTTAATACACACAAAGAATATGAAAATGCGTTAATATTAACAAAGAGAGATCAAAAAAAAAATGCATTAATTTTAACGCTGACTTAGCTAAAAAATATAAAATATCATACACGGTAAGTTAATGTTAACGCAAAACACAGGAGGCTAAAAAAATGAAGATACGTTAACGTTAACGCACAAAACAAATGAGGAAAATGTGTTAACGTGAAGAAAAAAAAAAAAAAAAAAATGAAATACGTTAACGTTAACGTGAAATTTAAATCGTAATTTTGTCATATAGATAAGGTGTAATGTCTGAATATTTACGTTAACGTTAATGTTCTGTTTGCATACTTTTATCTTATTGTATAGAACAAAATGACATAATCGTAAATATTAGTGAACAGAGAGGTCAAAATGTAGAAACCTTTTACTAAAGTTTCTTTGGGGGCTAAAAACTTAATTGAGGCTAGTAAAAGTCTAAATTCTAAAAAGAGAATCTTTGGAGGACCAAAAAATTAATTATACAGTCACTTCCCTGCCGTACTAGCGTTCCTAGTGCGTAACCTGCCTAATATGTTCTTCCTGGCTCGAAAAAAGTCCTTTTTCCGGCTAGGAAGCGAGACGAGAGCATCTAGAGCAATGGTTAGTGACACTATTACTCAAACAAGCATGAAACATATGCTTGCATATTCGTCCATAGGTCAAATCGGATATGTATGCCCTTGTTCAAGAGAAAACAAGGACTTTCTGGGACGCTATCGGCCCAAAACCGATTTGTTGTGGATTGAATGATAGATAAACCAACAAGTAGGGTCTTGCAAGAACCCTACTATAGAGGTATAGTTTGCTACTAAGCTCTGCCCGACATGATATACTACTGCCAATCTTACTCATCAATATCAGCATTTGAATATCCTCCACCATCAAAAAGAAGTTAGGCCAACCAAATCCTTTCTTTAAGGCACCTGGTCTTTGGTCCTTCCAAAGCTAGAAGCGCTAGAGCAGAAGAAAGAGGAATTGTGAAATCACCTCATAAAGAAAATATTCAAGAAATAGTAGAGTTTGTTTAGTGTCTCTATTTCCAATTTTATAATTAGAAAACTTAGAACCAGAACTAGATATTTAGAACAATTCTACTCTGTTTCGAAAATTTTGATCTCAAAATTTGAGACCAAAAAAATTGTTCCCATATTTATGTTTCTTTTCTCACTTCTCTAAAAGAGAAACAAATATTTGTGATCAGAAAGTAGAAACATTAAACAAACGACACCACCTATACACATTCATGAATATCAATTGTTCAATAAATACAAGATTCCGAAAATACCCTTTCGGGAACATGGAAGAACATTAAAAAGACAGCCCCACCCCAATCCATCGATAAAAAGACCCAAGATCGATGAATGTTTGTCTGATTCAGACAAAAAAATCCGAGGAAACATGAGGGGGCTTAAGCACGAGTCGGAGATGGAGTTGATACAAACGCCTTCTTTTTTTGAAAGGTTTCTTGATTCTTAAACAGATATAACAGGAGGCGAGCATAGTTCAGATAATGATTTGGTGCCATAAGATCCTATACAAATTGTGTCGCCTCGCCCATGCCAAGTGCCCTCTTGCACATTGTTCATCTCTAGTGTTCTAGACTCCTGCACCAAATATATACATATATATCATTATGATCATAAAGATGGAAAGAAAGATCATCTGGAGAAAAGGATTTCATTAAGGGTCTGTTTGGATTGACAGAAATGGAGATCAGAGGGGAGAAAAATATTAGTTTTCTCCTCATTTTTTTAGTTTGGTAATTTCATTGAGGAATGAAAAGAGAAAGGAAGAGAATTGGAGAAAAAAGAGGAAGAGTTATTCCCCCAAATTGAGGAGATTTGGAGAGGAAAAGGAATAAATTGACCATAAAGTCCTTAAGCTCTTCTTTTTATTTTCATAAAGGAGAGCATAATAGTAATTTCAATAGAATAATTATACTTTCTCTTTTCTTCTTCTTCTTTCCATTCTTTTTTTTTTTTTTTTGGGGGGGGGGGGGGGGGGGGATCTCAATAAGGGAAAAGAAGAAAAAGTAGGAATCTTCAAGCCAAATTACTATTATGCCCTATATATATATATATATATTAAAAAAAGAGATGCACTGTTCTTCATGAATTTTGCTTTTCCAAACAACAGAATTTGGAAGAAAAACATAGTCTTCTCCCCCATTTTTTCAATCCAAACAAAGCCCAATATGAAAGTAATCATAAATCAAGGGTCCGATTGTTTAGTGTTCCCAGAAACAAAATCTGGGAACAATTTCATTTTGTTCCCAACAAATTGTTCTAAAAATCTGGGAACAATTTCATTTTGTTCCCAACAAATTGTTCTAAACATCTGGGAGCACAACTTAAGAATTTACTTTTTGTTACATATTTTCGCTTTTCATTCCCTTTTTTTTAAAACATGATTTTCTGTCTTGGACTTCAACTCGCTATTCAATATTCACCCAACCAATTCCATACAATTATTTTTTCAGAAGTTCAATAACTCTGTCAAAAGCTTCCTATCGGACATAAAAGTTACTATATTTTTCACATGAAAAAATTACAATAACTTTCATGTATTGGAGTACTTTTAAACTTTAGCGGAAATTAATGTAGCTCGTGGACTGCACTGACAAACTGTTCATGAAGAAAACGCCACCTTAAACAACACGAAGTTAGGTAATAAGAGATAGAGACTAAACCTGAGATAATGCACAGCAGGGGCAGATCGTATGGTAGAAACAATCATCTATAGAACTAAAACTACCCTGCATAGGAAGAAGAATTCAACCACTTTTTAAATATATAAAAAATTTGTTAAAGCAGCGTTTGGATGCACGGAAATTATTTGAAAAAAAAAAAAAAAAAAACCTTGATGTTGAATTTTTTCCTAATCTGCGTACGATGAAATCCCAAATACATAGGTATCGAAATCGTGAAGGCAACTCCCAAATACAGAAAGCAATGTTTTTTGGTCAAAACATATGCTATAAAATTGAGAAGAGCAGTAACAGCAATTGCCAAATAAACAGTTCCCTGCCAAAAAAAAAAAAAAAGAGAGAGAAAACATAAATCTGTTTCTGTTCTGTTCCAAGATTTTTAAGAACAGATTTTTGGGGAATGAAAAAAAACACTAGCCAAACGAAACCTTAATATGAAAACACCTTTTTTCTCTTAATTTCTTAGTCCTTTATTTAACATTAATTAAAAAATTGAATCTATCAAGTTAGTATTAACTAGTGTTGAATTGCATCCGATATCATAGTTAACGTTTATCTTTTTTTTTTAGTAAGGTATGTCTGGGACCTCAACTAATTACCTCTCCAGACGATCTTAAAGGCGCACTCCCCCACATCGGCCTAGTGTATTTAGAATTAAATTGAAAATTTAATCACTGGAGTGCTCCCCATGAGAGTCTAACTCTGGTTGACAAAAAAAAATGACACCTCCCCTTACCAACCGGACTAACACCTCTTGGGTTAACATTAACTAATATATCAGTAATAAATTGATAAAACTAAAAAATAAATTCTATATAAATAGGATAAAAAAAAATTAAAACCCGAAAATAGAGGAATTATATGATAAGAACACCAAAGAAAATATATTGTACCTGAATAAAGCAAGAACCTAAACCAGCTCTTCTCATGTTCTTCCCAAATCTAAAGCATGGACAACTGCAAAATCAAATCTTTCAATATCGCACAATTCGAAAACAGAAACCTAGGAACAATTTTGTATTTTTTCCTCATAAATTTGTTCTCAAAATTTGGGAGAAGAAATACATATACATACATACATACATATATATATATATCTATATAATAAATCAGCTCATTTACATTCAGGGCCGTTGGATGTCTCTGGATATTCGTAGCCGTTGGATCATCATAACCAACTTATAAAACAAAATAGAAAAATTAGGGTTACACACCCCTCCCCCCGCCGCGTCTGTCTTGCTCTCTCTCTATCATCTCAGTCTCAATCTCTCGCCCATCTTCCTCCATCGCTATCGCCATCCCCCATCCGACGCCATCTCCATCTGCATTCGGAGCCCTCCGTCGAAGGCCGTCGTTGTCGCTATCGCCATCGCCACCATCGCCAACCACCACCACTCCTCTCTTTTCTCTTTGGCCTCTCGATTCTCACAGATCTGGCCTCCTCTTTGAAGGCCGCCGCTCCATCGCCGCTCACCTCTGGCCGAAGGTAAGAGGTCTTCCCTCTCTCTCTCTTTCTCACTCTATTCTCTCCCTTTTGCTCTCTTCTTGCAGCCGGCCACCCCCGCAACACCGTCGAGGTCAGATCTGGCCAGATCGTCATCCCCGATCAACGATGTCGTTGTGATATGAACCCTCCTCTCCCTTCACTCACTCACTCCCAGACGCCTGATCTGAACCCTAACGCCGTGAAGACCCCGATACCGAACAGCCACCGCGAACCCTAACACTGACAAACAGATATATTTGTTTTGTAATTATTGTTCCTTTTTACGCATTCACCTGATACATTTGTTTGGTTGTGCTAAATTTCAATTCCAAAGCCTAAATTCCATACAACCAAACACCACCTGCCTGATTTTTTATTTTTTATTTTGAAAAGGGGTTTGATTTTCTAATTGATTTGCAGGAACAGTGTTCTATGTCGTTGGAAACTAAATTAAGGAAGGCTAAATTGTGAAAATGAGAAACTGAACTTCAATCTGCGAATTGAAGGTTTTGTGCAACTAATTATGGTTAGTGTTTCTGTTCTGTTATATTCTGTTCTGATGGGTGTTTCTGTTCTGTTCTGATGGGTGCAACAGATTCAAAACTTTTTCGGTTAATGTTTGTTTAAAATTTAGTCTCTTAATCATGAGTTAGCATGCTCGAACAACAACAATACTCAATGATCCTTTCATTTTTTTTGTTTGTTGCATTCAACACATTCAAACGTTTTTCAGAATGGTTGTTTAAAATAAGTCCCTTAATCACGAGTTAGCAAGATTGAACAATGCATAGTCGATGATTTTCATAGAAAACTAATGCGTGAAATATATTGTATGTGGTTTGTGATTTTCATCTTATTTGGCATTTTGTGATGCAACCCTCCACATTCAAGACCTCACCCCTTAGCCCGATCTCTTTGGCAAGCCGTGGCCTTCGATCTAGGTTCGTTTTCTCTCTCTTCTCTAATCTGTTCAGTGTTTCTACAGTTTAAATTTTAGGTTACAATGTTGATTATGTTTATGAATTCAATTAAATTTTGGTTTTCCCTTCGACTTAGTTTAATTAGTGTTTTTGGTCTATGAATTCGATTGCATTTGCTTACAATATTCTTATTCAATTCGTCAATCGATTCATGCCAATTGAGTTTCGATTCCAGATAAGTGAATTTGTCACTCCCTCTTAATAAATCATTCATGCCATGATATCAATCATGTCATGTTTTTGCTGCTGCCGTTGCCGTTGCATCTTCGTCTCCCTTGGTCTTCGATTTTATTCATGTAAGTGATTGATTCAATTTTGCATCTAAAGTAAGCCACCAAAATAAGCCTTTTTCACTCTTACTTCGTTGACTCCCGCTCCCTCTCAATTAAGATTAAGATTATTTTTCTTAAATTCTATTCTTTGGTAATTGTCTAAAATTATAGTTGGGTTATTAATTTCTCATGAGGGTTATTTATCGAATTTGCATCACTTTGTGAAATTAGTGTTCTTCATAGACTCTTGAGTGTTTTACATATTTTTTTTCCATTTTTTTTGTGCAGAGCACCTATGTTGAGAACTCAATGATAGTAGAAAATGACAGAGAATTTGAATGATGCTCCTGCTGTTGTTGAATTTGGAGTAGGAAGGGGTTACTTAACACAAATGCTTGCTGATTGCTATGGGATTAAGATAGTTGTATTGGTTGAGAGAAAATCGTATAAGCTTAAGGTTAATTAATTTTTTTTTTCTATTATGAATGCTTAATAGTTTATTATCTCTCTTTATTCGAGATTCATTGATTGGTGTTTTGCTTGATCTTTAGGCAGATCGAAGCTTAAGACAGAAAGAGAGCTTGATTTTGGAACGATTGAGAATCGACAGTAAGTTTTTTTCATAACGCTTTTGTCCCAATCCCATAATAATGTCTTAAAATCATATTATTTAGTATCTCAATCACGAGTTTTAGCATGCTCGAACAACGAAACTCGATGATTTTCATGTTTTTTTTGGTTTGTTACATTCAACATATTTAGACGTTTTTAGTTAATGGTTGTTAAAAATTAAGTCCCTTAATCACGAGTTAGCAAGATTGAACAATGCATAATCGATGATTTTCATAGTTTTTGTTTTTGGTTTGTTACATAATTTGTTGGTTTGCAGATTATCTTTTTATAAATAGATATATAGTGTGTATTTGCTTGAATTTTTGGAAACGCATTAGTATAGTAGGGATTGAGTAGGCATTAAATTAGGGCATTGGGATTGTATTATAATTTTATTTATAATACATTTTAGATTTTTGTTTGTTTTCATTTGATTCCTCATCTATTGAACTGTGGTTTAATGCCAATTTTGACTTTGATCTTACAACTCTGCAGCTATGCAGTGCGTTGCTCAATCCCAAGAATAAATGTCGAGATTGGGGGATTTTAAATTGAGATTGAGAGCTCAACCTAGACTTTCCTTCACAGTTTACTTCCCGAGGTAGTGCAAGGTATGATACTTTAGTTGTTCTCTACACTTCTACGTTTAAGTTGTTGTATTTGCTCCTATATATATTTTAAGCTACAAAATCATTTTACGTTTTTAGCCGTAGAATCATTCTAAGATTTTTTGACAATTGATTTGCTCCTATATATATAAGCAAGTAGTTGTGTTCGCTCCTATATTTTTTTTACTTTGTTTCCGTATTTTTGTTTATGTTCCAAGTTTCTTAGTGTTAAACAAAATTCTAAAGAAATATGATGATAGGTGCTACAGGTTGGGGGTATTAGGAAATAATTTTATTTGTTTGTTTCAAGATTTCATAAACTACATGTTAAATCTGTCTATAAAGCCATAAATATTTTTGTGCTAATGTTTTTGTTCTTCGTTTCTATTTCTGTTTGTTAATCTAGGGTTTGTGTTGATTGTTGTTTAGAAATTAAGCTTAGTTCTCTTTGTAATGGCATGAATAAAACTTTGTAATGATATCCAGGTTTTGTTGCAGATCTCAATTTCGAGGTATGTTTCATTTTTTTCCATCTAATTTCTTTGTTAATTAATTTCATTTCAATTGGATTTTGATTCTCTGCATGAATATCTCTTAATAGTGAATTCCCATATGGTAATTTTCTTTTTCATTTGTTCAAGCAGTGGCATTTGTTTGGTGTTTCTATTCCCATTTGGTTTCTGATTTCATTCAATTTTTTTGCGAAATTAATCCATTAAAAGTTTGTTTTCACTTTCTATAGATAGCCGCAGTAAAGACAGAGACTTAAGATTTTCCTATTTTTTATTTGTTTGTGAATTAGTTTAAATTCTCATTTCCGCTTTTGTTTACTGGTTCTTCTGTTTGTTTTTGTTGAGGTGGAGATCCAGGCATAGTATGGCCTTCACTTATACTTTAGACGCTTAGTCTTCATGGAATCTAATGATGCTTAAGATATACAAATTACAAAACGTTGTATCAATGTTGGCTGCTTGGAGCTTGCTATGACAAAGTATTTATATGTTGCCAAGGTGATCAGTAGGCTACTAAGAAATGGTGGCATGTGTAGGATTTTTCTCGAACATTTGGGGTTGCTAAGGTGTACCATTTAAGTTTCATTGTTGGCTTGAATAGCAAAACAAATTGATATAATTGTCCCAAATGATGATGTATGTTTTATGCCCGTGCCTTCAGGCACGGGTTATACACTAGTATATATATAAGGGGGACCCTATTAGTTTATTTTAAACTATTATTCAAATAAAAAAATTTAAAAATCCTCTAGGAGATTATTTACATATTATATACTATTTTCTAAAAATAAATGTGAGTGATGAACAATAATTATTTCAGAGGTTGACATTATTTGTTTTTTAGCTTACAATTTTATTTTTATTTTTCAACATTAACTTTTTTTTTTCTTCATACTTTTATAAGATAAATTAAATATAAAATTAAGCGATCAATTGTTGTACATGTAATATTCAGATAAAAAATATATACTGATATAATTTTTTCTAGACCCGCATATTATGCCGGTCTAAAACTAGTATAAAATAAGCTATGACACATATAAAAAGAACCATTCGATCAAAAGACAAACAAATTTATATTCTACACCGTTAGATCAAACTAACACCACCATCTTTGTAATAGTACCTTTAGATACGGGTAAAACACTAGTATATATTATATTAGAACATTTTTTTTTGAAATGTGTTCTCATTAAGAGTTGGGATTGACTTGAGGGAAATGAATGAATGAGATCGGATTATAGAAATTTTTTGGTGAAAATTTCAACCCAAAACTTTCAAAATCTCCACTCTAGAACGGTTGAATTAAATTATATTTTGTACCATTTAAGTTTCACATTTGTAATGTTTTTATTATTTATTATCTTTTTATACTCGTCAATTTGAAAATGAATAGTGCGCCTGAGAAATCCCTAGTGTGTGTATATGTTTATATATATATACACAAAACATGTATATGTATTTAAGTATATACATATCCATGTATGAGAAAAAGAAAGGTTGTTTTCTTCAAATTCAACACTTCTAATCATAAAAATCATGCAAATAAGCAGGTAATTAGGGGTTGTTTGGTTGTCCTTCAATTTACAAATTGTATTATTTTTTTAATTAATTAATTTACAAATTGTTATAATTTGGGTTTAGTTATAAAAATTAAACCCACTTAAAATTAATTAAATAGAAAAAATTAACAGAAAAGAGCAAAAGGGGGAAAGGAAAAAATTACCAGGCGGATTGGATAGCAATGCGACGATCATCAAAACAATCGAAAAGCTCACCTTCCCACATCCTCAAAACTCCGGCGAATTCGCCGCCGTCGCTTTCGAAACTATCCAACTTCGACCATTTGCCGAGGTGGGTCTGCATCGCTACGGTGGAGCACATCATATCGAAATCCAAGACCGCCACTTCCTCCATTAACAACGCCTCCTCCTCCTCCTCCGCTCTTCCGTCAACGGCGGCGCCTTTCCCCTCCGACTCCGCCATTTTAGGGTTTCCCTCTCTCGCTCTCTCAAACTACATAATGCAAATTTATGAATTATTTATCGGAGAGATAATGGGGAGGGAGGGAAAGTGGCTGACGGCGATTCCATTCGGAATACGCCAATAAGGATTGGTACGCGTTGTTGGGCGGCGCGGCGCCGGGGGGGGGGGGGGGGGGGGGGGGGGGCGCTAATAATAATGGAAAGTGGGTCCCACAGACAGCGACGGTCCAGGTTTTGCCACATCCACAGATGCATGGAGATTTGGAGGGATTAGACAGTTTTATTACATATTAATTAACGGTCTCCTATGCTTTTCTGCTTAAAATATAAATTAAAAAAATAAACAAAATAATTAAAAAATAAAATAAAAAATTGTAATGAGGTGGGTTTTAGCTGGTGGTGATGATTGTCGTGGTGGCAAATTGTGGTTTCCAAACATATAAGAAGGAGAAGGATTATTTTGGAATGCCACTCACCGTCTCCAGACATCTTGTCTTGTTAGCCAAACTAATTCATTTTAGTTTGAATTTTTAAATTTTGTAAATGTTAATTAATGATATAATTTAAATGGATAATAATAGAAACACGTATTAATATCTAAAACATATTGAAAATTAAAAAAGATACATTCTTTTAGAATTTTTATTCAATTAAATTTGGAAACAAACATATATCACTATCTATTTTGAGTTTGTAATTAGAAAAAAAAATAAAAATAAAGCAAGCATGTTGAAGTTTGGATAAGTTTGGGATATGAAGAAAGATAAAGATAATGTCTATCTATAAAATTTTCAACTACCCCACGTGCATGTTGTGTTAGTGTTGCCAATTTGGCCATGACTAAATGTTTCTCCTTTTGATTGTTGGTTTCTTTTGTCCCCATCGCAATCTTTTATATATTTATATTTATATATAGATACTATTTAACGGTGTTATATTAATTGTCTATGATCATGAGCCTGAGATCAAATCTAATAATTAAAAATGTTAGTTAAAATCTTTTAATCTTGATCCTTCAATCTAAAATGTCTCAAAGTTAAAATATGGCACATATATATATATATATATATATATATATATATATATCTATATAATAAATCAGCTCATTTACATTCACAGCCGTCCGATGTCTCTAGACATTGGTAGCCCTTAGATCAAAAATAATTTCAAATGTGTACTACAGTGTTAAAGACAATTTTGGGAGGGAAGTATTTCTGACCTTAGGATTGCTTCTTATCCGACGGTGGATGTCAAATACAATTTTGAACCACTCCTCATTTCACTGCTCCCTCAAATCTCACACTCTCTTTGCCGTCTCTCTCTATCTCGCTCTCACTCTCCGCTTTGAAGGCCGTCGCCGCTACCACCTATCGCCTCATCGTTGTCATCAGCTGTCGTCGACGCCCCCAACCGATGTCGCCGCTACAGGTTCGTCTCTCTTTCTCTCTCTCTCCTTCCCCTTCGGTTTACAAATCAGCGCTCGATCGGAAGTGGTTGAGCTCCGGGTTTTGTGGGTGGAAGGGTGATTTGGTGAACGAGGTCGGAGTGTTCGGAGTTGGAGCAGAAGGGTCGCGAAAATGGTGAGCGTAGGTAATTTTCTCAATCCATCTACTCGGATCTAATTTTTCCACCTTTACTCTCTGTATCTAATTTTTTTCTCAACTGTTGATTCTGTTGCTCCCAATCCATCTATTCTCATTTGAGGTGCAGGACATGTTGTCAAGAGTCCTTGGGTTCCAGCTGGACGTAAACGCGAGAGGCAGCAACAACTAGCAGTTCTTCAACAAAATCTGATTTCATGGAGTGGACAATCCCAAATCTGATTTCATGGAGTAGACAATCCCTCTGAGCCGTCTCTCTCACCCTCTCCATCAGAAGCCGATCTCACCCCTGTTCTCCCTCTCTCTCTCTCGCGCGCGCTGTTCCAGAGGAGCGGTTATCGAACTACCTACTTCCGGTAAGTGTCCTCTTTCCTCTCTGTCGCTATCTCAGCCAACATTAAGCCAAGGTTTCGAATTGGAGTTATTCAAATTTACCTTTCGGGTTTTGTCATTGTGAGCAGTTTTTTTTTGCGATTTTGGCCTTCGAAATCTCCAAATTGCATGTGTTTATTTCTGGATTTTTAAAATTTTCCATTGATTTTGTTCATTTAAATGTATATATAGCACGAAATTTTTCTGTTTGGATTGTTGTTTATGTAGTTCCACTATTGGTGGTTCTAGATGGAATGTGTTCTCTGTACTGCGATTAGCTTTTGGTTTTTCTTGACGGGACTGGATGAACTGGAGAAAACCAGTGCGTTTCTGTTCCCAGATTTCTATTTCGTTTCGCGGAAATTTGAGAACAACTTAGCTTGAGGTTTTTACTTGCTTTTACACATCAAGCACAATATAGGTTAGCTCTAGGAGCAGCCATCCCGTTAGTGTTTTTGATTCGAAATAATTCTCCCTATTCTAATTTTTATGGGAACAGAAACAAAAAACTGAGAAAGGAAACACTAAACGAGCACCACTTTGCTTTTTGTTGAAAATCGTTATAACTCGGTTATGTTCTTAAGTGAATTGTTTATCATCTTTTCAATGAAGGATCATATGCTCTTGAGGAACCATTCAGTTATATTTTTTTTATAATTGTTTGGGTTCAATAAGTCTTGATTTAGTATATTTGAAATTTGAATTCAATTGAGGTTTTTCTTCCTTATTTTTTTTGGTGATTATAAATTTATATCTTTGCATATTCTACAGTTTCAACTAGAGAGAGGCAGTAAACAAGGAAGACTTCCAGGAAGCTGCAAAGTTGAAACCAGCTATTGCGAAAGCAACATCGAAGGACTGTGTTGCTGAAATTATTTCTCGGTTGGAGGTTTGATCACTTGATTTCCATATCCGATTCGCTGAGATGCTAAATCTTGGTGAGTCTGTTTTGATCCTAATTATGCTGTGTTCTTTTATGTTATTATTAAAGTTGTTTTGCTTATTTATTTTTTGCATCTTAGGGTTGTGATCAGCCGTTGATTGTTCGTTGCTGATCCTAAGAGGCCTAGACTTGGCGAATTGAGGTTTGTTTCAATTTTTTATTTTATTTATACTCAATGTTTATGCATAATAGTATTATATATGGTATTTATTTAATAATTTTTTTTATAGGGGTGGTCCTGCATTTGGCGGTCCGGGTTTTGGCCCTCGATTCCAAGCACCAGGTTTTAGGTATTTTTTTTTAACTTCATTTTTTATTTTTATTTTTCATTAAATGAGATGGTTTTACTTTGGACAGACCGATGCTAAATCTTGGTGAGCCTATGCATGGTCGTCTTCCACTACCCAATGCCTGGAATGCTGCTGGGGCACCCCTTCTTGGGAATCAATTTGTTCCTTCTAGGCCCAGGGATAACATGCCAATGTCTTCTCCTGTAAGAAATTCTTTCAAGAATCCATCTCCGCCAATTGACTATTGCCGAGGGTTCATCGCTAGCTACACAGGTTCATTTTTTCTGAATAATATTTTTGTATAATTAGTTTTTTACGATCCTCTCTATTTTGGGGATGAAATAACAATGCATTGGTTGAATTACTGCTGCTAATTTATTATATTTCGCTTCAAAGAGTCAAATGGGTATTTTCTGCCATTATATGATGTAGGTTTTGATATTTTTTGTTTTTATTTTTATCTTCAGATTAAGATTTTATTTTTTATTTTTTACTCTTTGAAGCTATGTTCATCTGTTTAGCTAAATGTGTTTTTATTTGCTTATCTGAACTCCAAACATATTAACCTTAAAGATTTGATTGGACGGCAACGGCTCAAGGTGAAAATAGTAGTTGTTCACCTTGCAATTCGAAGCATCGGGCACCGCGAAAATTTTGTATTCTGATTTCTATTTATGTTTTATTTTATATATCTGTTTTTAACTCTTTCAAGCTCAAAACTAAAGTGTATGTTCATATTTTTATCTGAAATGCGTGTGTTCATCAATTTATGTTCTTTGGATGAAAATTGTTTGATGCTATTAGGTGTTCGTCTCCTTCTGTGATCTGTACTGGTTCCGCAATTCCTCAACAAGGTAATCTTTTTTTCTATCTTTTTTATACCCGTACATGTATTTATACTAGAAATTCGAAATTAATATTTTTTATAAGGTAGCGTTTGAATGTGTGAAATTGGATTTTTTGAAATGGAATTGAAAATTAATACATGTAAAAGTCTTTAAATTCTTTAAATTTACAGGTGTTTATATTTGAATTCCCATTTCCAGTTTTTTTGTTGCTAGATTTCTGTTCTAAAATTAATTTTCTAGGATCTATTTTTCCTAGATTTTTATGTTTCTCTTTCCAGATTTTAGTTTCTATTTTTAGATTTGTTGTAAACCACTTTGAGTTTGTTTCACTTTTATTTTGTATTATAGATCACTTATTGTGCTAAAGTAGAAGATTTATGTTCCCATATTTTTTGTTCCACGTTTTATGTTTTGGGAATTACTCGCAGATTTTATGTTTTCATTTCCTAGATTTTAGAGGGTTTTGTTACTTCACATTCTAAACTCTAATTTTGTTCATTTCTAATTTTTATGGATGAAATATGTTCTAAGATGGAGTGTCTTAAAAATATGTTTCCTATTTACTATGTTTGGTGTTCTTAAAAATCATAGATAAAAAAAATTAGACTTAGAGCCACTGATTTAAATCTAATTCTTGAAACTTGAATGTTAATAATGGTTTAACATGTCCACGTATATTTTTGCGTCAATTTCTATGTATATTGATTGCTTTCTCCTTACAAGTTTTTTGTTCTCAATTTTTTTTCCCCGCAATGGAAACAGGAAATAAATGGGTTTCTGTTTTTGTTTTTTGTTTTTTGTTTCTGTTTCTATTTTTGTTTCCGTTTCTGTTTCTATTTCTGTTTTTGTTTTTTGTTTCATGTTTTTTGGGGAACAAATGCTGAAATCCGGGAAGAGAAACACTAAACAAATGCCACTAAACAGCTGTGAATTTCATTTTGGGAACATAAAAGGTTATACGAAAACCAAAAAAAAATTGGGTTTCCGTTTTGGAACGAAAATATATGGGTTTTGGAAAGTAATCGTTTATAGATTTCTAACCATGAGTTGACTTATTTATTTGTTTGTCTTAAATATGATTATAATTTATTTGTCCAGTTGATAATTATTATGTTTGATTTTCACTAGATTCAAATATGTGCCACTTCAAATATTGAAGACAAATGGAGAAATCTATGGCTTGACATAGTATAATTAAGGTAAGTTCCAGTAGCCCTGGGTGGTGGGCTCCAGTGTCCTGGGTGGTGGACTTATATTACTAAATTTATAATGTATATACATAGTTATTATTCGTCGTATTGTTAAATTTCATATTGTAGATTATGGTCTTATTGTTGTATGATATGATTGTGTTCGTTGTTTTCGTACTTGATTGATATTGGTTGTTTGTCAGTGTTGTGTTATAAAACAGGAGTTGATAATTTCGAATGTCATATAAATAGAGGGAGTTATGTCCAATTTTTTTTTTTACATTAATTATTGATCGTCTTCAATATTTGAATAATTTTCAAATATTGGAATGTGTCGTATAAACAAAGTAAATTATGTCAATATTTTTAATTTTTTTAATGGTGCTTATTTGATAGAGAGCATGGTTGATTCATTGCCCAAACTAGAAGTGTTTATTCGATATGGAATATGGCTGATTCATTATCTAAACTAAGCAATATGAATGATATACAAGTGCATCAAATGTCAACAGTAATGTAAACATTGATAGTAATACTAAAAATTCAAATCTTGGAGGTTTATCTATGCGAAATATGTTGTAAAGTGCATCACTATTATTTTGTGTTATGTTTTTTTTAAATCACATATTTTCTTTCAATGCTATTTTAAATGTTATTTGAATAAATTTATTTTCTTCAGAAAACTATATTACATATATAGATTTTTATTTTATTCCATACGTCATTATGATTTTATTTTGATTTTCAGGTTGCAACACCATTAATGTGACGTGGATGCTTGAATTCTAAGCAGAACAATTGATCAAGTATGTTTTATCTTACAATTTAATCGATCGTCGTTAATTAATCAAGGATTTCTAAATATGGGTTTTTAGTTTTTGAATTATTGGTGTAATATTGTTTATTCTTTTTCAATTAGGTATTTTTTTTTCCAATTGTTTGATGGTCAATTTGATACTTTATTTGAGGTTTTGTAATTGCCGAACATTAAAAATCTTTTAGACGTTGAACCTTTTAGCGTTGACAATTTTGCTATTTCTCATGTTTAGAATTAGAAGAGATAATCATCATTCATTGACAACAATCATATTAACATATGTCCATTTTCCAGTGTGTACTTCTCAAATTATTCATCTAAATTTTTTATTATAAACCTCCGAGCTACTAAAAGGGGTCTAATTTTAACGGTGTACTTTTAACTTTATATTTTGGAAATTGTTAGTTACTATAGATGCTATGATAAATTAGATGCTGAATATTTTACACCCGTGCCTTCAGGCACGGGTTATACACTAGTATATATATATATATATATTTGTGTGTGTGTGTGTGTGTTAATCGATATATATATGTGTGTGTTAATCGATAATTGTCATTGTTCATACAAAATTTATGAAATAACAAAAAAAAAATTGAATGGTACAAGTAATTTGACCAACGATAGACACACACCTTAAATTCTTTAGGGAAAGTACAATGAATTCAAATTTGGATGTTGAGACTCAAAATGTTTTAACATTTAGGTGTTGTTTGGTTAACAATTTAGTATTTTTCCTTTTTTAAAAACTCAAAAAAATAATTAACAAAAGAATTCAAAAATGTTTTCACAATTCTCAATTATATATATATATATTCCTGATTTTTTTTATCAGAGGTAATTTGTCTTTTGTTACTCCTTTCCCTAATTATCACTTTATCCACTTCACTTAAAAAAACTACATTTTACCTATTTATATTTTTGAACAAAGTGAAGTTTTTTTATTTTTTATTTTTCATTTAAGTTAACAATTAATTTATTTATTTTTATTTAAGTTAACAGAATATGTTTAAAATTGATGAAATTAAATTTTTCCTAGGCAAAATTGTCTTTTTATTTTAATTTAATATTTAAAAAATATTACTGATAAAAAAATTTCAAAACTAAAACAAAGACAATTTGGTATATTTCATCCAAAATTTGGATAGAAAATTTTATTTTAATTTTTTTAAAAACATATTCCGTTAATTAAAACAGAAAAGAAAATAATTTTTCATTTCGGTCAAAAATAGATAAAGTGTAATTTTTTGAAATAAAAGAATAAATTAGAGGACGTAAACCTTTTTATCTATATATTTATTTTTTATTTCTCTGCTGTCATCAAACAAATATTATTATTATTTTTCCCAACAATACATTTTAATCAATTAAAAATTTTCAAATTTTCGAAAACTAAACCAAACAAGCTCTCATCTTTCACAATTCAACAATATTCATCTGCTTTGCCAAACATAACTTAGCTTATTCAATGTATAGCCTAACACCGAAAAAATATTCAGTGGTAATGAATAAACATTTCATTGAACTGGTACAACACAACCAATTCGAAATATTACTCCAGTTTGTCTATTTGACCTGAAGAGGGCACAATCAAACACCGAATCGTTGTACCAAAAAGTTGTCGAATTGGTTTGTAGCGCCATTGCATCATAATACCACCTGATACACCATGTCCATTAAATATTTTCTCAGTCAAAAGAAGAAAGTCTATTGACTAAACTAAATCTAACAATTGCAATGAACCAACCAAAGGATTTTGTGATAATTAATTCAATCATTGTAATAAAGTCAATTTATACGAAAAATCAACTTACCCAAACAGCACTTTAACCGTCAATTCACGTCTTCATCGCGGGTCTAACAAGCCCCAACCCCGAACCGTTACCCAAATGTTTAAAATCCCTTGCCTCAAGATGATCATCATGACCCGCGAACCCAGTCCCCCCCTTTTCCAACCGAACCATACTCCTCTCCTTGCACGCCTTGTTGCAAATCAAACAGACCTTATCCACAGCCATGAACTTGTCTGAACACTTCTTGCAAAAAACATGCCCACATGAGCTTAAGGCAACTAGGGTAAGTGTGTTTGTTAAGGTTACCTTACAACTAGGGCATATATACGGCTTATCAAGAGAATTCGATTTCAATCTATTGTCTCCGCTATTGTCTTCGGTGAAGTAGATTGGAAAAAGGGTTTTAAGCTTTAGTTTCTCTTTGCCTTCAGGACAAGTGGTGGTTCTGGGCGGCAGCTGGACTTTAGCTGGAGCTTCAGGAGTGGCAGAAGGAAGCCAGAAGGCTTTCATTGTACGAAGGGCTTCTTCTTCATACGAGGTTGCCTTTACACTGTTTGCGCCATGGAAATTGTTCTTGTCTCGATTTTGGGTTTTGTCGGTGTATTGTGGAACAGCACCGTGATTTTGCTGGTCGAATGCTTCGAGCTCTCGGGCTTTTTGGAGTGTCAGCCTCTCTTCTTCCTCGTCTTTTTCTTGCTTTTGCTGCATGGCGTGGGCAGCTTGTTTCCTATTAGGAAAATGCATAAAGGGGATGAGCATTCAATATTCATCTAAATAACAAAATACCGTCTACATAATGTGTGTGTGTGTATATATATATATAAAAACAAATTTGAGCTACACCTACACCCACAAATGATCATAGAAAGCCAGTGATGATCATGTGTGTGTGTGTGTGTGTGAGAGAGAGAGAGAGAGAGAGATAGAGAGAGCATAACAGCCTAATAGTCATTAAGGGTGTGCTTGGATAAGAAATCTGATAAATTTAAGGTATTTAGATATGATAAAAAATTTGAATTGAATTTTAAATCCTGTTATTTGTAAATTCCTAGTTTGGGGATATTTTCTGAAATTGAATTTTTATTGATGTAATTTCTCCATATAGAGGTCAGAAAGGAATTACAGGCACACAAAAAAACATCTCTTTTAGGTGTTTGGAATGCCATTTTACTCTCTGCTAAATCCCATTTCAAAATTCCTATGACTTGCCACAAATTCATTTCAGAAATATCCAAAGAAGGAATTTTAATTAATGAATTTCAGAATTTTTTTTTATCAAAATCAACTTTTCTCCCAAAATCTTTCATCCAAAAACACCCTAAAAGAACAACATAAATCATCCGAAATTGTCTATAAACCCCTCTGAACTCCAATTAAACATCCTTAAAAAGACCGATTAGAGTTCTCTCAAAGGCTATATATAAAGTAACCACCAATGATCATAAGAAAGCCATTGATCATCATAAGAGAGGCCAATTTAAGTTCTGTGAAGTAATAGCTTTCCCTTGAAAGTGCTATGGCCAAACAATCCATCACAGAAATAGTGGAATAGTCACCTATAACAATTGAGGAAAATTCTATTACCCCACAATCACATATTATTTATCCGTACTACGCACATCAACCAATAGAAGTTCAATTTTCATATCTATATCATGAACTAATAATCAGGCTTTGAGCTCACAAACAAGAAAGGATCCATGAAAACCTAACAAATCACAAATTCCAGATCGATTAATACATAATAATCTCTAAGACTGGCATAGTTTCATCTTTCTCTTGTACATTGGGATCCTTCTTTTCCTCAAATCGATGACATTACATCAGTAAATTCCACGAATTCGTTCACATATCATGAAACACATACCAAATAAAACCTAAATTTCCTGATCTTCAAAATTGTAAACAAATTTGACCAATCCAACTGAGAATTTGTAATTTTAAGTGAAGAAATCAAATGAATCTCTATGAACAACCAAAGTAAACAGAAGAACAGGAAGCTACTAACCTTTGAATATCCTTCTTCTGAGCCAATAAGCACTCGAAAATACACTCTTTACAGAAGAGATGGCCTTTCTGGCAACACAATGGATCGATTAATGGCTTCAAGCAGAGGCAACACGCATCGAACGGCTTGATCGAGTCTTTACCGAGTCTCTCCTTTTGAGTACCGTACCCGAGCTTCCGCTTCTCGTCGTAGGTGAAGTAGGCGAGGTCATTGTTATTCTTCGAGTGTCTCTGAGGCATATCTACAAGAAATTCAAGGCCTAATCGATTCTAATCGATCGAAGGAAGGAGAAAATTGATGAGAAATCAGACGTCGAAAATCCTAGATATTGATGTTATGAAGAAACTCCAGAATGGATTTCCTTTTGCTTTACGGTGGTTAATGGGTTCCGCCAAACAGGACTTCAAACAATGAGGTGTAAATAACTATTATAACCCCGATTGGTACACGTGTCCCCTCCAAACTGGCTATTATAAATTGTTTTTCTTTGTTTATTTTTTTAAATAACTCCTTAATTTTTTATTTAATATTACCTAAATTCAAGCTATCTAGATATAAAATTTACAATTGATATTGATGTGGCTGAAAATCAACCATCCGCCACGTGTAGATCAAAAGTGTCACGTCGTCAACGGCCTGATCACCCCGACAATTCCTTAGCCAAGTATCTAGCCAGGTCGGTCGCCTAGAAGAACGTTTGCCAAGCAGAAATTTCCAACATTGACAGAGAATATTACCGACGAGGGTTAATCTTAATAGGCTTGGCTCATGGCTTCTCCACTAACTGTCAAAGGCCCAGGCCCATTGCTCTATTCCCCTGCACGCTCTCCACGTGCCGAACTAGGGCGAATAACCGAGCTTAAGGCTCTAATTTCTAGGATGCTAATAACGTTCTTGACTATAAAAGAAAGGCATTGACAAGCCTTTCAAGAGGTTGCAGACAAGAGGTAAAAGTTTTATTTTATCTAAGCAACCGTAATTTCTTCGTCTCGAGCTCTTACTCTCACGTAGGAGGGAACACACTGACCACACCCCGGCAGGTCCTGTATGCATGTACCGACTTGAAGGTCAGATCAGACAATGCTTATCTTGCTCGGGCAAGTATAGGATAAAGGTTTAGAGGGCTTGAGGAATCCAACTCCATTGAAGACAACCTCTAGATCATCACCAACTCTCTATGCCAAAGCTGACTAGACCATATTGTTGGTCCATCCATTTTTTGACACAACAGTTTGGCACTGTCTGTTGGAAATTACAAAAGGCTTCCTCAAATCATTAACTTCCAGTACAGCTAAGACTTGATGATCATAAGGTCTGGTCATACTGTATGACCGAGAGATCAAAACATCGTAGTGAATAGCAACCCCACCCAAGACATGTCTAGGGCTCCCAGATTGGATACCAGGGTGACAACCCACGTTCCCATTGAAGAAAAAAATGTCCCTCTTATAGGACAGGCCAGTCTGTCAGCTCCGGCCTCAGGCGTCTTTAAAGGTCAAGCGTCCGAGGCCGTTGACGCATCAAGGATTGATAATTAGGAGTGCTAGCTTGGTGAGTTCCAAAATTATTTCCAAGTTCTCCTTTCCCGTCTGCCTCCGGCCCCCGTGCAAGGGGGACCAGATCTCCAAAACGCAGGGGGAGAGGACCAACCTCAAGAGTCCGAAGATCGAGTGATTCACTCTCACAGACACGTGCCCTAGGCTCGACCTCGGCCCTGCAACTAGGCTGTCAAAGAGAGGGATCTGGCCCCCCTACTGTTTCAGGGATCTTGTTGTGGTCGTCTCAAGGACGCCGATCTGAAGACAGACTAGAATTACCATCAGCTAAGGCACCTAGTCGCATGGCTCGATCTGGAACTTGTGATAGGTGTAAATTACCTATCTATTTTCTACCCGAATTTGTTAGTTTTTGAGTACGTTTATAGTTATTTTTATATGTTTTTATATGTTTTTATTCTTTTTGTATTAAAACAGGTGTGTGGGGGTGAAAATATATGAAATCAGAGCGTAAACGATCAAATCGTATCGAGAACGGTCGGAGAACAGTGAAAAAATGAGCAAGACGGCAAGATTCTGCAAACAAGCTCACACCGCCGCGATGTCCAGACCACCGCCACGGCGGTGAAGTTGCTGAGAAGACACAATTGTTGCTGGAGGACCACTTCCTTGGCGGAGAATCCACCGCCTAAGCGAAAATTCAGTAGATTGTTTTCCACATCCACCGTTGACTCCACCGCCTAGGCGAACCTTAACCGACATACTTCACCATCACGGCGGTGAATCCCACCGCCGCTGCAGTCAGCCGCTGTGCAGTGTTAGATATTTATTTAGATATTTTGTCTATTTCTACTCATTTTTTCCTTCCTCCTTTGCTCCTCTTCGGCAATTACATTCCTTAAGGCTTAGTTTAGGATATAGAGATAGTATGGGGAGTGCTCAACATATACAAAGGAGAAGATCAACACGCGGAGAAGAAAAATCGTTCGGTGGACGGTTTTAGCAGCTAATCTTCAGATATCGGCTAAGTTCACCTGTTTTTCCTTTCATTTCTTATTTTCTATGTATGTTTGAGCATGTTTAGCCTAGTTTCAATTGTATAGACGGCTATGGCCTTAGGTTAAATGTGGATTATGTATGGGATTAATATCATTTATAAAAACGTAGTTTTGGTTTAGTTGCGTTTCTTTGATGACTGTTCTTCAATGTTTGAGTGTGTTTATCATATTGTTTGTTTATTGTGCTTAGATTTATATACGGAGAATACAGGGTTTGACAAATCCCGGATTCAGATTTGGGTAAACAAACGCCATGATTCTATAACCCGGTCGGGGTTAGGATTGTGGATAATCTATGCCATTGGGGCAAGACTCACGTGACCTAGGATTGCTAAGACGTTGAGAGGGACTTATTTGTTGATTCGAAGTCGCGTATTCCCTCGTCTTACACTCGGGAAAGGTGGCGAGGGAGTTTTAGAATCGTGATTGTCGATAGGGTAAACACAACGCATGAAATCAATGATGTTGGGGCGAGACTCACATGACCTACAGTTGTTAAGACGTTAAGGGGAACTTCTTCAGTGACACGAAGTCACGTTATATCCCTTGTCTTACACTCGGGAGAGGTGGCGAGGGAGTTTACGAACTGAGGTTTTGTGTGCAATCAATGAGGTTGGGGCAATACTCACGCAACCTAGGGTCGTTAAGACGTTGAGGAGGACTTTTTTGTTGACAAGAAGTTACGTTATATCCCCCGTCTTACACTCGGGAGAGGTGGCGGTGGAGTTTTAGATACTGAGATTGTCAAATACGTCGAACACCATTATTGTAAACTAAACGAAATCAAACGCGTTTAAGTAAATAAAGTTAATCCCTAGATAATCCATCCCATAACTATCTCGTATTAGTAATTAGTATAGTTAAAGTAGTATTTTAGTATTAGTATTTAATTTTATATTCAATTTTTGTCGCCTAGATAAAGTCGGGTTATGACAATCACGGTACTCGATATTAATCTCAACCAATCTCTGTGGATACAATACCCAACCAAAAGGTCCATTATACTAAAACTTGATCCGTACGCTTGCGGTAAAAGTGACAGCGCTTAATTAGCGGCCACCAAGTTTTTGGTATCGTTGCCGGGGATTGTTTTGATATTATTACCAGAGAAACGCGGTAACAGCTCAGGACTTAAGTTTTAGATAGAAGAAGCAAGTGTATCGTATTGCCGGGATTGTGTTTTGTCGTTTATTGTCGATATTGTGAGTAAATGACTTAATTTTACTTTAGGCATTTATTTTGTATATAATTTTTGCTTGTAGTTTTGTTTTTGTTTCCAATGCAGGGTACTTGGCGATGTTAGATCGACAGGTATTGATGCATCCCTTTCGATGGGATTCCAAACCGTTTTATGGTGCGGGCCCACGGGCATAATCCGGTGAGGCGTTTCGTTGAAAGATTGAGTCATCCAAAGCAAAACCTCGCCAATCTTGAGGGCGTTCTAAAAATGTCGGGCCGAGGACATTAAACCACGTGCTTCTTGAGAGGTAACCCAAGGTCAGATAAGTTAAATCTATCTCCGTTGACTTGAAACGGAGGCGAGATCCTCTCGCCTCCCAGGTAAGTGTTCTAAACACCCTTCATCAGCATGCTTAAATTTCATATGTTAAGATTAATGCTTGGGTTTGCTGAGGACACTGTCCATTTTTGAGTTCGGAGGTGAGGTGTAGTATTTAGTATTGTTAGTTTATGTGTCATTGTTTTTCATATTGCATGTGTGTTTAGGTTAGAATGTGTTTATGTTTTTGTGTTGTTGTTTTGCATGTTGAGTTTTGTGTTCATCTGAGCCATTACCCGATGATGATAATTACCCTTGGTTGTTTTCAAGGTCAAAGGTAATACCCATGCATGAGTGATTCTGTGTGCTTGACTATGCTTTTTGGTAAAAATTATTGTAGATTGTAATTTGCACAGGCACATAGACTCAATGTATAGTTATTCAATTGATTTGAGGACGATTACCGATTAACCAAATTCATGACACATTAAGGATTCTAGAACTTGATTGAGGGGAAGCTTGAGGCGAAATCCTAGGCGAGGTAGTTCAGGAGACGTGATTTAGGCATTCTCTTTGTCGCTTGAGCCTTTTTAAGCCTACCTTGTTATATGTTTATCCATCTTTTCCCTGTCAAAGCTTAAATGCAAATTCAATTCAGAACACATAAACTAATACCATGGCCAATTGATCTTTTTCTAAACCTAAATCGCTGAATTTAAAGGCACAATTTGAGAGAATCAAATTAGTAGTTGCAAATGCTACTTGAAGTGAGCGGTTGGGTTTAGGGCGAACTTTATATTGGTTCGATATTTGAGTACTCACTTGTCAGTTTTTGTTCATTTTTTACACACCCCTTAAATATTACAAATCAAATGAGTTTGGGGGTGTGTTGTGTAATTAAAAAAAAATCGTTTCTTTTTTACATGACAAATGAGTACGATGTTCTTAGATGTTTGTTCAGGGTCGTTTCTAAATAAACTATGGGGTTTCGAGTGTGAGAGTGCCAAGCGATGTGCCTCGGGTAACGTTAAGTTAACAACGTTAACCCATTTTCCAATTCCAAAGTACCCGTTGGCTATTATTCCAAAATCGATCCAAGCCCTAGTGATCTTCATGAAATCCAAGCCTACATTAGTGGAGAATAGATCCTGGGTCAGGCGTATGGATTCCTTATACCTTAAAGGTTTTAGTCATGAACTATATTTAGGGATAATCCCATCTAATCAATGGATGGTAGTATATTTGAGTTTAATCACACACACTTAAACAGAATCTAGAATAGCGCTTACTATTTTTGAATGTTGAAATTCTAGAACACCACATGGTGTGATTTATGCTTGAACTTGATAGGATTGGGGGCCGATGAGGGAAAACTCTTTCGGCCGATAGATGATAATCAAAACTTACACATTTTTGTTTTTAGTGTTTTCAGTTTTTAGTTTTTAGTTTTTAATTTTGTAATTAGTCTTTATATTTTCTTGTATTATGTGGGTGTTTTGCTCTAGGATTAGCAAAATTCTGAGTTTGGGGGTATTTGATAGGTGTAAATTACCTATCTATTTCCAACCCAAATTTGTTAGTTTTCGAGTACGTTTATAGTTATTTTTATATGTTTTAATATGTTTTTATTATTTTTGTATTAAAACAGGTGCATGGGATAAAAATGTATGAAATCGGAGTATAAACGATCAAATCGTATCGAGAACGGTCGAAGAACGGTAGAAAAATGAGTATGACGGCAAGATTCTGCAAACAAGCTCACCGCCGCGGCGTCCAGACCACTGCCGTAGTGATGAAGATGTTGAGAAGACAAAATTGTTGCTAGAGGACCACCGCCTAGGCGAAAATCCAGCAGATTGTTTTCCACAGCCACCGCTGACTCCACCGCCTAGGCGAACCTTAACCGATATACTTCACCGCCGCAGTGGTCAGCCGCTGCGCAGTGTTAAATATTTATTTAGATATTTTGTTTATTTATACCCCTTTCCTCCTTCCTCCTTTGCTTTTCTTTGATCATTATAGCCCTCAAGGCTTAGTTTGGGATATAGAGAGAGTATGGGGAGTGCTCAACATATCCGAAGGAGAAGATCAACACACAGAGAAGGAGAATCGTTCGGTTGACGATTTTAGCGGCTAATCTTCGGATATCGGCTAAGTTCACCCGTGTTTCCTTTTATTTCTTATCTTCTATGTATGTTTGAGTATGTTTAGCCTAGTTTCAATTGTATAGACGGCTATGGCCTTAGGTTAAACGTGAATTATGTATGGGATTAATATCGTTTATAAAAATGTAGTTTTGGTTTAGTTGCGTTTCTTTGATGATTGTTCTTCAATGTTTGAGTGTGTTTATCATATTGTTTATCTATTGTGCTTATATTTATATATGGAGAATACGGGGTTTGAAAAATCCCAGATTCGGATTTGGGTAAACAAACGCCACGATTCTATAACCCAGTCCGGGTTAAGATTGTGGACAATTTATGACATTGGGGAAAGACACATGTGACCTAGGATCGTTAAAACGTTGAGGGGGACTTCTTCGTTGATTCGAAGTCACGTATTCTCTCATCTTACACTCCGGAAAGGTGGCGAGGGAGTTTTAGAACCAAGATTGTCAATAGGGTAAACACAACGCATGAAATCAATGACGTTGGGGCAAGACTCACGTGACCCAGAGTCGTTAAAACGTTGAGGAGGACTTCTTCGTTGACAAGAAGTCACGTTATATCCCTCGTCTTACACTCGGGAGAGGTGGCGAGGGAGTTTACGAACTGAGATTTTGTGTGCAATCAATGAGGTTAAGGCAAGACTCATGCAACCTAGGGTCGTTAAGACGTTGAGGGAGACTTTTTTGTTGACACGAAGTTGCATTATATCCCTCATCTTACACTCGGGAGAGGTGGCGGTGGAGTTTTAGATACCGAGATTGTCAAATACGTCGAACACCATTATTGTGAACTAAACGAAATCAAATGCGTTTAAGTAAATAAAGTTAATCCCTAGATAATCCATCCCATAACTATCTCGTATTAGTAATTAGTATAGTTAAAGTAGCATTTTAGTATTAGTATTTAATTTTATATTCTATTTTTGTCGCCTAGATAAAGTCGAGTTATGACAATTGCGGTACTCGATAGTAATCGCAACCAATCCATGTGGATATGATACCTGACCGAAAGGTCCATTATACTAAAACTTGATCCGTACGCTTGCGGTGAAAGTGACAGCGCTTAATTAGTGGCCACCACCTTGGTTCCGCTAAACTTGAGATGTGGATTCTCATTCTCCATAGCCAACCTGAAAGCACAAAGTCCGGGCAGCCTCCAGCCAGGTCGCGGTGCCGCCCAGAAGGGATGTGGCTATGGAACGTCGTATGGCCGAGATAGAGGCCACACTCAACCAGATCCAGGGCGTTGGAGGGTAACTAGGTTACATGCCGGGGTAAGATCTCCTTTTGTGGAAGAAATTGAGGGGGAGCCTGTGCCTTACAAATCCCCAATCCTCCAGTGACTGAATATGATGGGACCACCGACCCTATGGACCATCTCTCTATTTTTGTATCCTTCATGGACATGCATACGGCCTCTACGGTGGTGAGATGCAAGTTCTTTCCTATAATATCCCAAAATTTTATATTTTTCAAAAATATTATTTTATATAAGTTTAATATTTTTGGAGACGATTTTGTAAATTTTTGGTGTACATATATACTTTATAATTTTTGAAGTTAAATGTTAAATTTATATTTTTGAAAATAGTATTTTATATAAGTGTAATATTTTTGGGTTGCTTTGAATATTATGAAAATTTATAATAAATATTTGATAATTTGGGGGGTAAATGTAATTATTAGATCTAATATAAATTATTTTATAATTACGAGAGTTAATTGTAATTTTTAATTCTTAACTATTAAGAAATTAAATTGTGGCCGTGAATTAAACAAAAAAAATAAAAAAATCATCAATCTTGAAGTGCATTACATGTGTATTAACTATTGATATAATAATAATAACAACAACAACAAATGAGCTTACATGTGTATAGGGAGGAGAATAATAATAATAATAATAATAAAAGTGATCATCTTATAATGTTGAGCCTAATATCAGGATAAATATGAAAGATATATTTGGGGGAGCGGAGAACAAATGGAGCCGTGAAAATGGGGATGGAAAATGAAATCAAAATGATTAAATACATGTATGAGAATATTTTGAGATATTCCGATTCGGATTTCGGCTTCGAATTTTAGGTAGAATTTCTAACTCTTCTAATATATGTATTTAATTTCTCTATTGTGAGATTTATATCATTATTGTCGTCGGATTATAGTTGTTAATTTTCATAAAATAATTGTGTTTATGTGAAAATTATGTGAAAATCAGGTCTATGTGTTTTATTGGTTGTATTAATTAAATGCACATATTAGAAGGGTTGAAATGCTACTCAGCGTTGGTTCATAACCTCACAGTTTTGATTGTAAGGCCGGTAAGAGTAAAATGGCAACGGAAATTTATTTGACTGTATTTCTATTAAATTTGTAATAATTGTATTTATTATTTACCATTGTAAAATTAACTCAATAAATCGATAATTATAACAATTGTCGTAGGTTGTAAAAAAATTCTCGAGATTTTTATAAAATGAGATAGAGGAAAGTATCGATAATTAAATTTAGGTCTCAGATTTCATATTCGATATTTATAACTATAATAATCTGTTGGTGTCGGAAATTGACCGACCAGTAGTATGGTCCGGACACCCTCGGATCAGGAAAAAGGGAGATGGTGCTTAGGTGATTCTTGTCGTCTCTTGTGTATCGCAGTCAGGCTAGACTGGTGTTATCTGACCTATGTCCGAGCCCACATCTCTTGTTCCTGGCTTGATGTTCCTTGCTATTGTCCGGGCCGAGGTCTAATATGTCACTTGCACACAGGACGGGCCGGATTTTTCCCGGCGTGTCCCTTCCGGCGTGAGAGTAAGAGCCTGGGGTAGAAATATAGATCGGAAAGTTACTGTTACCTTGACCTATCTGAGTGATCTATGGTGGAAATTATGTCTCTAAAATTCTCCTTTCATCCCCCCCAAAAGTGTTGGAGAAGCCTTCTATTTATAGGTGAAGATGTGATTAGCATCAGCAAGATTAGGGGCCTTAAGCTCGGATTAGCGCTAAGCCGTTAGGCATGTGGGCGGCATGGCTGATTAGAACCATGGGCCTGGGCCTTGGGCCCCTTACTGTGGATGGCGGAGATACGGGCCAACCTGGCACAAAGGCAGATCGGTTCAGGCAATAGGGCATAGGTCGATCTGGGCACACCGACCTGTGATTACGCGAAGATCCTTCGAAGAGGCTGCTGGTTGGAGATCCCGAAATGCTTTCCATCCACCGACCTGGGAATTCGCTCAGGCTGTCTATACACCGGGCTGATCCAGGTCGTTGTGACGTGGAACTGGTGATGTGGCAGGTCTAGTCCAGGTGGCTGACACGTGGAGAGAGCTCGATTTTACCCTCATCAGTTGCCCCACAAGCCTTAGCATGGAAATGGGATATGAGATGCTGAGGGTTCTACCGTTGGACTATTGGGAACGATCAGCCAACCTGATAGAGAATGGGGACAATGGGGCCGAGATGATACAGCCTAGAGGCTTAGGCCGGCTCGGTTGGAGAAATTTGACCGGACGTGCCTCTCGGCTTCCCCAGGAAGCTTGACGGTCATACTAACTAGATGCGCAACACGTGGTTGAAGGCGCGTGAATCGAAGTTCTGCGAATCGTCCAATCAACGCGACGGTTTAGCTACTCGGCACCCCTATAAATACACGTTTTATTTCTTAAGTTTTTTCACCAGAGTAGTGCGAAAGCTCCACCTGACCTCCTAGCACAGTACCCCTATTCTCTTTCTTTTTCATGTCTTTTATTTATGAGTCCGGCTCGTCGGGAAGCAGCCGTCCGGATTCGATGTGGACGTGGCTTACTCCCAGGTCATCCAAATCGAGCTCAACTCGTCTGTGATGGAAACTAATGAGACAGGGGTTCCCTCAGCCACTGGGCCGGTGAGTGAGCAAGAGCTCACCGTCTAGTGGACGTCTTCATCCAAGGAGTCCTATGGGAAGACTGGAGTAGAGGCACGCCCCTTACCCAGTAAGTATCTCGGGTCTCTGAGGAGGAAGACGAGGAGCAAGACGGGCTCTACTGGAGGCCCCGTAGTTGAGCTCGACATGGGTCTAGTCGTAGAGTTCGATACGGAGGCCACGTCCTTAGAGGAGGTGGCCACTCAGCCATTGACGTCCAGCCACCCTCCCAGGACGAGTTTGACTTCCCGTCGGCCGGTCTACGAACTTCTCCCAGACGCTTGGGTCTGGAAGATGGAATTCGACATGATGAAGATGGACGTTTGGGAATTACGCTCTTGATAAGCGATTCTGGGCTCGGTAGAGACGCGTGTTCTTGGGCAGAACGATCAGGCTTGCGCCCCACCCGAGGGGTTTATTATAGTCTACAACCAACAGTTGCAAGGCGGGCTGTAATTTACTATCCACCCCTAGGTGAGGTAGGTCTGTTAGGATCTGGGTCTGTGTCCGTTACAACTATCTCCCAATAGCACGCGTATGGTCGTGTCTCTTCACGTGATCTGCCTGGCTGAGGGGATCACCCCATCCCTCCAACTGTTCCACGCTCTATTCTCGGTGAAGGCCATGCCCGAAGGGAAGGGCTGGTGCTACCTCTCGGCTTAGCAGAAATTCCTCAAGGGTTACCCCGACTCTATCAAAAAATTGGAAGCCAAACTTCTTCTTTCTGGGTGGCCCCAGATGGAAGGCCGATGAAGCGCCGAAATTTGAGTTCTCAGTCCAGAAGTACTGGGGAATTGTGGGTAAGCATTTTAGCTCGGAGCTCACTATTTTTAATCCTGATCATTTTTTTCTGAGTTGGATTTGTTTGTCTTTTTTAGTGACGAAGAAGCACGAGGCTAGCTCGGAGATCCTAGAGGAAAAGGACCTGATACTTCGGACCCCGTTCGTTTACGTCAATTCACTGCTCACGTCGTGCCTCTATGACTTTTACTTTTGGAGCGATCCATCCCTACCGACGTCGACCTTAAAAAATAACTCTCAGAATAGTAAGTATTTCTAGCCCTGCCCGTCTTATTAGTTAGGAATTTGTTCTTTGTTGACTGACGTCTTTTTTTTTTTTTTTTTAGTTATGGATTTGGCAGCTATAGCCCAGATGGCAGCAAAGGGAGTGAAGAAAGGTGGCGAGTCAAGTCAGCCCGCTCAAAAGGGCTAGACCAGGTTGACTCCTACTCTGAGAAGGCCAAGGACCCCAGCAACGCTAGGGCGGTACAGACAGAAGCAGCCACCGAGAAACCGGCCCTCGATGCCAAGAAGGACAAAGGAAAGAGAAAGGCGAGGGTACCTGATGCCTCGACCGGACAGCAAAAGAGGAGTCGAGCTGCGGGCCCGGCCCGGCAGGAGGAGGTGCATGAAGAATGTGAAAAGGCAGTGGAGTTGTTTGTTTCCACGACCAGACTTCAAGTCGATAGGGCTATCACCCAGACTCTGGTCGTCCTCCTGAACTTTGTCCAACAGATCACCCATCCGGCGGACAAGGCCAGCTTCACCGAGAAGTTTGATGGCCAGCTCTGCACCGACATATACTGATACTAGTTGTCGGTAAGTGCTCACCTCAGACGATCTTTTGAACTTTGTCTTCGGACTGGGCTAATTAATTTTTCTTTTTTTTTTTCTTTTGCTTACCGACCTCGCAGAGCCTCTTTTCTGTGCTAGAGATAGGAATTCGCTTACACCAAGCCAATCAGGGGCTCGAGGGCCTGACAAAACAGAGGGAGGAAGACATCGATCTCCTGACCTAATACCAAAAAGAGCTAGATCGAGCCCAGGCCAAGAGCGAGAGCACGACCAAGAGGACCAAAGACCTTAGACGATCCGAGCACATTGTTGTTTCTTAGCTCGAGGAGCTTAAACAAAATCAAGCGGCCGAGCTGGAGAGGGCACGAGCTGAAGCGATCGAGAGTTTCAAGAAGACTAAAGAGTTCATTGGGCTCCGAGATCGAATAGCAGTAAGCGTGATCCAGCTCAGCTTCAAGGGAGCTGTCAACTTGGTCCGGCACCAGTTCCCGGAGGTAGACCATAGAAAAATTGAGTTTGAGATCTCCGACCAAGACCTCGTGAAAGCACAAGCCCAGCAGGTCGCAGGAACGGTCGGGCCGAGCATTAAGACGGCCACACAAGACATTGGACCGAGCAGACGCTCGGGGAGTTGTGGCGACTTGTAAAGGTCGTCTGGGAATCGGAGAGCGACGAGTGGGCGATCTGGAAACCAGGTCGGAGCAGAGGAGGCCGACGACGAACAGGCCGGTCCAGACCCATTCCAGTAGTAGCACCCCCCTCCAGATTTTTTTCTTTTTGTTGTTTTTTTTTTCTTTTTGCTCGACTCGGCGTTGAGCGGGCTTGTATTTATGGGTGGAAGTCTCGTTTTTTTTTTTTTTTTTTTTTTTTTTTTTTTGTAATCAACTTTTGATCAGCTAATAGAACTCCTCCATTTTGCCAATTATTTCTCTCCTATTTTTTTTTTTTTGATTTTATTGGATTTTTACTGCTCGGTTGCCAGTTGAAACCAATGCAGGCCTCTCATTTGCAAGTTCATGAAACTTACCGACCTGGAGAACCCAGACTGGGAAGTCATTGGTTTTAGCGACCAAAGCGATCTTCACCCCAACGGTCTTTGATAAAATTTCAATGGAGGCGTATTTCAGCCCAATTGGCTTCCTTCAAGCTCAGTAGGCTCTTGCCACTTGATATTCTGATAAGTCCCACCACAGAGTATTTCCAAGCTGTACCCACCTTGCCCCCCAAACGACCGTGCGAGTTGGTATTGACAAGCTGTTATGGTCGTCTTTTGGAGCTTGGCGTTTTGTTACCACTCGGTATCTAGTAAAGGCGTGGAACACGCCTCTACTTACTCTCGCAAGTATACTAGGTCTAAGTTTTAATATAGTGGATCTTGAAGATCGGATATCGTTCCCACAGAGAAAAGTGTGAATAATTGAATACCGCAATTTACGTAGTCTCATATTATCCTGACGATGAAAGACATGAATTAAAATTCAACTAAGCTAAATTACAATCAGTGGGTTAATCCTAACTAAGTTGATTAATTAGGAATTGATTTTGTTCACTTAATACATGTTTGATTTCGTTTAGTTAACAATAACGGAGTTTAGGTATTCGATAATCTCGGTTCGTAAACTCCTCCGCCACCTCTTCCGAGTGTAAGACGGGGGAATATGCGACTTCTTGTCGACGAAGAGATCCCCCTCAATGTCTTAACGACTCTAGGCCACATGAGTCTTAACCCAACGTCATCGATTGCACACTAACTAATACCCTCCCGGGTCGTTAGGTCGTAACGATGTGTTTACCCTAGTCCAAATCCAGGGTTACCTCTTCCGAGTGTCAAACCCTAGATTGTCAAATCCAACCCTAATACCATTACAAGCATATTAATATTGTCATCAAATGGTAAACACAATCGAAATTAAAACAACAATCGTTAAAGAAACATATATTAAACCAAACGAGTATTTACACAACTACATATTTCCCTAACTAATCTCTAATTAAACTAACATGTTCGTAGACAATACAACATTAAATCAAGAGGAGATCATCAATATCAACAATAAACATTAAATACAAAGATGGAAACAAGGGAAGAAAAGTCAAATCTCAAAGTGGAGTAGTCCACTTTCGCCAAAGAACAATCCTCCCGAGCTTCCTCTTTTCCATAGATGAACTTCCTCTTCTAGCTCTTCAAGGATTAGCCAAGAACACTTCCTAAAACTAATATAATCTAACTAAGGTGGAAGAGAGCTCTCAAGAACAACCAAGCCCTCTCCCACGTCTAAGGAGTGTCTAAGCGTTTTTGAGGTTTGGGGGAGAAAGGGGTTAAATAGGTAAGGTTTGGAAATATCTTCAAAATATCTGAAAACAGATATTTCTGTGCAGAGTGTCACCGCCTAAGTGGTGGGTCACCGCTTAGGCGGTGGCTTTAAGTCAGTTAAGCTTCTGTCGGTAACTTCGCCTAGGCTGTGGCTGCTGGTATAACAATCTGTCGTTTTCTCGCCTAGGCGGTGGTTTTCTCACCTAGGCGGTGGTTCAACCCTTCAGCACTCCAATATTCTGCCTCTTTCCGCCTAGGCGGTGGAACTTTCGCCTAGGCGGTGGTCTTCATTCACCGAAACCCTGTTTTGCACATTTTGTTCACCGTTTCTCCATCGTTTCACTTGTTTATCGCCCTTTAACGTCATTTCCATGTTTTACACTAAAACAAACTAAAGCGCTTGAAAACTAACAAATTCGGTTTAGAAATAGATAAGTTTTTCATACCTATCAATACCCCCAAATTTAGAATTTTGTTAGTTCTCGAGCAAAACACTAACACTAAACTAAACTAACTAATAAACTAACCAACTAAAAATGAAAAACTAAACTAACACGAAAGAAGTATATGCATGTAAATATAAAGTTCAATTGAAATGACCAAATTGTTCCTCCTTCAACATCCCTAAATCTGATCAAGTTCGGGAGGTAACCCACACCAAGTGGTGTTCTAGAATTTCAACTATCAATAACAATAAAAACCATTCTAGATCCATTTGAAGTGTGTGTGTGAGAACTCAAATGTATAACTAGTCAAATACCGGATTCGATTATTCCATCGTCAAACTCATAACTTAAACCGTTGAAGGATTCAAGAAAACCATACGCTTGATTGGAGTCTACTATCCACTAATGTAGGCTCGGATATTCACAGAAATCAATAGGGCTTGGTTTGGCTTTGGAGAATGACCACGGGTATCACTGGAATTAAAAATAGATAATTGATTTAAATTGATCGATACCCGAGGTAAAATCGCTTGTCGCTATCCTCTCTTATGACCCCACATTCTTAGAATACAACTCTAAATAAGAAATGAAGATCCTGGTATTCACTTGTCGAAAGAAAAGAAAATGAAAACTATATTCACTTTTTTTTTTAAACAACATATTCCTAAATTAATTCGAATTATAACAATTTTAGGAGAGTGCAAAAAGAAGATAGAGAAACACACCCCCAAACTTATTCGAATTTGTAAAATTTTAGGAATATGTAAAAAGAAATAATAGAAACACACCCCCAAACTTATTTTAGGAGCATGCAAAAAGAAATACGAAAGTGACAAGTGAATGCACTGATACCGAATGAATAAAAATTTATCAGAAACCCTACCGCTCACTTGATTTCACTCAATTTTGAAAATTAGACTTAGCGACATTGGGTTAGGAAAAATTTAAATAAAAGGAGTATTTGAACGTTTTCAGAATTGATTACGTTATCGGCTTCGACAGGGGAAATAAGGAATGAAAATTTTCGGGTTAGCTACAACGGTTCAAGCGAAAAAATGACGGCCTAAATCACGTTTTCGAAATTACCTTACCTAGGATTCCGCCTCAAGTTTTTTCCAAATCAAGTTCTAGTTTCCTCATTTTCTATTATGAGCTTAATATTGAATAATCAACGTCTAATTGTTCAGATTATTATACATTGAGTTCAAATGTCGGGCAATTTTTTGGATCGAGATAATTTTTACCCAATCGACATGTTAAGCACACAAAACACACAAGGAAGGTATTACCTCCGACCTCAATATGCAATTAGGGGATAATTCTCTTCATCAGGTCTTGACCCAAATGAACTCAACATCTAAACATACAAATACAACTTTATACACATACAATACTAAACTAAATCTAATACTAACATACATAATTTAATCTAACACTAAACATGCAAAAATAAAAATTAAACTAAACTAAACTAAAATTTTTAAAAACTAAAACATTCAAAATAATAAAATACATACATAAACATAATGGTTCATCCTTTTCTATAAAAAATCAAAATGGATGAACATCCACTAAACTAATCATCCATTCCATACCAATACAGGCTTGAACATGGCATTGTTCCAAAAGCAACGAACCCAATAAACATATAGCATTCATGTAAACAAAATGGGTTGAACACATACCTAGGGAATAAGACTTATTCCCTATTGTTCACCTGACAGGAAATTCCTCTCTACCACTATCACATCGGAATGGAAATTGTGGCGGTTGCAAAAAGTGCAATGGCAATGCCGAAACGGTCGCACATGAATCTGTGCATTTGATCTGTCGCGCACACTAATCACAACGTTTCAACAAAACATGAACAATGTAGCATGCAATTTTGTTTCACACAATTTAACAATCCATAGAAACTAAGTTATCACCAAAATCCCAAAGTGATAGAGAAAATCGCGAAAATGGGGTTGAAAATTGATTTGTGGTGGATGATTTGGGGTGGAAAACACAAATTTTGGTAATCGAAGGATGATTTTTGAGTATTGAAACGGTTTGGAAGTGAGGTTTTAGAGAGAAAGTGGAGGATTTTGGGGAAGAAGCCTTGTGATTTCAATTTTTGAACAAACAGGGGCTGTTTAACTGCAGAAGGTCCACCGCTTAGGCGGTGGAGCCCTTTTCTAAAAAAGAACTTTCTGACGAAATTCCGCTTAGGTGGTGGTTTTTCCGCTTAAGCGAAATTACACCAGTGTGAAAACATTTTATTCTGCTGCTAATCCGTCTAGGCGGTGGAGCGTGTTTTGAAAATTTGTTGCATCCTGTATTTTTACTACCTAAGCGGTGGGCCGTTTTTGCTGAAAAACACACATCTTGTATTTTTACCGCCTAAGCGGTGGTTCATCGCTTAGGCGGTGGGCCTACAGCTCCTACTTTCATGTTTTTCTCAAATTTTCAAAATACAGCTCCACCCTGTACGTTTTCACTTTGCTTGTTCAACGTGTTTAAACTTAAAATGCTTCCCCAAGCGTCCACACTCCTAAATTCACTTCTGAACACGTTCTGAAGCCATGCCGACTTCCAATAAGAATAAATAATCAAATAAATAGTAATAAAAATCGGGTAATTTGATACCCTGAGTTTCATTTAAAAAAAAAAAAACGCTTGAGTTACCGTCCCCAACTGGACTTTTGCGTCACTAAGTATTTTTCACCAAAATTCTCCATAGACAAGGAATTTGGGCTCAAATGCTTAGTCGGATCAAGATTATGGCTTGAAGTCGGTTTCTCCTCTCAGTCCTTATCATTTGCAATAAGCTCAATCTCGGGATTGAGAATTAAGAATTCCAATCTTCTTCATCTTTTCTACAACTGCTTGATCTCATTAACACAATGAAACAAAAATAAAAATTAAAAACAAAACAAAATAAATGTCAGGATTAACACTCGACCACTTAGTCGCAATATCAATTTAAAATTCACACCAATCTCCAGCAACGGCGCCAAAAACTTGGTGCGTTGACGGGACTAGAATACGATACATTGGCTTTTCCTATTTAAAACTTAAGTCTTGAGCCGTTACCGCGTATTTCTTGCAATATTCAATAAAATTCACACTAATCCCCAGCAATGGCGCCAAAAACTTGGTAGGAGCGTGGAACACGCCTCTACTTACTCTCGCAAGTATACGAGGTCTAAGTTTTAATATAGTAGATTTTGAAGATCGGATATCGTTCCCACAGAGAAAAGTGTGAATAATTGAATACCGCAATTTATGTAGTCTCATGTTATCCTGACGATGAAAGACATGAATTAAAATTAAACAAAGTTAAATTACAATTAGTGGCTTAATCCTAACTAAGTTGATTAATTAGGGATTGATTTTGTTTACTTAATACATGTTTGATTTCGTTTAGTTAACAATAACGGAGTTTAGGTATCCGACAATCTTGGTTTGTAAACTCCTTTGCCACCTCTTCCGAGTGTAAGATGGGGGAATACGCGACTTCGTGTCGACGAAGAGGTCCCCCTAAATGTCTTAACGACTCTAGGCTGCGTGAGTCTTGACCCAACGTCATCGATTACACATTAACTAACGCCCTCCCGGGTCGTTAGGTCGTAACGATGTGTTTACCCTAGTCTGAATCCAGGGTTATCTCTCCCGAGTGTCAAACCCTAGATTCTCAAATCCAACCCTAATTCTATTACAAACATATTAATATCATCATCAAATGATAAACACAATCATAATTAAAACAACAACCGTTAAAGAAACATATATTAAACCAAACGAGTATTTACACAACTACATCTTTCCTTAACTAATCTCTAATTAAACTAACATGCTCTTAGCCAATACAACATTAAATCAAGAGGAGATCATAAATATCAACAATAAACATTAAATACAAAGATGGAAACAAGGGAAGAAAAGTTAAATCTCAAAGTGGAGTAGTCCACTTTCGCCAAAAAACAATCCTCCCGAGGTTCTTCTTTTCCATAGATGAACTTCCTCTTCTAGCTCTTCAAGGATTAGCCAAGAACACTTCCTAAAACTAATATAATCTAACTAAGGTGGAAGAGAGCTCTCAAGAACAACCAAGCCCTCTTCCACGTCTAAGGAGTGTCTAAGCGTTTTTGAGGTTTGGGGGAGAAAGGGGTTAAATAGGCAAGGTTTGGAAATATCTTCAAAATATTTGAAAACAGATATTTCTGTGCAGAGTGTCACCGCCTAAGCGTTGGTTTACCGCTTAGGTGGTGGCTTTAAGTCAGTTAAGCTTCTGTTGGTAACTTCGCCTAGGCGGTGGTGTTTCCGCCTAGGCAGTGGCTACTGGCATAATAATATGTCGTTTTCTCGCCTAGTCGGTGGTTTTCTTGCCTAGGCAGTGGTTCAGCCCTTCAGCACTCCAACATTCTGCCTCTTTTTCACCTAGGCGGTAGAACTTCCGCCTAGGCGGTGGTCTTCATTCACCGAAACTCTGTTTTACACATTTTGTTCACCGTTTCTCCACCGTTTTCACTTGTTTATCGCGCTTTAATGTCCTTTCCCTATTTTACACTAAAACAAACTAAAACACAATTAAATATAACTAAAACTCTTGAAAACTAACAAATTCGGTTTAGAAATAGAAAGGTTTTTCACACCTATCAGTATCCTTTGTAACACAAGTAATTTCATCGAGACACATCACAGTCTGGTATTCATGTGCTTTGGTCGGTCACTTTGCACCACAGACAATCCATTAAGCTCGGTCTTTTCGAGTTTTTCGGTCTTCTTGAAGGGTCCGACCTGCGATTACATTGCTTTATCCTCGGATCATCTCCGTGGTAAGAGGGCTACCTTTGCCCGGAGGAATGGCTAGAGTATGGCTCACCCAGGCCTATGGCACGTCGAGCTGCTCACCTCTGCCCTAGCAGGGAGAAGGGCTGAGGACGACTCACCCCGGCCTCTCGGCACACAAAGGGCTGCTCGTCCTCGCCTTTAGACTTTGGACAATTTTGGACAGTCGTTTTACCTCCCAGACAATTTGGTGAGCTCAGTTTATCGAGGTTGCTGATCTTCTTAATGGTTCGACCTGTTTTTGTATTGCTTGGCGAACTTTGGAAACCAAAAATTCATTGAACAGAAAAATCCCCTTTTCATTGACTTCGATATTTCTATTACAATTTTATGAGATCAAAAATAAAAAATCTTTGGCAAGCTTAGGGATTCTGTTCCTTTCTCGAATAGTAGCATTTCAAGTGTTCAACATTCCAGGGGTGTCTGAGCGGTACCCCCCTTTCAGTTTCCAAATTATAGGTTCCAGGCCTGGCCACGCGAGTCACACGATAGAGCCCTTTCCCAGCTTGGTGCTAACTTGGTATTTTGCTCATTTATAGCCAGGGTGACTTTCCTTAGAACGAGGTCACAGACGTCAAAAAATCAAGGCCGGAGTTGACGATTGTAGTAGCAGGCCATTTTCTGTTGATAGGCAGCTTGGTGAATCTGAACCCTTTCTCTCATCTTTTCGAGTAGATTGAGGCTGAAAGCCAGGCCCGCCATATTTTCAGCTCGGTCAAACAATCGGGCTGTACGGGAAGAGGGTAGACCTATCTCGATCGGGATGACTGTCTCTGAGCCGAACGTCATTGCGAATGGCGTCTTATTTGTTGGAGTTTGGACTATTGTATGGTACGCCCACAGCACAAGATACAGGTCTTCTACCATAACCCATTGGACTTGTCCAACCTAGTCTTTAGGTTTTGCAAAATAGTACGATTGGTGACTTCGACCTGGCCGTTAGCCTGAGGATGAATGGGGGAGGAGAAATACGTTTTGATCCCCAGCTCGACGCATAGCTTGGTAAACAGGTCATTTTTGAACTACTTTTCGTTGTCAGAGACGATAGCTTTTGGGATGCCAAACTGGCAAATCATGCACTTCTAGACGAAGTCTCGAATCCATTGCTTGGTGATTATGGCGAGTAGCTTGGCTTCAACTCATTTAGTGAAGTAGTCAATGACGATGACTAGGAATTTTCTCTGGCTGGTCCTCTGGGAGAACGGGCCGAGGAGATCGATCCCCCACTAAGTGACTTACCACGGGATAGACATCAAAACCAGCTTGGTTGGCGGAGCGTGAGGGTGCATGGCAAATCACTAGCACTTGTCACATGTCTTCACGAATTCTCCCGTGTCCTCGAGCATCCTCAACCAGTAATAATCATTTAGGAGTCGTTTCTGAGCTAAGGACCTGCCCCCCAAGTGATTTTCGCAAATCCCCTTGTGGACTTCCCTCATAACGTAGTTGGTATCTTCAGGTTGGAGGCATCGGGAGTACAGACCGTAGAAGGACTTCCGGTAAAGAACACCGTCAATGAGGGTGTACCGCGCCGCTTGGTACCGTATTCTTTGGGAGTAAGCCTGATCACTTGGGAGCGTCTCATCGATGAGACAGCTTACGATGGGGTCCATCCAAGTCGGCACTAAATCCAGGGTGCATATCATTGCGGTCTTGTCCGAAGAGGCCGTACTCGGCTCAACGAGAAATTCCATGGGGACCGTCCTTTTGAGCGTGCACTCCACCGCCGAGGCCAGGTTAGCCAACGCATCAGCATGCCTGTTTTCTTCCCGGGGTATTTGCATGACTTGTACTTTCTTGAAGAGTTTGATTAGGTTTTTCACTCTCTCTAGGTAGGCTACCATGCTCAGGTCCTTGGCTAGGTATTTACCATTAACTTGGTTGATAACAAGCTGGGAATCACATATTACCATGAGGGTTTTTACGTTGAATTCCCGGGCTCACCGTAACCTGGCCAACAAGGCTTCGTATTCGACCTCGTTATTTGTAGCTTAGAATTCGAGCCTGAGGGCGTACTCAATTTTCTCTTTATTCGGGGTGAAGAGGACTATCCCGACACCCGAGCCGTTCTGGTTGGAGAATTCGTCAGGGAAGAGCTGCCACGAGCCGGGGCCTAGGTCATTGTTCACTTTGGTCGTTTTGCCCAAGCTTCCAGCTCGTTTAGGATTTTGGAAGGTCTGCTCGGTGTAACCTTGATTGACGCGCCCCGTTTTTTTGAGAGAAAAAGAATATTAAATAATAAATAATTTTAAGGAGAGAGGATTTTTAAAACGCCAGTTTTCTCAAAAAATATACTTAGGCCCTTTTAAAAATGAGGAGTCGCCACCTAGCATTGAGTTTAAATGATGTGCTAGGTCACCGAATTTTTAGAAAATAATTTAAAAGGTCTAAGTAAAAAATTGACTCCAAAAAAATGCGGTTAAACCAAAAATCCATTTAAAGGCTTAGGAGTCCGTTACGGTTGGGGAAGGTGTTAGGCACCCCAAGATGTCCGTCCGAAAACGGTACCTTATGTCCAATTAAGTCCAATTTAGTCCAAGTGTTTTATTTTATTTAAAATCATTTCCTTCTTATAAATTCTTTTTGGTATTTTCACAAATAAGGTGGGACAACTTTTTGAATTTTTTGGAATGTTCCCCCCGGTATAACCTCTTATCGAATATTAAGAATTCGACAAGGATAGTTTCTGGAGGGTTTTATGTATGTTTCCGAGAGACTTCTTTAATTTAAATTAGGCAAACTAAATAGATTAATGAGAGTAAAATATAAATGCAAAACTAACATCTATATGAATTTATTTTTTATGCATAAGTGACTAAAGAAAATTAAAGAATTTAATTTAAATATGTCAATGCGAGAACGATATGAATAACATGAATCAAATATGGAAACACTCCATGAATTAACGTGATTTTGCGTGGCAATGATTTAATTATTTAATATAAAAAATAAGTGGTGTGCGTGTCGTGACTAAATAAAAGTAGCATGGAAAGAATAAAAAATAATAAAAGTATAAGTGGTAAAAGTGTCCTAAATATGCCGTTTAAATGATACAAAAATAAATATGATTAAACGAATGAAAAATATTTATTTTAAGTTTGCCCGATTAATTTTAAGAAATCCTCATTTGAAATTTTCTCAAATTCTATGGATATAAGAATTGAGAGAAGATTCGCAGAAACAATTTTGTTGGAATTAATCTTTTCGAAATTTAAACGAAATCTTACGAAAAAAATTTCCGATGAAAGAGATTTCCTAAAACCATTCATTTCTAAATTCCACTCGAGTCGGGGAATAGAAACGAGGTCACGAAAAACTCTCCCACGATTTATCGAGTCGTCGGATTTATCTTAAGGTTCGTAAGGGTTAATTCCTACAAATAAAAGATTTTATTATATTTTTTTTGGATTTTATTTTTTATTTTATTTTTATTTTTTGATGACAAGAATAAATCAAATAAATAAAAAATACAGAAAAATAAATAATGAAAACATTATTCACCTAACGATCGGGGGTTAAGTTTAAGCACTAGAAATCCACCCCCAACGTTTTTGAGTTTTTCTTTATGAATTTGTAAACAAAATAAATAAATAAAATAAAATGCAGAAAGTAAAAAAAATACAGCGATATGGTGTTCTCGTCTAAATGCTCAAAGGTTCAGATTGAGAATGAGGAAACTCATCCCGGTGTTTTTCATCGAGTCATCGGATGACAATAAATAAATAAATAAAACTTACAGAAATTTAAATTGCGAAAAGAATAAAATAAACAGAAAGAAGAATTAAAAATTAGAAAACAAACCTGCTCTAGGCCAAGATTCTCGATACCCAGGTTTTTTTCTCTCGCAACGGTTTCCCGAAAGGGCTTTGAGAATCACTCTTCTAAATGGGGTGACTCTTCTCAATTTTTGAATCTCCGAAGGATTTCTCTCTTAATTTTTTTTGTGTGTCTAAACTCTAAGGAAAAGAGTTTTATTTATAGAAAGGATGTGGAGTGAAAAATCCTAGAAACCCTTGCAAACTCTAGTCCCAATTCAACGAGAAAAAAAAAAAAAAAAAGAAACCTAATCCCATTGTGATAAGGAAACTTTTTCTTTTCTATTTTTTTTTTCTTTTTTTCTTTTATCTCTCTTTTCTTTTCTTTTTTTTTTTCATTTTTTCTTTTATTTTTTCTCTATTTTTTTTATTTTTTAAAATAAAAGTAAAATAAATTTTAAAATAAAGTATAATTTTTTTGCGGGACGGTCAAAATGTCGTGTCTACAATTGCTCCTCTTTGTCATGCAAGTTTCACTTGCTTGACAAAGATAAAAGACCACGTCATTTTGATCGTCCCATTTTCTTAATTTTTCAAAGCATATTTTTTATACCAAAAGACAAAATTAGACAAAATTGATCATTTTCAGGGCATGATGGAAAAAGATGGGAATGGAATATGGATGAATTGCGACCGAACCCTATGAGGGTTGTCTACGTATCTCGACAGTGTCAAGAATCAAGTCACACGTAGTTCAGCATATGCCCCAAGCGAGGCGATAAAAGAATGCAAAAATAAAGTGACTCTCAAGGAGAGATAATGCAAAATATAAAAAAGAGCCATTGCGGAGAGGCCAAATATAAATGGAAAAACCAACACGGAGAGACAAAAATGAAAAAAAATGAAAAACCACCACGGAGGGGCATAATGAAAAAAAATGACAAGCCACCATGGAGGGGTATAATGCAAAATGAAAGGCCATCACGGAGATGCACAAATGCAAAATGAAAAGTCATCACGGAGAGGTTGAATGCAAAAATGGAAAAGCCATCACGGAGAGACAAAATGAAAAGGCCATCACGGAAAAACAAAAATGCAAAAATGAAAAGTCACCACGGAGGGGCATAATGCAAAAATGAAAAGCCATCACGGAGGAGCAAAATGTAACAGATAAAAAGCCACCACGAAGAGACAAAATACAAATGAAAAAAGCCACCACGGAGGGGCGTAATGCAAAATGACAAGCCACTGCGAAGGGGTATAATGCAAAAATGAAAGACCATCACAGAGAGGTAAAATGCAAAAATGAAAAGGCCATCACGGAGAGGGCAAATGCAAAAATGAAAAGGCCATCACGGAGAGGGCAATTGCAAAAATGAAAAGCTGCTACCGGGGAGGGGAGGGGCATAATGCAAAAAGAAACGCCATCACAGAGAGGCAGATTGCAAATGGAAAAGCCACCACGGAGGGGCAGGTGTAAACTAACGGAGAGGGCAAATGCAAAAATGAAAAGCTGCCACCGGGAGGGGAGGCATAATGCAAAAAGAAATGCTATCACGGAGAGGCAGAATGCAAATGGAAAAGTCACCACAGAGGGGCAACTGTAAACTAAAGGTATGATATAAAATGTGCCCCAGCCAGTGGCTAGGGCTGCCCAGTTAAAAAACTCCCTAAATGCAAAAATAGATAAATTCCATATAGGCTGGGGCAAAATTGACACTTTGATGACCGAACATTTACAGGTTGCCTACGTACCTTAGCATTACACCGAGGATCAGGTTTAGCGTAGTTCACTGAATGCCCTTTTCAAAGCAAAACACATGCCTAGATGCTCATTTAGGGCCATTTGAATTTCAACAATAATGGTTTTCAATTTTAGTTGGCCGGAAGGTGAGAGGTCCTAACGTCCATGCTTTCGATCCTTTTTGAGATCCCTGTAAGTGGACAAGAAAACACATGCAAAATACAATTTTAGTCTGAAAAACTTGTCACCTTTGATGGCCCGCAATTCTGTTCCCCCCTTTCGGCTGTAACCGCTTCTACTGACGACACTTGGATTGGAGCAGTATCGGGAGATTCTTCCGTTTGAATTTAGAAGTTTTGCTTTTCAACTTAGGACTCAACATGCCTCGGGGTGATTTGACGATTTTTTTTTTTTTTGAGATTTTGCTTTTCAACCCAAGGAAGGGCCCAACATGCCTCATAAAGGTCTCTTTGTCTTGCTCGACTAGATTCTTGTCTTTTCAAATTTCTAAGTGCTTCGATGCTTAGGGTTCAAATACTCCTGCATGCTCTGTGTTTTCTCAAGTCCTGTAAAACTGATTTAGTCCAAAAAAAGGGTAAATATCAAAAATTACTAAAACGAGTACCTTTAATGCCCAATATAATTTTCTGTGAGATCTTAGTCGGATTGCAGAGGAATACGGTTCCAATACATTTCCAGACCACGACCAATGTTTCTTTTTACAAATTCTGATTTTATTCAAATCCATTAAGTTCTGATCTCGAAAAATATCATTTGCCCGCCAATTTGGACCGAGGCGGAAAATTTGAACAAATCAGTCTATCTTCTTTCTTTTCTCTTCAAATCTCTTTCACATTTGCAGCAGCGCTTCTTGCTCGGTTACCCCACTTTTCATTTTTTCTTTTTCTCTTTTTTTTTTTTTTTAATAGATGATCGAACTTACAATGATTCAGGGGCAGCCGAGCTTATCAATGAACTTGATCTTCTTTACTAATTGAGACATTCTTGCAACATTTGAGAGTTTCTTCATTGGGGTAATTGGCCTGGGATGATTGTGTTACCTTTTTTCCATTGGGTAACTTAGACAGCAGGTGAACTAGAATATTTATACTCAGTTTTATCAATCACTAAAAGACCATCGAAGATAGCTTGATCATCTTGCAACAATATATCAAAGCATTGTTAGAACAATGGATACTAATCTTGACTTTCGAATTCCCCGAACCAATTTCAGCCTTTAGATTTTCAAATTCGTTGCTTGGTGATTATGGCGAGTAGCTCGGCTTCAACCCATTTAGTGAAGTAGTCGATGGCGACGACTAGGAATTTCCTCTGGCCGGTTCCCTGGGGGAATGGGCCAAGGAGATCGATCCCGCACCGGGTGAATGGCCATAGGCTGGACATCGGAATCAGCTCAGTTGGCGGAGCGTGAGGGTGCGCGACAAATCACTAGCACTTGTCACACGTCTTCACGAATTCGCCCGCATGCTCGAGCATCCTTCACCAGTAATAATCGTTTAGGAGTCATTTTCAAGCTAAGGACCTACCCCCCAAATGATTTATGCAAATCCCCTTGTGGACTCCCCTCATAATGTTGTTGGCCTCTTCAGGTAGGAGGCATCGGGAGTACGGACTGGAGAAAGACTTCCGGTAAAGAACACCATCAATGAGGGCGTATCGCATCGCTTGGTACTGTATTATCCGGGAGTGAGCCTGATCACTTGGGAGCATCTCATCGGTGAGATAGCTTATGATAGGGTCCATCCAGGTCGGCTCTGAATCTACGGCACATATCATTGTGGTCTCGTTTGAAGAGGTCGTACTCGGCTCATCTAGAAATTCCATAGCGATCGTCCTCTTCAGCATGTACTCCACCGCTAAGGTTAGGTTAGCCAACGCATCAGCATGCTTGTTTTCTTCCCAGGGTATTTGCGTGACTTGCACTTTCTTGAAGAGTTTAGTTCGGTTTTTCACCCTCTTTAGGTAGGCCACCATGCTCGGGTCTTTGGCTAGGTATTCACCGTTAACTTGGTTGATAATGAGTTGGGAATTACACATTACCAGAAGGGTTTTTACGTTGAATTCCCGGGCTCACCACAGCCCAGCCAACAAGGCTTCGTATTCGGCCTCGTTATTTGTAGCTTAGAATCCGAGCCTAAGGGTGTACTCGATTTTCTCTTTATCCGGGGCGACGAGGACCATCCCAGTACTCGAGCTGTTTTGGTTACAAGATTCGTCAGTAAAGAGCTGCCACGAGCCGGGGCCTATGTCATTGTACACTTTGGTTGTTCCGCCCGAGATTCTAGCTTGTTTAAGATTTTGGGAGGTCTGCTCGGCGTCACCTTGATCGGAGACGGTCTCCTCCTCGGGGAAGGTCAACTCGACTGTGAAGTCAACGAGGACCTGTCCCATTATCACCGTCCTAGGGTGATACTCGATATAAAATTGGCCCAATTCTAGGCTATACTTCATTCAATAATTTAAAAACCGAATCGGACAGCCTAGTTGGACCCGTTAAACTGTCGATCAATCCCCTTTCTGGTCCGAAAATACCCTAAAACCCGTTTAGGAGTTTGAATCGCTAAACCGGACGGTTCAAACTGGTTCAATCACGAACCGGTGAATCGGTCCGAGTTTAGGCGAACCTGCCAGGTTTTGAACAAGATCCACCATATAAATACTCACCCCCCAAAAAAAACACCTACATCCTAACCCCACGCGATCGGCCGTCGGCGCTCCCTTCCCTTCCTCAATTTCTCTCTTTAATTCATCTTCGATTTCACCCTAATCTTGTCCGATTTCAACCATTCCTAAAATCCATCACTCAGATTTCATACAATATTATCATCGTTCTGAGATCTCAACGAGATTTGACGACTTCCTGGCAAATGCAACCTTCGATGACGACGGCAGATGACACTGACTGTAGTAAGTTTTTTTTTTCATCTGTAAGTTATATTTTGTTTGTTAGTTCATCCTTCATCGTTCAGTGTTGTTGAGTATTCTTTATCGGTCACTAAACGGCAGACGGCAGACGGTGACTGCAATAAGTTTTTTTGTTCTTTATCATTCACTGTATTTACGTTTCAGTTGAGTTGTGGATTTTTGTTTGTAATATAATTATTTTAGTTGAATTGTTGATTGTTATATAATTGTTCATAGTGTTGTTGATTGTTGTTGAGTTGTTAACTGTTGATTGTTATTGAGTTGTTTATTTTTTCTTCAAATAAATGTGTGTGTGTATGTGTATATATATATATATTGTATTCTTTATATATATAATTATGACGTAATTATGACATCACCGGTTCAACCGCGGTTCACCTACTGGTTGAACCGGTGACCCGTGACCCGGCGACCTTTCTGATTCGAAGTTTGGTCCGATTTTAAAAATATTGACTTCATTAACCTCCCTGAGACATCAGGGGAGTGGAGAATTTTCCTTAATGGCTGGTCGGTCAATATTACTATGGTATCAGTTTGAAAATACTGTCGTAGCTTCTTCGAGGTGATTAGTAGGGTATAAGCCAGTTTTTCGAACTTTGTGTACCTCGTCTCAGCGTCGGTTAGGACACGACTCGAGTAATTGATCGGGCTCTACATGTCGACGTCATCTTTGACTAGGGCAGCGCTGACGGCCGTGGAGGAGGCCGCAATGTAGAGGAGCAAGTCTTCATCTTTATGAGGCATGGTGAGTAGAGGAGCCGACGAGATGTATTTTTTTAGTTCTTCAAAGGTGTGGTCACACTCCTCGGTCCACTTGAATGCCTTGTTCCCCACAGAATTTTACAAAATGAGAGGCATTTTTCAGACGACCTGGAGATGAACCGGTTCAAGCGGCCAACCGACCTATCAACATCTAGACCTCCTTCTTGTTTCGAGGGAAATCTATATCCAGCGCCGTACTGATCTAGTTGGGATTGGCATCAAAGCCGCACTGGGAGACCATGAAGCCCAGGAATTTTCCAGCGGATATGCCAAAAATGCACTTGTTCGGATTTAGCTTCATGCGGTGAGCTCGGAGCTTATCGAAGCTAGCCTGGAGATAGCCAAGGTGATCTTCATCCTGGATACTCTTCACAAGCATATCATCGATATACACCTCCATCGTGTTCACGATTTCTCCTTGAACATTTTGTTGACAAGTCTCTAATAGGTGGCCCCAACATTGCGGAGGCCAAAGGACACGACCTTGTATCAGTAGGTGCCCCTGTTGATGATGAATGAGGTTTTGCTATTATCCGGGGGATACATGGGAATTTGGTTATAACCGGCGTAAGCATCGAAGAAGTTGAGCTGCTCATGCCCCGCCGTGGTTTCGATTACAATGTTAATCCTTGGGAGGGAAAAGAAGTCTTTCGGGCTGGCCTTGTTTAGGTCCTTGAAGTCGATGCAAAGTCTCCATTTGTTGCCAGCCTTTGGGGCCATTACAATGGTAGGGGCGTAAAATATGCCGCTACTTACTCTTGTAAGTATACGAGGTCTAAGTTTTAGTATAGTGTGATCGTTAAGATCGGGTTATCGTATCCACAAGGATTGTTGTTGTTACTATCGAATACCGCGTTTGTCGTGACCTAATTTTATCTAGGCGAAAAACAAATGTATTTAATTAATTAAACTAATACTAATATATCCTAAATTAACTAGACTAATATGTTAATATGTTTTAGGGTGAAGAATTGTATAGGGATTAACGTATTTACAAATACGTATTCGATTCTGATTTACTCGCGTTTACGTTGTTCGACCTATTTGACAACCTCGGTACGTAAATTCCACCGCCACCTCTCCCGAGTGTAAGTCGGGGGAATACATGACTTCGAGTTAATGGAGAAGTCCCCCTCAATGTCTTAACGACCCTAGGTCACGTGAGTCTCGCCCAGCGTCATTGATTGCACACAATCCAACTCCATCCCGGGTTATTGGATCGTCGCGTTGTATTTACCCTATTGACAATCTCCATTCTAAAACTCCCTCGCCACCTCTCCCGAGTGCAAGACGAGGGATATAACGCAACTTCGAGTCAACGAAGAGGTCCCCCTCAACGTCTTAACAACCCTAGGTAGCGTGTGTCTTGCCCTACGTCCTCGATTGTCCACGATTTAAACCCCGACCGGGTTATAGAATCGTGGCGTTTGTTTACCCTAATCCAAATCTAGGGTTTTTTCAAAACCCTGTATTCTCCATTTATTAATCCAAGCATAATAAACAAACAATACGATAAATACAATCAAATTACGAAGAATAAACACAAACGAAATACCGAAATCATCCAAACAATGTATTTATAAATTTATTGTTAATCCCTACTACAATCCATATTTAACTCGGGGCCATAGCCGCATATACAAGAGAATAACGAGTTAAATATGCTCACATGCTCCTAAGATAAAGAAATAAGGAAAAACGATCGAAGAACTTAGCTTCGTTCGAAGATAAACCGCTAAGAACGCTCCATGATCGATTCGTCGTCTTCTCCACTTCGGGATGCGAGCTCTACCACTAAAATCCCTAACCCTAGGCTTAACTATAGCCTAAAGGGCTAAAAAATGCAAGAGAGGGAAGAGAGGTAACGGCCAAGGGAGAGGAGATGGGGTATTTATAGCAAAAATATCTCAAAAATATCTAAATATATCTCAAGACAGTGCAGGAAAAATCCGCCTAGGCGGTGGAATTTGTGCCTAGGCGGAGTTAGGTTTGTTAAGTCTGATCGCCTGGGCGGTGGACTGGAGAACATTCTGTTGGATTTTCGCTTAGGCGGTAGAATTTCCGCCTAGGCGAGCAGCTGTCAGTAGCCCTTCTTCGTCATCTGCTGGATTTCCGCCTAAGCGGTGGAAATTTCGTCTAAGCGGTAGTCCAGCAGTAACATTTTGCTCTTCTCTGCATCTTCATCACTTAGGCGATGGTCTGGACGCCTAAGTGGTGGGCCTGTTTCAGCTTTTAGCCTCCGAGCTTGTTTATCCACCGTAACTTCGAACCGCTTTGGTTCGATCTCATCGTTTTAGCTCCAGTTTCCTTTCTTTTTAACCCACACACCTGAGTTATACAAAAAGTATGAAAACTAATTAAAACATAATAAAAATAACTATAAATATATTCGAAAACTAACAAATTTGGATTGGAAATAGATAGGTTTTTCACGCCTATCAATACCCCCAAACTCAAAATTTGGCTAGTCCTCGAGCCAAACACACACACTAAAATGAAAAATACAACAAACAGAAATAAATAACAAACAACCTAAAACAATCTAAACATAACAACATGCGAGTTTTAAATTCTTCTAATGGCCTATTTATTTTTCCCTTAACAATCGCCAGTTATATCGAGTTCAGGAAGTAACACACATCATGAGGTTCTAGATTTTTGACATTCAATAATGGTGAACGCTGTTTCAGATCCTTTAAACATGTTAGTGCGAGACTCAATAATATAACTATACAACGATCGGATTGGATTATCCACTAACGAAATTCATGACTTAGACCGTGAAGGACTAGGATTTCCATAAGCTTGATTGGGGTCCACTCTCCACTAATGTAGGTTTAGTAGTTCATGAAGATCATTAGAGCTTGGTTCGATTAAGGTTAATTTGGACTAGGGTAATTTGGAATAGAAAACGGGTTAACGTTGTTAACTTAACGTTACCCAAGGCTCAATGCTTGGCACATTCACTCTCGAACTCCCATAGAAAGATTGGAAACAATCCCAAACATGCATTTAAGACCGACGCACTCACTTGTCAAAAGAAACGGAAATAAAAACCGTATTTACATTTGATTCTCTCTCTTTTTTTTTTTTTTTTTTTTTTTTTTTGTCTTTTCTATTTTTTTTTCTTTTCTTTTCAACGAACACACCCCCAAACTTATTTAATTGTTACAATTGAAGGGGTGTGTCAAATACAAATGAAAAACGACAAGTGAGTACTCAAATACCGAACCAATTAGAAGTTCGCCCTAAACCCAACCGCTCACATCAAGAAGCCTTTGCAATGGCTAACTTGATTCACTCAAATGTGCCTTTAAATTTAGCAATATAGGACTAGAAGGAATTCAATTGGCCGTGGTATTGGTTTATGTGTTCTGAATTGAATTTAGGCTTCGACAAGGTAATGAGGGATAAACGTATATCAAGGTAAGCTTCAAAGGCTCAAGCGACAAATAGAATGCCTAAATCACGTCTCCTGAACTACCTCGCCTAGGATTTCGCCTCAAGCTTCCCCTTAATCAAGTTCTAGAATCCTTAATGTGTCATGAATTTGGTTAATCGATAATCGCCCTCAAATCAATTGAATAGAAATACATTGAGTCTATGTGCTCGTGCAAATTAGGATCTACAATAATTTTGACCAAAACGCATAGTCAAGCACACAGAATCACACATGCACGGGTATTACCCTTGGTCTTGAAAACAACCAGAGGTAATTTTCATCATCGGGTGATGGCCCAGATGAATGCAAAACTCAACATGAAAATTACAACACAAAAACATAAACACATTCTAACCTAAACACACATGCAATACGGAAAAACAATAACACATAAACTAACAATACTACTACTACACATCACCGCCAAACTCAAAGTGGACAGTGTCCTCAGCGAACCCAATTATCATTCTTCAACATATGGAATTAAAACATGCTGATAAAGGGTGTTTAGAACACTTACCTGGGAGGTGAGATGATCTCGCCTCCGAATCAAGTCGGATGGGATGGATTTAATTTATTTGACCTTGGGTTGCCTCCCAAGAAGTACGTGGTTTAATGTCCTCGGCCCGACATTTTCAGAACGCCCTCAAGATTGGCGAGGTTTTGCTTTGGATGGCTCAATCTCTCAACGAAACGCCTCACCGGCTTATGTGCTTGGCCAAGCATATAAACGGCTTGGAATCCAGTCGAAAGGGATGCATCAATACCCGTCGATCTAACATCGCCAGGTATCCTGCATTGGAAATAAAAACAAAACTACAAACAAAAATTATATACAAAGAAATGCCTAAAGTAAAATTAGGTCATTTACACACAATATCGACAATGAATGACATCGCCAATCCCGGGAATACGAAACACTTTCTTCTCCTATCTAAAACTTAATTCCTGAGCCGTTACCGCATTTTTCGACAATAACATCAAAACAATCCCCGGCAACGGAGCCAAAAACTTGGTAGGGGCGTAAAATACGCCGCTAATTACTATCGCAAGTATATGAGGTCTAAGTTTTAGTATAGTGTGTTCATTAAGATCGGGTTATCGTATCCACATGGATTGTTGTCGTTACTATTGAATACCGCGTTTGTCGTGACCTAATTTTATCTAAGCGAAAAACAAATGTATTTAATTAATTAAACTAATACTAATATATTCTAAATTAACTACACTAATATGTTAATATGTTTTAGGGTGAAGAATTGTATAGGAATTAATGTGTTTACAAATACGTGTTCGATTCCGATTTACTCCCGTTTACGTTGTTCAACCTATTTTACAACCTCAGTATGTAAACTCCACCGCCACCTCTCCCGAGTGTAAGACGGGGGAATACATGACTTCGAGTCAACGGAGAAGTCCCCCTCAACGTCTTAATGACCCTAGGTCACGTGAGTCTCGCCCAGTGTCATTGATTGCACACAATCCAACTCCCTCCCGGGTTATTGGATCGTCGTGTTGTATTTACCCTATTGACAATCTCCGTTCTAAAACTCTCTCGCCACCTCTCCTGAGTGTAAGACAAGGGATATAACGTGACTTCGAGTCAACGAAGAGGTCCCCTTCAACGTCTTAACGACCCTAGGTAGCGTGTGTCTTGCCCTACATCATCGATTATCCACGATTCAAACCCCGACCGGGTTATAGAATCGTGGCGTTTGTTTACCCTAATCCGAATCTGGGGTTTTGTCAAAATCTCGTATTCTCCATTTATTAATCCAAGCATAATAAACAAACAATACAATAAATACAATCAAACTACGAAGAATAAACACAAACAAAACACCAAAATCATCCAAACAATGTATTTATAAATTTATTGTTAATCCCTACTACAACCTATATTTAACTCGGGGCCATAGCGGCATATACAAGAGAATAACGAGTTAAATATGCTCACATGCTCCTAAGATAAAGAAATAAGGAAAAACGATCGAAGAACTTAGCTTCGTCCGAAGATAAACCGCTAAAAACGCTCCACGATCGATTCGCCATCTTCTCCACTTCGGGATGCGAGCTCCACCACCAAAATCCCTAACTCTAGGCTTAACTATAGCCTAAAGGGCTCAAAAATGCAAGAGAGGGAAGAGAGGTAATGGCCAAGGGAGAGGAGTTGGGGTATTTATAGCAAACATATCTCAAAAATATCTAAAAATATCTCAAGACAGTGTAGGGCAAATCCGCGAAGGCAGTGGAATTTGCGCCTAGGCGGAGTTAGGTCGGTTAAGTCTAATTGCCTAGGAGGTGAAGTAGGTGGTGGACTGGAGAACATTTTGTTGGATTTTCACCTAGGCGGTAGAATTTCCGCCTAGGCGAGAGGCTGTCAGTAGCCCTTCTCCGTCCTCTGCTGGATTTCTGCCTAAGTAGTGGAAATTTCGCCTAAGCGGTCGTCCAGCAGTAACATTTTGCTCTTCTCTACATCTTCACCACTTAGGCGATGGTCTGGATGCCTAAGTGGTGGGCCTGTTTTAGCTTTTAGCCTCCGAGTTTATTTATCCACCGTAACTTCGAACCGCTTTGGTTCGATCTCATCGTTTTAGCTCCAGTTTCCTATCTTTTTGACCCACACACCTGAGTTATACAAAAAGTATGAAAACTAATTAAAACATAATAAAAATAACTATAAACATATTCGAAAACTAACAAATTCGGATTGGAAATAGATAGGTTTTTCACACCTATCATACAACATTGGCGAGCCAGTCTGGGAACTTGACCTCTTCTACGATGTCTGACCTGACGAGCTTATAATCTCCTCTTCAATTATCTTCTGCCGATCTGGATGGAACTTCCTTATCTTATGGTGAACAGGAGGATGGTGCACATCGGCGTGCAGTCGGTGTATGACTGGTAACGGAATATTATGTCGCTACTTCCACCGCAAGTGTACAAGTCAAGTTTTAGTAGAGTGGGAAGAGTAAAGGTTGTTGTATCCATAGGGATTGGATTAAATTGTTGCTAAGTACCACGATTATCATAACTTAACTTTATCTAGGCGACTCAATTTATATTTTTGTTAATAAAATAATATACTAAACTAATTAACTAATTAAGCTAATTAAACTACTATACTAATATTGACGTTTAAGAGAGTAAATTGTTTAAGGATTAACTTCGTTTATTTCAATGCGTTCAATTCAATCTAGTTTACATTAACGACATTCATACTATTTGACAATCTAGGTATCAAAATCTCACTCACTACCTTTCCCGAGTGTAAAGTGAATGAATATATGAATTCATGTCAATGCCGAAGTCCCATTCAAGCGTCTATACGACACTTGGTCACATGAGTCTCGCCCCAACCTCACGGATTGCATACTTTCTAACGCCCTCCCGGGTCATTAGATCATCACGTTGTGTTTAAACCCTAATCCGAATCCAGAGTTACCTCTCTCGAGTGTCAAATCCCGTATTATCAAAATCAACCCTAATACCATAACAAACATATCAAGATTGTAATAAAACAGTAAACACAATCGGATAAACATGAACAACCATTAACGAAATAAAGATTCAACCAAACAATATTTTTATAAATGAATCGCTCCCTAGACAATATATGTTTAGCTATACATGGCCATAACCCTATATTCAACTAGAAACTAGCTAAACATATTCAAAAAAATCAACCAAACTAAGAAATAAAGAGATAAACAAGGAGACTAGCCGCTATCTGAAGAACCGACGCTAAAATCGCTCCGAGAATGTTTTCTCTTTTTGGATTTGTGATCTTGTCTTGGTTGAATGGCCTTGAAGCTCTCAAGACCTCCCAAATAATGTTCCAAGTGTTTGGGGGAGAAGATGGGATATATATAGGATCCAAAATATCTCAAAATATTCGAAAAGATCTAGTGTTGGACCGTTGCAGTGGTGGGGAAGTCAACAACTTTCTACCCGATAACCGCCGCAGCCGTGGTTTCACTGCTGCAGCAGTGGATGTAGGTTCTGAATATTAATATTTTTTTCTCCTTTTCTCCACCGTTCTTCCACCGACTTGCTCGATTATAACCCATTTTCGTCTATTTTCGTCCCAAACACCTAATTTATAACAAAATAAATAAAAACGTATTAACACATATTAAAATACTATAAAAATACTAAAAAACTATCAAAATTGGCTTGAGAATAAATATATAAATTACACTTATCAATGAAGATACTGGGATCAATCCCTGGAAGTTCGTTGTGTGACTAGGCAAAAATATCGTAGTTTCTTATCAGCAGATGGGTGAGGTCGGATCGTTCTTCTAGGCTGAGTTGAGCCCCAATCCTCATTATCCTATCTGTTATGGTGGGGTGAATGAGGACGTTGACCAGTTCTTCATGGGGCCAGGGGACAGGCTCTTCGTCACGGGGATAGTCGATCGGGACGGGCTTAACCATGTCGGTTAAGGACATGATCTCTCCATGAGTTTGGCATGGAATATTCAGCTCGGTCCCCAACTGTAATTCTTATTTCTTCTCCAAGGCCCTTCTCGTATAGGATTGGGCAGTTTTTTGGTTTTTTTTGCACTTCTCCAACCCCGAAATTCGTAGGGAATTTCATTTTCTGGTGATACGGGGCATAAATGACCTTCAAGGCGGCCATAGTGGGCCTACCCATTATCACGTTGTAGGGAAATGACCTATCTACTATAAGGAATTTAGACCAGATGGTGGCAATCTTGGGGCTGGAACCGATTGTGACGGGCAGAGAGACCCAACCAGCTAAGCTGACTATGTCTCTCTCAAAATCGAAGAGGGGAGACCTTATGGGTTGCACGGAGTTGGAGTCCATACTAATTCTATCGAAGGCCTCTTTAAAGATGATATCTGCTAAGCTGCCTCCATCGACGAGTATCCTCGCCGTCTTAAAATGATTTATCAGGGCTGAAATGACCAGGGCGTCATCATGCGGAATGTGCACCCTTTTCAAGTTGGCTTCGCTGAAGGAGATTACATTAAACGAGGCAACATCTATCCTGTTGACCTTATAGACATCCTGTTCGGCCTTTGTTTTGCCCTTGCTTTCGTACCTCTTTTGGGAAGAAGACGTTTCTCCACCAAAACCCAGGCTATTGTGGATGACGTTAGTCTCATCGTGAACTCTCAGGTCAGAGTCGTCACCAGTGCGCTCGCCAAAGGCTGAGCCTGGTTGTCATTCTATTTTCTACGCTGTCCGCGGTGTCTATCGTGGTGGTCATTCGTGCCAAATCGATCCTCGTCTGGTTGGTAGACATAATTGTTGAGGTAGCCTTTTACGATGAGGGCCTCAATTTCCTCCTTCAACTGGAAGCACTCGTTGGTAGCATGGTCGTTCCTTCTGTGGAAGTCGTAGTACTTATCGATCGATCTGCCTAGAGGTTTCCCCCTCAAGGGAGGTACAAGCAGGAAAACCCCTTTTCCGACGTTCTTAGCCAAGATGGTGGCGATGGAAACAGTCAGGAGAGTGTAAATGTGTTGGTGGGGGCCTGGAGGTGGCCTCCTATCACCGGGTAGCGGTCCCAACCTTCCTTCTGTTTGGAGCCTTCTGAAGGCTTGAGATCGGTTCATCCCCTCATTAGGTTGGGCCTTCTTTCTAAGGAGATCCTCCTTTTTCCTTCTTGATCTTGTCGATGAGATCGACTTTATAGTAACTGGTACTGAGGTCTAGGGCCTCGCGTAGGCTGGTTGCCGGCCTGGAATTCAGGTCGTAGGTGAGCCTTCTGTGGCTTAACCCGCCAATAAAGGCGTTGAGTGCCACATCATCAGAAACCCCTTCACATGTGAGGAATTTCATCCAAAACCTGTGTACATAGTCGGCCACGTTCTCGTTCTCCTTATGTCTAACGCCGAGGAGATGACTGGCAGTCTTTGGCCTATACCGCAATCGGCTAAACCTTTCCATGAACTATTGTTTGAGCTGGAAAAATATGGATATTGAGGTCGGTAGGAGGTCATTGAACCACGTCCTAGTAGGACCGGTCAGTCCGAGAGAGAAGAACTTGTACCTTATCGCATTGGAGGCAACATGTACATCCATGTGGGAGACATAAATAGAGAAATGATCTAGTGGATCAGTCATCCTATCGTACTGAGCAGTCGGTAGATTGGGGAATCGGTATAGAACTGGTTTGTCTATGACCTCCGCAACAAAATGGGACCTAACCGCATTGTGCAGCCCGGTGGTTCCCCCGGTGTTGCGCATCTGACTGAGGGCGGCCTCCATCACAATTAGGCATAATTCTATCGTGGTCGAAACCCTTTCTGAGGTGATAACCTGGTTGGCGGTAGGCCTGGCTTCCCTCCTCTAGGCTGGTCGCGGGAAGTGAGACTCCACCTCCCGAATTTGGCGAGATCGATGCTTGAAACTATCTTGGTGGCTATAATCCCGGGCCGGTGGTGACCTCGACTAGTCTTTGGATCGTCGTCCACAAACTGATCTTGAAATGGATCCCGAGGCAATAGAGGGGTCGAGGCTGGACCCGAGTTACATGTCTGTGAGAGACGAGTGCTCGATTATCGGACTCCTGTGGATGGGCCCTCTCCCCTATAATAAGAAGGTGCGGTCCCCCTTCAACTAGGGTTGAAGATAGGCGGGAGAGGAGAATGTTGAAGTATTCCTAGAACTTACCGAGCTAGCGTTCCATGTCGTCGAGCCTGGCAGCATCGATAGCTCTGGACGCTTGGCCTATGCAGACTCTTGGGGCCAGATTTGGTTGATGGGATTTTCCCTTAATATTGATATTTTGCCTTTCAATCTCTATGCGTGTCTTCTTTGTTGACCGTTCTACGGGTTGTGGCCCTAATTTCTGATCTTGGTGCTCGTGACATATCTTCCCCGGGCTGTCTATTCACCAAGGTGTTTATGTTTCCTGATCCTTGAGAGTGACCAAACCTTAGCAAAGTAGGTAGTTGATGATTCGAAAAAGGCTTTTAGTAGCAATTCCCACAGACGGAGCCAAACTGTTGGTGTCGAAAATTGACCGACCAGCAGTATGGTCCGGATACGCTCAGATCGGAGAAAAAGAGAGATGGTGCTTAGGTGATCCTTGTCGTCTCTTTTGTATCACAGTCAGGTTGGACAAGTGTTATCCGATCTATGTCCAAGCCTAGGTCTCGTGTTCCTGTCCTGATGTTCCTTGTCGTTGTCCGGGTCGAGCTCCAATCTGTCACCTACACACAGGACGGGACGAGTTTTTCCCGGCGTGTCCCCTCCGGCGTGAAAGTAAGAGCCCAGGGTAGAAATATAGATCAGAAAGTAACTGTTACCTCAACCTGTCTGAGCGACCTATAGTGAAATTTCTCTTTCTAAAATTCCTCTCTCATCCTACCAAAAATGTTGGAGAAGCCTTATATTTTTAGTCTGAGATGTGATCAGTGTCAGCAAGATTAGGACCTTAAGCTTGGATTAGCGCTAAGCCATTAGGCGCGTGAGCGGCATGGCTGATTAGAGCCATAGGCTTGGGCCTTGGACCCTTTACTGTGGATGGCGGAGATACAGGCCGACCTAGCACAGAGGCAGATCGGCTCAGGCAACAAGGCACAAGTTGGTCTGGGCACGCCGACCTGTAATTACGCGACGAATCTTCGGAGAGGCTGCTGGCTGGAGATCTCAGAACGCTTCCCATCCACTGACCTAGGAATCTACCCAGGCTATCTATACATCGGCCTGATCCAGGTCGTCGTGACATGGAGCTTGTGACGTAGCAGGTTTGGTTCAGGTGACTGACACGTAGAGGGAGCCCAATTTTACCCCCATCATAATCAATTGATAAGTCACTAGAAATTTGGGTCTTCATTAATTTGGGTCTTCCTTTTGACACTTTCTACTCTTGAAGTTTGATAAAAAATTTAGTTTGGTCCCTTGGGTTTCAATGTGAACATATTAACATGTTAGGATTAGAATTGACTCAATAAATTGGGATTCGATATTGAGTTATTCTTTTTATAATATTTTTATAAACTATTGTTGTTTTAAAATTTATCAGATTTTATAAAATAAAATCTTGGTCGTTTCGTGTTAGTGTTAATTCTCTCACGGGAGAAATCGCGTAGCGGCTCTGGAAAACCAGACCGTAACAGAGTGGTATCAGAGCAAAATTATTAATAATTCTAATTTATTTATAAATGGTGAAATATATAGAGTAGAATTCTTTATAGGGAAAACCAAGTGGCGGCCTGGGAAACCGGGCACAGTTGACCAGTTGATTTAAATTCGATTGTTCTATTATGATGATATTTTTGTTGGGATTTGGATACTGCCCAGTGTGGCTATATTTTATTGGAATGTGAATCTTGATAAAAATATTTTATCCATAAAATACTTTTATACTACGAAGACAATACATCGATAAAAATAAATCAGATAAATATTGGTCCACTACTAATAATAGATGGAGTCGGAGTGTGGAGTAATTGTTGAAAAATTTTGGGGGTTATGTATAATATTTTATATACATGTTATGTGAGTATTGACAATTTGATACGTATTTAATTTTTATAGTTTGATACGTATTTATGTGTTCTGATGCATATTTATGTGGTTGAGATATGTTTATGTATTTTTAGATGTATTTCAGAAAATTTATTAATTATGGTTTGGATTGTGTTGATATTTATAATTTTTTTTACGAGATTATGAAATTAAATTGGAATTTTAATGTAAATATTGGAAATTGATTATTTTTAGTCTTACGGGACAGTCCATAAGGAATTGGGCTATCTACTGCTTATGATGCTGGTTGCGAACATGTTGGTTGAAATGCCGGGTAAAATTGATAAATACTGGTTATGGGATATGGCCGTGGACTTAAAAAGTCATGTTCGAGTGAAAAAATTATTGAGGTCGTAGACCTATTGGAATTGAGATAGACCCAATCCAGTGAAATTACCATGATATTTTATAGATATATTGTTATTTATTGCTATTTTTATCAGAATAACACAATGGAAACATGGTAGTGACTTTCGGTTATTAGTATTTAACTAATAGTGACTAGTACGGTGTGATTCTGAATTATTATTTGACCGAAATTTCGAGGATAAAATTTATTTAAGGGGGGTACATTGCAATACCCAAAAAATTTATATTTTTGAAAATATTATTTTATATAAGTTTAATATTTTTTTAGACGATTTTGTAAATTTGTGGTGTACATATACACTTTATAATTTTTGGAGTTAAATGTTAAATTTATATTTTTAAATATAGTATTTTATATAAGTGTAATATTTTTGGGTTGCATTGTATATTATGAAAATTTATAATAAATATTTGATAATTTTGGAGGGATAAATGTAATTATTAGATTTAATATAAATTACTTTATAATTACGGAAGTTAAGTGTAATTTTTAATCCTTAACTATTAAGAAATTGAATTGTGATCGTGAATTAAACAGAAAAGAAAAAAAAAATCATCAATCTTGAAGTGCATTACACGTGTATGAACTATTGATATAATAATAATAATAATAATAATAATAATAATAATAATAATAAAGAAGGAGCTTACACGTGTATAGGGAGGAGAATAATAATAACAATAATAATAATAATAAAGTGATCATCTTATAATCTTGAGCCTAATATCAGGATAAATATGAAAGGTATATTTGAGGGAGTAGAGAACAAATGGAGCCGTGAAAATGGGGATGGAAAATGAAATCAAAATGATTAAATACACGTATGAGAATATTTTGAGATATTCTCGTTCGGATTTCATCTTTGGATTTGAAGTAGAATTTCTAACTCTTCTAATATATGTATTTAATTTCTCTATTGTAAGATTTATATCATTATTGTCGTTGGATTATAGTTGTTAATTTTCATGAAATAATTGTGTTTATGTGAAAATTTTGTGAAAATCATGCCTATGTGTTTTATTGGTTGTATTAATTAAATGCACGTGTTAGAGGGGTTGAAATTCTACTGAGCGTTGGTTCACAACCCCACAATTTTGATTGCAGGGCCGGTGAGAGTAAAACGGCGACGAAAATTTATTTGAATGTATTTATATTAAATTTGTAATAATTATATTTATTATTTAACGTTATAAAATTGACTCGATAAATCGATAATTATAACAATTGTCGTAGGTTGTAAAAAAAATTATGAGATTTTTATAAAATAAAATAGTGGAAAGTATCGATAATTAAATTTAGGTCTCGGATTTCATATTCGATATTTATAACTATAATAATCAATTGATAAGTCATTGGAATTGTAAGTCATTGGAAATTTGGGTCTTCATTAATTTGGGTCTTCTTTTTAACACTTTCTACTCTTGAAGTTTGATAAAAAATTTGGTTTGGTCTCTTGTGTTTCAATGTGAACATGTCAACATGTTAGGATTAGAATTGACTCCATAAATTGGGATTTGATATTAAGTTATTCTTTTTATAATATTTGTATAAACTATTTTTGTTGTAAAATTTATCGTATTTTATAGAATAAAATATTGGTCGTTCGGTATTAGTGTTAATTCTCCAACGGGAGAAACTGCGTGGTAGCCCTGAAAAATCGGGCCGTAACAGAGTGGTATCAGAGTGAAATTATTAATGATTCTAATTTATTTATAAATGGTAAAATATATAGAGTAGAATTCTCTATAGGAAAAACCAAGTAGCAGCCTTGGGAAATCAAGTCGTTACATTTCCTCTCACTTTGACTGGTCCAGCCTGGACTTGGTTCCACGATCTTGTCCCCGCGTCAATATCAACCTTTATCCGGCTCGAACAACTCTTCCTCACCCGATTCAGCCATTCTCGGTGTAAGCCCAAGACCGTAACCCATATCCTTGCCCTAAGCCAAGAGGTCAACGAGAATTTGGGTGATTATGTGGACAGGTTTTAGAAGGAGTCTCTCGCTTGTGAAGGGCTCTCGGATATCGTTGCCCTGAATACCTTCATTGATGGGCTGAGACACAAGAGGTTGTCATTTGACTTGTGCTCCCGGCTAGCTCCAAGCCTCTGCGATGCATTGGATCGTAGCCCAGCTTCTATGACGCCAATCTGTTTAACATGGTAAAGAGAGAAATAAAGAGAATCCAGAAGAAGAAGGGCCGAGCCAAGGAAGGCCCGAGCTGACCTCAAGGCTCAAGAAGACTCCAAGTTGAAGGGCGGTTAGAACCTCTGCCTGGGGATATGAGACCTCATCCACCCCCAGGGCCTCGACAGCACGAGTTTACCCCCCTAACGGCTTCGATGGCCATAATTTTTGCTGAGAAATTCGACAAAGGAATCTTTTCGCCTGCCACCCTCTAAAAGGGAAACCTATGGGCAGGTCTGTCAACAAGCATTGCGAGTTTTACCAAGATTGCGACCATACCACCGAAGAGTGCTTCCAACTGAAGGAAAAGATAGAGACCCTAATTAAAAGAGGATACCTTGGAAACTATGTGGGCAGAACGAACAGAGAACCCCAATTTGGGGGTGGAGACCACCGGGATGAACATAGAGGTCAGTGGAGGAAGAGAAATAACAACCAAACTCCTCCTCAGGACAATAACCTCGGTGATGACAACGACTAGATGATGGATGACGAAATTAACGTCATCAACGGTGGACTGGGCTTTGGGGGTAAAACGTCTTCCTCTCGGAAAAGGTATAAGCAAAAGGCAAAGAAAAAAGTCGAGCAGGACGTGTACGAGGTGAGCGCAGTTGATGTCGCCACGCACAACATCGTCTCCTTTAACGAGGCCGATCTCTAAGGGGTGCATACCCCTCACGACGATGCCCTGGTTATATCAGCCCTGATTAATTATTTGAAGATAGGAAGGATCCTGGTCGATGGGAGCAACTTCGTCGACATAATTTTCAAGTGGGCCTTTGGCAAGATGAATGTGGACTCCAACGCTGTGCAACCTTTGAAATCTCATCTTGTTAATCTCGGGGGAGATGTTGTGAGCTCTCTAGGATGGGTTTCCCTTCCTGTCATAGTGAGATCTAAAACCAAAACAACCATCGTATGGTCTAAGTTTCTTATTGCAGACAGGTCCCCGCCCTATAACGTAATCATGGGGTGACTAACAGTAGCCGTCCTGAAGCCCGTTTATTCTCCCTATCACTAGATGATGAAGTTCCCCACCAGTTCTGGGGTGGGAGAGGTTCGAGAAGACCAAAGATAGCCCGAGACTATGCAAGGAGGGTATCAGAGCAGAAATAGAAATTACTGAAGGAGCCTGAGCTGAGCCCAGAGAACATCGCCCATCATTTCTTGAGCTTATGGTGCTTGGCAGAGAAACCAAGCTCATTCTAATTGACGATCCCCGAGATGAAGAGCCCAGTCCTCGAACCCACAAAGATCTCCTAGAAATGCCCGTCCACCCAACCATCGAAGGAAGAACTGTAAGAATAGGGGCTAGACTCAGCCCGGAACACTGTGCTGAGCTCACCGAGCTGTTGCGAAGGAATTATGATGTTTTCGCTTAGTCGCACAACGAGCTCCCAAGGATTAACCCAAGTATGGCCATGCATTAGCTGCATGCTGATGTGCACCACCCTCATGTTTGGTAAAAGTGAAGAAAATTCCACCCAAATAGGAAGAAGATTATTGAAGAAGAAATGGATAAGCTCATCAAGTCTGACGTTGTAGAAGAGGTTAAATTCCCGAACTGGCTAGAGAATATGGTCTTCGTTCCTAAAACTGATAACAAATAGAGCCTTTACATAGATTTTAAAGACCTAAACAAAGCCTACCCAAAGTATTTTTTCCTATTCCCAAGAATCGATATCGTAATTGACGTCACCACCGGATACGAGCAACTGAGCTTCCTTGATGCCTACGCTCGTTATAACTAAATCCCGATGTACCCGCCTGACAAGAGAAAGACCTTGTTCATCATGGACAGAGGCAATTACTTCTACAAGGTCATGCCTTTCGGCCTTCGCAACGCTGGGGCGACCTATCAAAGACTCGTCAACAAAATGTTCAAAGAAGAACCCGGGGAGATGATGGAGGTATATATCAACGACATGCTGGTCATGAGCAGTCAAGCTCAAGATCACCTTAGGCACCTTCAACCCTATTTTGACAAGCTCTGGGCTCACCACATGAAACTTAACTCGAGCAAATGCATTTTCGGGGTGTCTGTTGGCAAGTTTCTCGGCTTCATAGTTTTTCAGTGCGGCATCAATACCAACCCCGACCAGATCAGTGTCATCCTTTGGATGGCTTCACTCACAACAAGAAGGGGGTCCAAATTCCTACAAGTCGGTTGGCAACCCTAAATCGATTTATTTCCCAGTCTTTCGAGAAGTGCCTTCCATTTTTCAAAATTCTCTGAGGGAACAAGGCATTTGAATGGACCGAAGAGTCTGACAAGATATTCCATGAGCTGAAGATATATATTTCCTCAGCTCTCCTACTCAGAACACCGAGGAGAGGGGATGAGTTTATTCTCTATATTGCGGCATCCTTCACGGCGGTAAGCATCGCCCTGGTTAGGGAAGAGGACGACGTTCAAAGATCGATCTATTACTCCAGTAAAGTCCTCACCAATACCGAGATAAGGTATTCAAGGTTTTCAAAATTGGTCTACGCCATGTTGATTGCTTCAACAAAGCTAAAGCAGTATTTCTAGGTTCATATCATTGTCGTGCTGACCAATCAGCCTTCGAGGAAAATTCTCCACTCTCTTAATATTTCTGGACGTTTGATGAAATACAACCTTGAATTAGGCCAATTCCACATCGAATATTGGTCCAGAACAACTATCAAGGGGTGAGTTTTTACCAACTTCATCAGCGAGCTGACCTTCTCGGAGGAGGAGCCAAGTACCAACCCAGAAGCAGCCGAGAAGACCTCTCCATTGGGCAGAGAGGTCGATAAATCCCTGGCTATGGAATCCAACCTGGGCCCCAATTCATAGCAGGTCTTCACTAATAAATCCTCCAACCAGAACAGATGTGGGGCCGGAATGGTCCTCATGGATCTAGACAAGGAGGATGTGGAATATGCTCTTCATCTAGGATTCCGAGCTACGAACAACAAAGTAGAATATGAGGGCCTTCTTTCCAAGCTAAGGTTAGCTCAAGAATTCAACGTGAAGGCTCTCTAGATTTCCTGCGACTCCCAACTCGTGGTCAACTAAGTAAATGGTAACTACCTGGCCAAAGGCTCGAGCATGGTTGCTTACTTGGAAAGGGTAAAGGTTCTAATGAGCAATTTCGAAAAGGTGCAAGTCAAACAAATTTCCCAGGAAGAGAATAGGCATGCCGACACATTAGCTAACCTGGCCTCAACGGTGGAATACACACTCAAACGGATTGTGCCCGTGGAATACCTTGCCGAGTCGAGCACAATTGCTTCGGATGAGGTCACAACTATATGTGCTCTCAACTTTGACCCAATCTGATGGATTCGATCAACCGCTACCTCGTCGACGGGACGCTACCTGAGGACCGAGCTTAAGCAAAGAGAATGTGATACCAGGGTGCGAGGCATGTCCTCATTGATAGAGTTTTATATCGCAAATCTTTCTCATGTCCCTACTCCAAATGCCTCCGACCTGAAGAGGCCGAATACATCTTGCGAGAAGTCCACGAAGTGATCTGCGGTAACCACTCGGGGGGCAGGTCACTAGCTCGGAAGCTGCTCCGACATGAGTACTATTAGCTGAGAATGCTAGAAGATACAGGAGAGTTCGTCAAGAAATGAAACAAGTATCAAAGGTTTGCCGCCCACCCTCACGCACCATGAACTAAGTTGGTGCCCATGACTAGCCCGTGGCCCTTTGTGCAGTGGGGCATTGACCTCCTCAACCCGTTTTCTCAGGGCACTGGCCAGAGAAAGTTCCTGCTCGTTGCCATCGACTACTTTACAAAGTGGGTGGAAGCCGAGCCCCTAACCAAGATCACCAAGGAGAAAATCTGAGATTTTATGTAGAATAGCATAATCTACTGGTTTGGCATCCCCAAAGCAATTATCTTGAACAACGGGAAGTAGTTCAACAACAACCTGTTCACCCACCTCTGCTCAGGATTGGGGATTAGCACGCATTTTTTCTCCCCAGGTTACCCCCATGGCAACGGTCAGGTCGAGGTCACCAATAAAATCATTTTGCAAAATTTGAAGACAAGGTTGGACAAGTCGAAGGGGCTGTGGGTGGAAGAACTGTACCCCGTTCTCTAGGCCTACTATACAACGACCAAGACCTTAACTAGTGAGATGTCTTTTGCGATGACCTTTAGGTCTGAGGTCGTCATCCCGGTAGGCCTTCACCATGGACCACGGCCTCCTTCAACTGAGTTGAAAATAAAATAGGTATGGCGTTAAATCTGGATCTACTAGAAGAAAGAAGGAAAAAAGCCCGGGTTCATTAGGCTACCTACCAGTAAAGAGCAGACCAGTACTACAACATGAGGGCTTGACTTCGGTCTTTCGACTTCGGAGACCTCGTTCTCAGAAAGGTCACTCTGGCCACCAAGGACTAGAATGCCAGCAAGCTCATTTCCACCTGGGAAGGACCTTACCAAGTCATCCGAGTAGCTCGGTCCAGTACGTATAACCTGAAAACTAAACATAAGGTACCTCTAAGACACTCCTGGAATGCCAAGCACCTGAAGAGCTATTACCCAAGGGACGAATCATCCTTGTAAACTTATAGAAATCTCAATTTCCAAGTATGTAATAAAATTTTCCTTCAATGAAAAACTTGTTCGATTCAAAGTGTTCTCTAATCTCTGAATATAAGACCTTGATCTTCGTCATACGTGTAATTTAAAGTCGCGTTTTAAAATATTTCAAAAATACCGAGGTGGCTGGTGTAAATTATTAATTGATTTAAAAAAATTGAAGGGGTTAAATTGTAATTTTCAAAAACATTAAAACTAGAATATGTTTAATTTATATCCTAGTTACAATAAAGGGGGGCTTGGTGTAATTACCTATTATATGTATATATTATGGTGGGAAATAAATGGAGGAGGAGAGGAAGAGAAATTGAAGAGAGAGAAAGAGAAAGAAAGAAAAGAGAGAGAACCGGAGGAAAAGGTGGGTCGTCAGAGGTTCGTGATCAGCTGACAGTGTGATTGGCGTGTTTTAGTCTGGTGTGTGTGTGTGGGACAATGTGTGTGCTGCTGTGGATGCGTGTGTGTGGTGGGTTCCGTCGTTGGTCCAACAGTGTAAGCAACTTGTTGATCCGGTGAGTGTGTATATGTGTGTGTGTGGTTTGGTGTGTGTGTGTGTGTGTTCTGAACGTGTTTGTGTGTGTGTATGTCGTTCGTCGGTTTTGTCGCTGGTGGGATTGTGTGTTGTGCCGTCATTTAAATTGGTCCAACAGTGGTTGGTTTGTGTGGGTATGCATGTTCGTTGTGTGATTTTGATTTAAAACTTGTGTGCGTGCGCGGAAGTAGCATCATCGACGAGAAGGGAGAGAGAGAGAGAGAGAAGGCTGAAAATTAGGAAAACAGAGCAGAAAAGAGGAGTGTCGTCCGCCTAGGTAGTGGATCTTTTACCTAGGCGGCGAAGCATCAGAAAGTGGAGCAGCGGGAGTTTGCCTAAGCAGAAGTTTCTCGCCTAGGCGGTGGGCCGTCAGTGTGTAACTTAGAGTCGTGGAAGAGCTTGGTCGCCTAGGCGGTGGATTGTTCGCTTAGGCGGTGGGCGCATGAGCATAAAGTAAGAAAATTTTAAGGAGAACGACAACCGTTTCAGAGCGGGTAATGTTTCTCATTAACGTTTATGATTACTAAATTAGTTTTCTAGCCTTAAAATTTCAAAAATGAAGATAATAAATAATGAGACCGTTTATACAAATAAAGTCTATATTATAAACTTTAACGGAGCAATATTAGACGAATAGAAATATTTTATAAAAAAAGGCGGGAACGTAGGGTCTACATTTGTATGCTTAGGTCATCTTTGCGTAAAATATTAATTTAGACTCTGTCACTATTAGGTTCGCAGGCACCGGAATATCAGTAGAGCATAGTCAGTAAAAGTCTTCGGAACGGATAATCAGGTGAGTGTACTGTCTTCTTGCCAAACTTTTATATATACATGTGTGTGTGTGTAAAATGAATTTTACTTGACTTGGATGATTTTAAAACCACGTGGATCAAGCCGGTTTTGGGTGCATTGGGGAAAAATGGATTTTTGGTAAATGGTGTTGGTTTCGTTTTAAAGAAAGGAAATTGGAAAAATGGTTTTTACTAAATGGGTGGTACTTTTAGAAAGAGAGAAAAACGTGGTTTGGAAATTCTCCCCGTCAAGGGTGTGGTTTATATTCTCCCCATAAGGGATGTAGATTTTTTAGACGAAATTGTTGATTTGGAAGATGCCATAGTTTTCTCTTTATAAGGGGTGTGGATTATTTCTCCCCGGAAGGGGTATGGATTTCTTCCCATGGGATGTAGATAGTTATCCCCGTAAGGGGTATGGATTATATTTCTCCCCAAAAGGGGTATGGATATTTCGTAGGAAGGCATTCCTACGGATATTACGATATCGTTGCAACTCCCGATTATGAGATTAAAATGATCACTATGACTAGCCAGTGAGTGGTGTGGTGGTGTGGTGTTTTGAGATATGGTGTTTTACTTATAATTGGTGATTTATTATATATGGTGATTGGTATTATTTTATACTGGATGGGTTTGAATGAAATTTATATATATTGATTTACTTTCACTACTTATATTATGGTGATTTTTATTATATATGTGTTGTTTGTATACTTATGCTTGATCCATTTAAATGTGGTATTACTTAAAATGTATTGTTATTTTAATTTTTTTTTACTAAGAATGCAGTACACTCCCCTCTCGGCCTGCTCTACTGTCGCTGCCTTGTCGACAGCATACCTCTAGAGCTATTCGATTGTTGTGTTGAACTTGTCCTCGTATTTCTCAGCCAATTTGATCAAAGACTCCTTATCATTCGCCAATGCTTCGTTGTCCCTCCTCAGCTAGTCGACCTAAGCTTGGTACTTCTTTGCTGCCTCCTCCAACTTGCGCACCTTCTCGAGGGTGGCATTATGGCCTGAGATGATCTCAGTCTTCTCATTCTTGAATTTATTAGTCACTAAGGATGGAAAAATAAAAATATCTGCGAAGTCTAGAAATGATATCGGGAGGTGAAACCTATCAACAAGGCATCTTTGTACAGCTCGGTGGTAAGCTTGATGTTGGATTTGGCGGCAATCTTGCCCTGGTCCTCAGGGGGATGATCTTGTGGATGAAGCTCGAGAATATGTTGGGCCGGTTGAGGATACAACGATCGAGCTGGAGGCCGATATCAGCCACGAGTGTCCTGGCCTACCTTGGTTGACCTTCTCTCCTTCTTTTCTTCTAGGGCTCGGCTACCACCTAGACCGTGTTCGCTTTTTTCTTTTCCTTTATCCCTCATCTCAGTAGGGGCCAGGCTTTTCTCCTCTAAGGGTATGGGCGCTACCGGGGTTAAAGGCCTTCCCACCGGTGTCGAGGCCTTGTCTGCCGACACCGACCTCACAGGGGTCCCCTTGAGGGTTGACCGGGCTGATGTGTGTTCCATCCTTTAGCTTCCCCTGCCCGGCTGTGAGCCCTACTGCAAGCCTTGGTGAGAGCCGACCTGTTGAGAGCCCTGTCTAGCTACCTCTTGGTCGCTTACTCCACAGCCAACCTCTGCATCGCCTTGATGTGCATCACTGCATGGGATGCAATATGGGTCAGGACAGAAGTTACAAAAATTCCTAATTAAGTACAAAAACATAACTGAGCCGAGGTTAGGGGACTTATTGTTCTTCAAATTCTTCTTTAAAATAGGCACGGGGAGAGATAGGTCACTCCAAAAGTAAATGTCATACAGGCAGGATGTGATCAGTGACTTGATGTGGTTGTAAGGTATCTTCACTATCCGGTCTCTCTAAATGACGATCTTCAGACTGGGTTTGTTTTTCTTCTGGGCTAAGAATGCAAAAAAAAAAAAAAAAAAAAGCCAAGTCAGTACGATATATCGAGAAAGGAAAATAAACTCGCACCGGGTTAATACTTATCCACGGTCCCCTAATGCATCTAGATCGGGTGATCCATATCCGCAGCCGAGCTAAACTCTCATTCTTTCTCTCCGAGGAAGAAGAAGTTGGGCTTCCAGTCCTTGATGAAGTCGTCATAGCCATAGAGGAACTTCTGCCGGGCTGTGATATAGAACCAACCCCTCCCACCGGGCATAGAATTCGCAATGAAAATAGCCCAGAATAGCTCCAAGGATGGTGTAATTCCCCTGGACATGAAGATCATATGGGCTGTCACCACCATCCTTATGCTATTAGGAGCGGACACAACCCGAGATCCCAATAAACGACCTGCACCCAAGGATAAATGGGGAATCGTAGGCCGACTAATAGTTGTTCTTCATACACCGTGATGAACCCCTTCGAAGGGGCACAAGCACTGTCATCCTCCCTAGGAACCTTTAGGTCCACTGAGCTGGGGAAGGTGTAATTGGAGCGAAACATGTTTACATTTTTCTCCGTCAGCTTGGATTCCATATGCCAAACTGGAGTGTCAGGAGAAACCTCATAGATAAGCCGGTAGAAATCCAGGGTAGCTGTCGAGGCCCTGTACGACGAGGATGGAGAGGCTGCAACTTTTGGGATGGATGGGACTGTAGTCTCAGGCTCGTCAGCAGGACTCGTGTCGAGCTCAATACCGGGGCCCCCAGAAGAACCCGTTTCACTCCTAGCCCTCCGATGTCGAGGACCGCTGGCCTTGCCAAAAGATTGGGAGGTCCTCGCTCCGGCCGACCTGTGGGTTCTCTCAGACGACGAGGTCGTCCACTCGACCTCTGGGGCACACTCAACCTCTGTAGCAGACGAGTTGAGCTAGATCTGTTGCATGGGGGATTTTTCCCTAGTTCGTTCAGACTTAGACGGGTTGTACCCCGTCGAAAAGGAAGAAGACGTATTTGATGGAGAGAAGAAAGAGTACCGTGCTCTGAGGTCGGGAAGCGCTTTCACGATTACTTTGGTTCAAAGAAGAAATGAGAAATGGAGTGTCTATTTATAGGCGGGCCAGAAAGTCGAACCGTCACATTAATCGGACAACGGACAAAGCTTCGATTCGCGCGCTGTCAAGCCACGTGTCGCGCATTCGCCCAGTTTGCAGTCAAGCGTCTAGTGGAAGCCAAACAAAGACTAACCGAGCTCATTCTTCGTGCTGAGCTCATTTCTAATGCTGAGCAGTTTCACCTTGGGCCTGAAATTTCGTTCTCCAAAAAGTGCAAATCAGAACCCTCAATGCCTCATATTCCATTTCCACACTAAGGCTTAGGGCAACTAATATGGGTGAAAATCAACCATCCGCCACGTGTCTTCCACATAGATCAAAAGTGTCGCGTCGTCAGCGGCCTGATTAGCCCGACAATTCCTTAGCCTGGTGTCTTGCCAAGTTGCTCGTCTAGAAGGACATTTGTCGAGCAGAAATCTCCAACATTGACAGAGGATATTATTGACGAGAGTCAGGTCGATCAGACCACCCTGGCATCTGCTCTGGTGCCCGAGTTGTCCCCCTAATCTTAATAGGCTTAGCCCATGGGCTTCTCCACCAATTGTCAAAGGCCCAGGCCTATTACTCTAATCCCCCGCACGCTCTCCACGCGTCGAACTCGAGCAGATAACCGAGCTTAAGGTCTTAATTTTTGGGGATACTAATGGCTTTCTCGCCTATAAAAGGAATACGTTAACGAGCCTTTCATGAGGTTGCAAACAATAGGTAACAACTTTATTTTATCCAAGCAACCTCAATTTTTTTCCCTCAAGCTCTTACTCTCATGTTGGAGGGGACACGCCGGGCACACACCGATAGGTCCTGTGTGCAGGTAATGACCTGAAGGTCAGGCCGGACAATGACTCTCCAACTTGGGCAAGTGCAAGATCAAGGTTCAGAGGGTTTGAGGAATCCAATTCCATTGAAGACAACCTCCAGATCATTACCAACTCTCCACGCCAAAGCTGACCAGACCATACTGTTGGTCTATCTATTTTCCGACACCAACATATATCATATTTAATATTAAATAAAAAGTAAAAAATAACGTAAAAATAAAGTGATAAAAAAAATTAAAAAAAAAAATCTCTATAAGTAAGATTTAAAAAAACATAAAGAACGCTAAGAATCCGTAAAGGAAAAAAAAAAATAGCAATCCATCTTGAGAATAATTTTATTCTTTTTTTAGATATTATATAAAAATATGCGAATATAACTAGGTATATTATTAAAAATAGCAATCCATCTTGAGAATAATTTTATTCTTTTTTTTTTTTTAGATATTATATAAAAATATGAGAATATAACTAGGTATATTATTATTTTTTTGGATATTTCCCAATTTATTTTCAATTTGGGAACACTAGGAAAAGGGACGTGCACGTACCCGTCGATGAATATGAGTTAATTATAAAAAATGAAGATTTTTTTTTTTTTTTAAATGTAATTGAATATAAAAATATTTACATTGCACGGTCTAAAGAATTTTAAGTTATTCTTCATCGAAATTGGTTTCGAACGGGATATAATAGTTCATGTAGAGATTGTGACCATATCCACGTCATGATCCGAATCTGTAGGGCACGAAACAAATTCAGTGGAGGAAAATAATTATGCTATCGAAATGATTCTTTAAGAAAAAATAGATTTTTATTATTTTTATTATATCTTACTCCGAAATTAGTTCATAATATCAGAAGAACAATCGAAGCTACTTTTCCCACCCCTTGAACAGCCCCATACTTTGCTGTTTCCAATTCATCATCCCTTAGTGTTAAAATGTCATCTTGAATTACATGTGCCTGCCTGCTGATATAAGAGAACCCTTGGAAAGGACTCTTCAAAAATTCCTCTTCGTCTTCTTCAACAATGTCAGAAGTATGCATCGCCATATACTTCTCTGAACCAATGAAAGAGGCATTATGGGATTTTCATAGGAAAAGTTGGCCTGTGCATATAAAAAGCACAAGCAGAGAATGCTCTTCTCATTCAAAACAATTAAGAGCTTCCTTCTACAACTAAATACCTTTTGGGATATAATACCGAGTGTCCCTCTTCTCTGGTTTCTTCAAAGGTTTGTGTATGCCAAATATTTCAGAAGAACGCAGAATTGCCTCTCTCTCATCTACGTAAAGAATAGAAAGTTGCATCGAACTTTTACCGTCAAATGGCTCTTCAAAAACGTCAGTTTCCTCCGGCTGGAATCACGTAAAACATAATGCCAATCAAAACAAGTTCAAATAGATTCATCTCCAAATAAATTCCCAAATAGAAATTTTAACAATAAGAACAGCATGTCAAACACAAGCCCAAAAACAAGGTATAATCTCAAAATTGAAATAACGTAATATATGTGTAGAGAGAGAAGTTGTATTAAAAAAAAGAAAAAAGAGAGAGAGGGTCACGTTAGATAACGGAAGGAGATTAAATGTTGAAGGAGAAGATTACTATTCTGTCGCTCTCTCTGTCGTATACCAATAACACCTACTAGATCGCTGTCGGTGGAGGCCCTGTTGTCGCCGTTTCCTTGGTCTGTCTGTTGTGTCTCACTCGGTTTCCATCGCCTAAGGCCACCGAAATGAGCTCATATGGGCTTCATGAAATCTACGGCGATTTCGTCCAGGCGAAACCCTCTAGTGGTCGTCGTTTGCGCTCCTTATCTCTCTGTTGCTCTCATCTGACATTAAGGGTTTGTGTAGTGTCTTTGTCTTCCACCATCTTGTCTGTAGTAGACCAGAACAACAGCAATTACAAAATTGCCATTCAGATGGTGGAATTTACTGTTATGGACAACAATGGACAAGAATAACGAAATTGCCAAGTTACAAAAAGGACAAAATTCAGAAACTAATTACAAAAGTGCCAATCGATTAAGCTGGTCAAGCTGCTCACTCTCTCTTTTATATATACTATAGAAAAATAGAAAACGAACGATAATTAATCTTTTTTATTCATTGTACCGTGTTTGGTAGGCATAAATAAAATCTAACAAAAATAAAGTGAAATTTAATTTAAAATAAAATTGTCTCTCTCTCTCCCTCGCTAGATTTTTCTTTTTTTTTTACACACCAAATATGACTTAAGAACGGGGTCGATCAGAATAAAATTAAGGTTTATCGGATTTACAAGATATTATTAAAACTTAAACCCTAGTTTTTCAGTTGAGATTAAGGTCAGACGTGAGAAATCTGTGGCTCTAAGTGAAATTTAAAAATATGACCTTTCGATATTTAAATATTTTTTTTAAATAATCATAATTATTTTATAAAATTTAAATATTGAAAGAAAATATAGTTAATATAGTGATTGAACTAAAATTTATTTATTTATATTTTTTTCTACATTACTTAAAATATTTTTAAAAAATAAAATAGATGGGTCAATTTGAAGGACTATCAAATTTGAGGGTCCTAAGTGATCGCTTTGGTCGCCTAACCCAAGGGCCGGTCGTGGTTAAGATGTACTTCACCAACCTTAATTTGTCAATCATCTCTCTCCAATCTGATAATTAAGTTGCAATTAGAATACTAAATATGGGTTTAACATTAGACATGTGGAGGTTTCCTAATCCTAGGTTTATTCATGTGATGGTTGGCTACATTAATTTATTACATCTTCTACGTGCTAATTTTCTAAGAACTCCAATTTTGATCCACACATCAAATAAAAATCAAAATGTTGTTCAATAAATTCTTCTTCTTTTTTAATTAATACCAATCTATCTACTTAATTAAGACTACGCAAAAGTTAATCCTTAAATCTGAGTGTTTAAAGTCCACATACAATAATCTGATACCTGTACTGAATAGAGTATACTGGAAATTATCTACTTAGCAATTGTTAATAAATTATAAATTTTCAAGTATATTATCAAAGCTACTGTTATGTTGATTTTTTATTCTTAAACCGTGACAATCAATATTTCATAAATTGGGTTAATATGAGAGTTCAAGGATTCCAAATGTCACCTTCTTGTAGCATTTTGGGGGTGAAAACACGTGGTGTTAAGTTGATGGTAAAATTAAAATTTCTCATATGTCTAACTTACGTTATCAAATCCATCATTTTACAAACTCCACCATATTATATAATATTCCACAATTTTTCCCGCGAGAATTATATTTTAACCAACAAATACCCCCCTCTTTTTTACATAAGATTTGACCTAATAATGAAAATTATAATTTAACACTTATTAGAGGCTAAGTTAATTGCGAGCCCATATGCGAAGGGGGATGTTTGATGTGGTCAAGGTTCATGCACATAATTTTGAGACATCAAAGTGATCCCCCCCCCCCCCGCTTTTTAAAGGGTCAAATGGTAACCACTACATCAAACATAAAGAATCATAGATCAAAACCATTGACACCCACATATATTTTCCAGGACAAAAATAAAAGATTCTAGTACAACAAAAAATATAAATAATAAAACTGCACAATCACAAACTATGTTAAATGGTTCAAATTATAACTAACAAATTTATGAATTTATTGATAAGTAACCTTGTGCATTATAAGTTTATTATATTACTAAATATCTGTTTGGTGAATAGTTTAGAGATCAAAAGCCATCGAATCAAGATGATCTAAACCGATTTGAGATTTTTTAAAATAGTCTAGTAATTATGTTTGAAATAAGATATAATTTGTGAGCACAACCTCTTGAGTCATAAAATTAGGGGGTGTTAAGTGTACAAAAAATCAAACTTCCAATCTTGGATCCATAATGAATTCTTGTCACCTTTGGAGAGAATCAAAGGTAAGCTCTTGATCAACTTCAATTTGGCCGCATCTATAAATGCGTCAGCAAATGATCTGAATGCCCCTCTTTATCCTTTCCCTGATGATTTTGAAAAGAATTATAAAGAGAGAGTGTACATATAGAGAGAGAAACTAGAACAGAGAGAGTTGTTTTTCATACGTTTAATTGAAAGAAGACCCAGTTGTTGATTCATAAACATCATCTCTGACACCGTACAGCCTCGAAGAACTCAAAGATTCTTCACTACTCGAAACCGTCGCCGGAGCAGAAGCCTGCACCGGAGTAGGAGATAGAGGAACGACTTGATTATCCCCATCATCATTATCATCATCATCATTGTCGTCGTCTTCCTTGTCAGCTTCGTCATTTTCTTGATCTTGATCGATAGTGTTGGGGCTTCCGTTGGCGCAGCTGTCGCAGACGGAGATGGTGGGTGCGAGCCTGGGGCCGGAGCCGGTCCACGGCGTCGGAGATTGGCAGGCGTGGCAGAGGAGAGTTCTGGAGTGTTTGGCTACGAGGAAGTTGGCCGCGTGAACCTTGGCATCGCAGTCCCAACACAGGCTTGCTTGATCCGATTCACAGTGCATTCTCGCTGCAGAATCGCATAGCTCACATTTCTTCATTCTCTCTCTCCTCTCTCTCTCTCTCTCTATATCTATCTGCTCCTGGATATATCACGTGTATGGGTTCTCTCTCTCCCTCTCTCTCTCTCACCCCGAATATATAGAAGAGTGAGTGTGTGTATGTGTGTGTGAGAGAGAGAGAGCTACAGAGAGTATGCTCTGGTTTTTAATTTATACTATTTACTCTCATTTTGCACTAAATTAAATGTCTCCCCTGTCTTTTTGCAAATATTAGTCAGCTTTCTTATCATTCTGTGATCAAACACTACTTACCTCTTTTATACACTACTTACCTCTTTTATTGATTAAAAATTAATAATTTTTTTATTGTAATGACAATTCTATCTTAACTATTTAAAAATATTAAATAATTTAAAAATAAAATACATAAATACCCTTTTAATTATATATATATATATATATATATTTATTTTTATTTTTCATTTTTTATATTTTACACTAATATTCCTATTTAAAAAAATATATATATTCAAAAACTTAAAGGGCTCTTTTGTATTTTTTCAATTTCATCTTCTTCTGTTCTTCACCCTACCCCACCCCACCCCTGTTCCATCTCCGGCAAATTTCAACGGCGGTTGATGATCGCACTTGGTGGCGGCGGCAAGAAGGGACAGCGGTAGCGCAGGAAGAAAGATGGGAGATGGGTTTATGAAAATGTACACACCCAGAAGATAGAAAGAGAAATATGTGTGTGTGGGGGGGGGGGGGGGGGGGAGAAAAATAGAGTTGAGGTGATTTCGAAGGGTGGGTTAAGGCGACGGTACTGCTGTGTGTGTGTGGGAATTATAGAGAGAGAGTGGATATTTGTGTGCATGGGATGTGGTTTCAGAGGGAGAGAAGGGTCACAGTGGCCATGGCGGCGTCACAAGGTCGTAAACCAAGAGACACATTTCTTCAAATATGTTATAATAAAGAAAAACAGAGAGGGAAGAGAGACGAGAATGAAAAAAATCTAGATTGCCCTAAAAAATTCCTAAAGTTTGTCCTGAAAAGCTGCAATTGCAATCAGCTTCTGGGTTTAAAATTGCTCTTGATTTTATCTCAAATTGGAGTTGGAATCAGCTTCTGGGGGCTTCTGGTGCAATCGCCGTCATGATTGGACGGCTGTGTTCCGGTCAGCGAATCATGGGTCACGAGTCACCGCCAGTACGATTTCGAAGGGTGGGTTGAGGCCAAATTCGTGTCTTGCATAGACGGCCGCTGCCGAGTGTGGCGGGACTGGTGGTGGGGCTGGTGGTGACATTGGCCGACAAGATAGACGAAGAAAGGGGAGGGGGAGTTTGCAGAGTTAGAGAGATTGCAGAGAGAGAGAGAGAGAGAGAATAGATCTATGCAAGACGGAAATGAACAAGAAAAACAAAACTATACTTTTTACCCTTAAATTTTGAATGATTTTTAAAAAAATCCTTGTGAATTAGTTGAAATAAAATGACTAGGTGATGGTAGCGGTGGGTGGTGGAGGTTGAAGGTGGCGGTGGCATTGGGCTGTGGGTGGTGGCAGTGGGTGGTGGTGGCGACATTGGGAGGTAAATATAATTATTTTAAAAAGTTAAAAGTAAAAATATAATTTTAAAAATAAGGAGGTATTACTGAATTTTTTAAAAAATAAAACATAATATTTTATAAATTGAAGTAAGGTTATTTGTCTTTTAACACAAAAAGTTGGTCAATGGGAGGTTTATAGTATTTGTGAAAAGATTGGTAAGATATTTGGTTTAGTGTAAAAATGATATAAAACTTTTTACATATTTACTACTACCTGTCGGCCAGGATCAGTGAAAAAAGGAAACGGAGGATAAAGAAGAGCTTCCTTTTCTAATTTCTATATGCATAGAATATTGTGGTTTTGTCACTTTGTACTCTAAAGTTTGACCATTGATTCACTTTGATCCTCGTAGTTTTAATTTGAAGACGTAACATTCCGAAATTTAGTAATGATCTCATTTCGGTCCAAAATCAATAGCTCTATTACAATTTCGGATTGCACTCCATCACCTGCCGTGCACCCGATTATTTTTAAGAGGACCTTTAAGGATATTTTTGTCGTCTTTCATTTGCTCTTTATAATTTTTCTATGACAAACCTGAATATATGTGTATATATTTTGATATATCTATATTTATGACTTTTGAATATTTGAGAAAGAAGGAGAATGGGAGGGGGAGAAAGAGGAGATTGAAAATGCCTATAAAGGCCCTTAAAATAATCATATACGTGCATGACTATTTTTTGCACAAAATTGTAATGAGTATAAAGACCTAGACTGTACTGGGATAATCAGGTGGCGTTTGATTAGTGTTCCCACTTTTCTGAACCCAACTGGAATGGGTTGGGTTGAGTTAAGAATTTTGGGAATATAATTGCGTTTGGTAACGACAATTTTTGTTTTGTGCTGAGAACAGAATGTGTTTGGTAACGATTTTATCCTAAAACTAATTTTATTTTTTTTTTGATTTTTTTTTTTGTGTTTGGCGGCGGCGGGACGGCGGTGGTGGCGGTGGTGTCAAACGGTGGCCAGACGGCCAGACGCCGGTGACGACAGTGGTGTCAGACGGCCGGCCACGGCGGTGGTTGCCGGAGAGTGGCCGGTGACGGTCGCCAGCCGGCGGGGGCAGACGGCGGTGGACGGTGACCAGCGGCGGGTGGTCGTCAGACGGTGGCCGAAGTTGAAAACTTTGGATTAAGTTTTTTTGGCAAAAAAAAAATTAATTTTTTTTTTGTTTCTCATTTCCTTAACATTTTGAGAATTAATTCGTATTTTTTAGATTGGGTTGAGTTGAGTTTTGTATTTATCAAACGTGTTCCCAAAAATCAAACTCAAAATTTTTAAGTTGAGTTGGGTTGGGTTTGATTAGAAACATTAACCAAACAGGGCCTAACCAAATAGGGCCTTAGAAAACTTTAAGGTGTTATATGTTCAAATTGAAACTATGAGAATAAAATTCAGATTTTGGCTAAACTTTAGGTGTATAAAGTGTCAAAAACCCTAGAATATTTTATAGGAATTCATCCAAATTTGGGGGATTTGTTTCACTTATTATTATTAGGGGTACTTATTGCATAAATCTTATCTTTTTGTTTTTAATATTTCTTAATTTTATTTATAAAATATTTATAAGAATTTTATTATTTAGTCCTCAACAAATATAGACATAAAAAAAAAAAAGTACTCCTAATTGCTATAATATAGTTTGTAGTCCCTAAAGAGTTTTTATAAAATAGTCTTCTATTCTTTTTTACCTTCATTTTTCCATGGTTTTAAAAAAAAAAAGTCATTCTGTAAAATATAACAAGATATGAGTATTTACAATTTTATTTTTTATTTTTAAATATTTAATACATATTTATGGCTGATTGTACTATTGTGAATGTTTACAATTATTATGTTACCAATTACGTTCTTTGTTATATTCACACATTCTTCTATTTTTATGGTGTTTTGGTATGATCACAAAAACTATGGTCTTTTGTTATGTTCACCAACCACAATGAACTTTCACCAAAAACAAAAACCGGTACGATTGTTCACCAAAGTACAACGAACATTCAACATATGTAGAAATTAAAAAAAAAAAAAAAAATAGACCCCTAATTGCTATAATATAGTTTTTATTCCCTAAAGAGTTTTTAGAAAATAGTCATCGATTCTTTGACCTTCATTTTCACATAATTTAAATAAAACGTCATTCGACAAAATATAGCAAAACGTGAACATTCACAATTTTATTTATTATTTTTAAATATTTAATACATATTTATGGCTGATTGTGCTATTGTGAATATTCACAATTTTTATGTTAACAATTATATTTTTTGTTATGTTCACACGTTCGTTTATTTTTACGGTCTTTTGCTATGTTCATCAACCACAATGAACTTTCACGAAAAACAAAAATCTGTATAATCGTTACCAAAGCACAACGAACATTCAACGGATATAGAAAGAATAATAAGAAAAAAATAAAAAATAAAAATTTGACCCCTAATTTCTATAATATAGTTTTTAGTCCCTAAAAAGTTTTTAGAAAATAGTCCTCTATTCTTTGACCTTCATTTTCCCATAATTTAAATAAAAATGTAGTTTTGTAAAATATAATAAGACGTGAACATTTACAATTTTATTTGCTATTTTTAAATATTTAATACATATTTATGGTTGATTGTGCTATGTGAATGTTCACAATTTTTATTTTAACAATTATGTTCTTTGTTATATTCATACGTTCTTCTATTTTTACGGTCTTCTGTCATGATCACAAAAACTACGGTTTGTATTATGTTCACCAACCACGATGAACTTTTACCAAAAATAAAAATCTGTATGATCGTTTACCAAAGCATAACGAATATTCACCAAAAAACACATCGATATGAACATTTACAAAGAATAAACAAAATTAACAAAGAACATTCACAACGAACAACAAAAAATTCCACCAAAATCAACAAAGACCAACAAATTAAAATAGATTTGAACCGGCGAAATGCATTTCTCGATTTGGAATTTTCCATATCTGAAAAATTCCAAAAGCACAACCAATAACAACAAATCAAAACATTGAAAAAATCTAAAATCAACAAAAATAAACCAGTGCGAACATTCACCAAACGCTAATGAAGATTCACCAAGGTTGTGTTTGGGTAAGGGATTTGGGAGAGGGATTTCATTTGGGTAAAGGATTTTAAAATCTTTTTTTCACAAATACCTTGTTTGGATATTTATGAGAAAGAATTTGTAAAATACTTTCAATGAAAAAAATAGTAGTGAGAGAGGGATTTGGAAATCCATTTGATCTAGGTGTCATTTGCTAAATCCATCAAAGAGAGGATTTGTGAAATTGAGCCCTCATCTTCTTTGCACCTCTTCTTACAGTTCTTCGCACTTCTTCATTGCAGTTGATTGAGACCCTTATTTGCATCTCTTTTCTTTGCACCAGAGCCATCTTCTTCCTCAACCTTCCTTGTGTCGTCGATTGTCTCGCAGCTACAACCTTCATTGTTGTTGCCTTTCATTGCAGGTTCGTCCATCGTAACTTCTTCCTTCGCAGCTTCGTTCTTCGTCGTCGTCCATCGGTTGCGAATCGGTTGCTATGGCGATTAGGGTTTCGATTGGGGTTGCGAATGTGCTTAGAGTTGCGATTAGGGTTTCGATTGGGATTGCGATGGCTTGCAATTGGGGTTGAGATTAGTGTTCTTGCGATTAGGGTTTCGATTGGGGTTGAGATTAGTGTTCTTGCGATTAGGGTTTCGATTAGGGTTGCGATAAGGGTTTCGATTGGGGTTGCGATTAGTGTTCTTGCGGCTACTAAGGTTCGGCTGGAGGAGGAGGACGACGACGAAGGTTTCAAACCAGTTGCGATGGCTTGCAATTGGGGTTGCGATGATGCTTAGGGTTGTGATTAGGCTGGAATCTGGATGGGAGAGGAGAAGACTAAGGTGATTGCGGCTTGTTCGTTCATTGTTCGTTAATTTGTGCATTTCGTCCTCGTTCATGTTACAAATTCTGTTTACCTATCCAAACAAGAGAATTGTAAATTACACGTTCAAATACTTTACCTTAGCAGTTATCCAAACTAGGGATTTGTGAAATGAAGGGATTTCAAATTTCAGGATTTTGAAATCCCTTCATTTCACAAATTTCTTACCCAAACGCAACCCAAAATACACACCGATATGAACATTCACAAAAACAATATATGGAAATGAATATTCAATCTGGAAACACATACCCGCAAAGATCTGGAATTCATATTTGAACTAGATTTAGGAGGAGAGAGAGAAAGAAAGAGAGAGAGAGGGGGCGATGACTGTTCGTCGTTCGTCGAAGCCAAGAGAACGTCGCTAATGTTTAGAAAATTTTATTCCTTTTGGTTTAAAAGGATTAAAAAAAAACCCTAAGATTACCCTAAGACCTAAAAAATTCTGAATCTGAACTAGATCTGAGAGAGAGAGAGAGAAGTTCAAAGAGAAAGAGAAAGAGCACAATTGTTAGTTGTTCGTCGAAGCCAAGCGAATGCCACCGGTGTCGCTGATGTCAAAGCCAAGCAAACGTCGCTGATGTTGAGGCCAAGCAAACACCGTCGTTGATGTCGCTGATCGTTGGTCATTCATAGTTCGTAGTGGTTCCAGATCTGGACATTTCATGCTCCCCGTTTGCTTGGCTTCATCATTCGTCAGAGGTGGTGATAGATTCGAATGATGGACGATGGTGAATGATGGTGCCGAACGTAGGGCCATAGATTCGAATCAGAAGAAGATTGAGAGAGAAAAATGGAAGGGTGACTGAGAGAAATAAAAGAGAAAGGGTTGGCTAAATGAGAGAAATGAGAAAGAGTTTAGAGATTAGGGCAAGGGTTTTTTTAATATTAATACAGAAGTATAACCGTCTGTTCACTATATCTTTTAACTACAAAAGGACTAAATACTACGAGAGGAATTAAATAATATTTTTTTTTGTTTAAAAGGCTCGTTGAAGAAAGATAAATCAAAATTAGGACTAAACAATAAAAACCCCAATATTTATTATTTATTTTTTATTATTTTATTTTTTGATTCTTATTGGTATTTTAATTAACGTTAAATACAATATAAAATATAAATTCAACAATAGTTAACATCAACTCCATAAACTAAAGTCCAATTTGATAACACAATGCAACACTTAAATCTGAATGCATTAAATATTTATCAAATTAAGTGTGTTTGGTAACAAAATCGAGCAACCACTTAAAATTTGTTCAATATTTTAAATGTCATGTGATTCACTTTTTTATTTTTATCACTTCTTACTTAATGTCATGAAATATTTAATTTCAACAACTATCATTTAATATTAATACTTTAAAATCTTTTAGGAAAATTTTTATACAAAAAATTATAGATATAGAAAGTAATAAATTGAAAAAAAAAAAAAAATAGAGTAAGAAAGTTTTAGACAAAAAATTTTAGAAAAAGAAAGTTGTGAAAATTAACAAAAATTTATACAACGATAAATTTTTTGAAGTTAAAATTATTAAAAAACTAAATACTTAATATATTCAGCACTTAATAAATTCACCACTTATAAAATTCATAATTAAAGTTTTCACCACTTTTAAATTGTGTTATAAAATAGGGCCTAAATCTAGTTAAAGGACTAACAAAATTTAGAAGAAAAAAAACATGGACAAAATATTGGCAATCTAATACTTTTAAGTATTTAGTTCTTTAATTATTGATATTAATTATTGATTTAACTTTTTAGTTAATAACTGAAAAATAAGTTGAAAGATATTAAATTTTCAAATTGATAAAAACCATTATATACAGGACTATCTAATTAGAGCTCCATTTCTTTTTCCAATGTGTGTGTGTGTCTATATATATATATATATATATATATATATTTATTTCACTTACATTTTAATTATAGTGCACAAGCACCCTAGGACAATTTGGATTACGAATTTAAAGAGCGTAACTATTTGGTTTACGAAAAAATCGTATTGATGATTATGAAGTAACTTTTATTTTTCATGAAAAATTGGTATTGATGATCATGAATTATCTTTTATTTTTTATGAAAAAAATTGTATTGATGATCATGAATTAACGTTTGCTTCAATAAACAATTGATTCATAAATACTTAATTCGTGTTCAATAACATTCATGTGATTTTAGGTTAGATACGAAACACGAAGTAAGCGTATTTAATTTATTTGACCATATAGTAGGACCGATAATTTCATTATTATTAGTAGCAGTATTAGTTTAATTATTTTTAAAAAAAATTGAATACCTGACAATTTAATGTAACTGACGTTAAGTTCTCACACATTTTTTTTAAAAAAAAAATTAATAATATTTTTATTTATTTATTTATTTCCTAAAGGTATGACAAAACAAATAACTAAATTAGGTTACATCCTAATAAAGATAATCTATAAAAATAAAATTGGGATACATATGGTATAGTTTTTGCTTGAAGAATACCTCAGGATTGCCCTAAAAAACAAGATGAAAGGTAAAGGGATTTTGTGCTACTTTTTACCAAAAAATCCTGATTTTTTTCGGTGAACGATTTTACCCTTCCACATTGAAATTGCACAATCATCATCAAACATCAATTAGATTTGGCCGCTCATTGTCTTCGTCATCGTCCAAATCGTTACAAAAACTGATCCTATCGAATGAATAAGTCAGTTGAAGAGTGGTGTAGAGGTGGCGACGGAAGCCCTTCAGAGAGCGATTGAAGAAGCCATTGATGTTCTTTGCTCTGGCTATGTATCTATCGGTGATTTCACCCACGACGACCAAATCTGTTCAAGATCTGGCTGCAATCTAGCCATCGCGGCCACATCTGTAATGTCGCTGGCCTTGAAGAACGGTGCTTGCATCGGCGGTGGTGCTCGCAACAGTGAGAGGTGAGAACAACGGAGGCTTGGAATGGTCCAATCCTTTGTTATCACTGCTTCTGTAATCGTTCTAGAGAGAGAGAGAGAGAGGATTTCGTTGTCCTTGCACACCTTCAATACAACATCTATAGAACAAATCTTAAAGGAAAAAAAAAAAATCAAATTTTTAGTTTCGTCTAATGATTTTAGAAATAGAATAAGAACAAATAAAATAGAGGAAGAGTACTTACTTTTGTTCTCAGTGGATATATTGTATGATTGTTTTGATGAAGTGGAATAGATGGTAGTGCAATTGACGACGACTTAGAAAAGTTGAACGGTGGTGAAAGTGAAATATAACACGATCTCGTGTTGAATATAACACAAGATCGTGTTATATTCCAATGTGCGAAGGAATAAAATTGTCACAAAAAGACAAAAAGACTAATTTGTAACATGTGTTTAAAAATATGTATTTGGTAGTCTTGTCCTCTTACAAGGACTCTTCAATAACCACCCCTAAAAAAAAAATTGTATTATTTACTAAATACCAACTAACCTCTTATCGTTTTTCGTCAAATACCAATTAGTTCTCTAATAGGTGAAATGTTACTATAATTTTTATTGTAATGAAAATTTTATCCTTAGTCATTGAAAAATAATTAAAAATTAAAATACATAAATATTCTTTTAAGTTTTATTTTTTTAATATTTTTTTCTTTATCTTTTTACACTAGCATCCTTATTTATTTTATTTTTTTTAAATTTTATCAAACTCGACCATGAGTTTTCGGTTTTTGTTCTCTTCACCTTAAAAGGCAAAAATCATTTTACATAAGGAAAATGGAAGTGCAAGCATAAAAAAAGAAAAAAAAAAAAAAAAAAAAAAAGAAAATTTGAGGGCGAAATTCAAAGATAAAAAACTTAAGCGTAACAATTTTTGTACGAATTTTATATAATTAAAAAAAAAAAAAAAAAAAAAAACACTTTTACCTAAACACAAAAACAAAAGTTAAATTTGTGCTTGATAACGTAAAGTTGATATCTTAGATAGCGTTTGGAAATGCGGAATTCGGGGCTTGGAATTAGAATTACAGATGAGCCGCATACAAAAATTTAGAAATTTTCTTCCGTTCATTTCTGATTCCAATTGCAAATCCCCAATTCCATAAAACCAAACACTTAACTTATTAGTGTTTTTTATATAAGCACCTCTCAGTCCATCAATCTCTTTAAATATAAGGGATAAGGACCTTTTTGGTCCCTGATAAATACCTTGGGTGTCCAATTAACCCCTAAGAAATGCAATTCGACAATTTAACCCTTAACATTTCAAAATAGTGTTCAATTGACCCATGAGGCAAATTCCGTTAAGTCAACTAACAATCAACGTTTCATTAAGGGTATTTTAATCTTTACGCGTACAATGGGATTAATTTTAATAAGTCATCTAAACTTAAGAGGTCAAAATATTTTTTTTGGTCTTTTTTTTCTCAATTAAAAGAACATAATCATTTTTTTTTAATTTGGTCTTCTTTCTCAATTGAATAACAAATTATGGGAACAACAAATTTCTTTTTTTAATTATGGGAACAACAAATTTATAGGAACAAAATGACATTTTTTTTTGAAAATATAAAAAAGAAATTAAAAACCCCAAAGAATACAAAAAGAATGACATATTCAACCAAACCAAATACAAACCTCTATGAAAGAGGAAATAGGAGCAATTTCATTATATTCTAAGAATTTTGTGCTAAAAATAAGGGAGCAGAACATAATCATATATTTTTTTTTTCGCCCCCATATTAAAACACAACATCAACACGAAAACGAACATCAACATTAAAACGAATACTGTTGAAATCGAACCTTAGGGTTTCGATTTTGATTTTGATTTCAATTTCAATTTCGAAATCGAAATTGAAGAACACCGTTGAACATTGCCACCAAAACGACAAACACCATCGAAATCGAAACCCAAATCGAACCATGGTTTCAATTTCGAAATCGAAAAACACCGTCGAACATCACCACCAAAATAACGAACACCATCGAAATCAAACCTAGGGGTTTCGATTTCGAAATCGAAGAACACCACTGAACATTACCACCAAAACGACGAACACCATCGAAATCGAACCTAGGGGTTTCGATTTCGAAATCGAAGTCAAAATAAGGTTTTGATTTAGGTTTCGATTTCGATTTCGAAATCGAAATCGAAACCCAAATCGAACCACAGTTTCGATTTCGAAATCAAAGAACACCGCCGAACATCGCCACCAAAATGATGAACACCACCGAAATTGAACCTAGGGTTTTCGATTTCGATGAAGTAATTGGCCGAGACATCCAGTATAATATATGAAAGACTTCTAGCAATTCAGTAATTAATAAATATAAAAACAAATACACACACAAAAGAAAGAAATAAGGTGGCGTTTGTTTAGTGTTTCTGTCCCTGTGTTTCTGTTTCTTTTCCATGAAAAATTGGAAAAATTCTGCTCTCCACATAAGTCTATTCTAAAATTCTAGGTGTAGAATAGGAACACTGAACAATCATGACATAAACAAATACCACCTCAGTGTTCTTGTAATGCTTTTGTAATCAAGATTAAAATGGAAAAATGCTAAATAATTCATTTTTTTTTTCATGAAAGACAAATTTTTGAGCAGTGAAATCAAGAACTTGCAGTGCTTTCCAATATGCAAAAATCCATAAACTAATTCAAAACCTAAAAAAGCTCAAAACACAGCTGAAAGTGCAGTCATTTACCGCAGATTCATCGCCAATGGCAACTTTGAAAGTCAAATACCTCAGCCTAAGTAAATTTCAACTGAATCCGTAAAAAATCGGCTTTCAATAAGCTCAAAATATACGAATCAGAAGACGATAAAAATATTATTGGTCGGCCATGGATGAGCAAAGAACTTACAATGTAAATCGGAAACTATAAACTTTAGAAGAGCCGCAGAGCAAATCCAACCCTAGATCTGTCGATTTGATCTCTCAGATCTGAGGTGCCTAGCAATAACCATCGGAGACTGAGCTCCAGTCTCTAACTACTGAAGCAGAACTGCAAAAGGACTCGACGAAACAGCCCCCAACCCATATTGCGCAGTCGATGGGCCTCCCATTGGTGACGATCAGAAGAACGGTAAGGAGACTCAGAACGAAATGAAGAAACTGAGAACAAATTGAATTATAAATGTGGGAAACGAACGAGAAATCGACGAATCGGAGAACAAGAGTGAGATCGAGAACAACAGTGAGATCGAGATCCACCCTAGATTTGAATGACGCACAACTTCACAAGGTCACGATGAAACAGCCGCGAGCCTATGATGCGTAAATCGATAGCCCTCCCACTGACTATCGGCAGAAGAACAGCAGGCGACAGGATGAAACAAATGACACTGCCAACAACGAGGGTTTAGATAGAGAGAGAGGGCTGAAATCTAGGCTGAGATCGAGGCTGCTGGGGCTGAGATCGCGAGAGAGAGGAGGTTGAGATCGCTGAGACAGGCCTAAGATCGTAACGAGAATAAGAGGTATGAGAAGGAATAAGGTAAATTGCACTTTACACCCCGATAAGTTTTAATAATTATGAAAGGGTAGAATCGATATTTTATATCTTCCGTTAACGTGGAATGATGCATTTACCCTTGGTCAGACGTCATGTGCTTGTCACATGACTTTTTCCATCCAAAATCCCCAAATTTTACTAATGGAACCCAACCCAAGGATCAATTGGACACTATTTTGAAATGTTAAGGGCTAAATTGCCAAATTACATTTCTTAGGGGCCAATTGGACATCTAAAGCATTTCTCAGGGACCAAAAAGGTCTTTATCCCTAAATACAAATGGTAGGAAAAAAAAAAAAAACATTTTTATTTTTCAAAAAAATGAAATTTTATTTTCTTGATTTTTAAAAGCACTTTTTCAAATTGCAAAACAAACGCTACTTTCATTTTTAGGGATAAAGACCTTTTTGGTCCCTGACAAATAGTTCGGGTGTCTAATTGGTTTCTAACTTTTGCAACTCGACGCATTTGTCCTTAACATTTTAAAATAGTGCCAAATTGGCCCCTGAGGCAAATGGTGTTAGTAAAATTTGGAAAAAATGGACGAAAAAAGCCAAGTGACTAACACATGGCTATTTAGCTAAGGGTACATGTGTTAATTCGCAATCAGGGGAGAAGTCCGAAAGGTCCAAACTCATGGGGAAGTAAAATGTAATTAAGACTCTCTCCCCAACCTCTCATCTCCTTCCCTGCTCCGGTTCCCCTATTCCAATCGTTGCGACTTCTTCTTCGTCGCAACTTCTTCTTGTCGTCTTCTTCCCGTCGTCACCATCAGATCTGCGTTGAAGACAAAATGGTGGCCTCTTGTTTCCATCGAATTAGGTTTCTTCCCCCCGTCGAATGGTTAGCGTCTAATTAGGGTTCTTTGTCGAATCGTCGAATCGTAGCAGTCGTTTCCTGATTTCGTTTTAGGGTTCGCTTCCAATTTCGATGATGATTGACAATTTCAGACCACCTTGACAACCATATCCACCATCGCCGAACCAAACGCCACCGCCGAACACCACCACCCAACCAAACACTAGTCAAATAAAGAAGAGAGAGAGAGATAAGGACTTGCAGCAATACCCCCCATTTGTCCTGTTTTCCCCTCACATAAAACTCGAGCAAGGCTTGACTTCAATTTCGCTCCCTCGGATCAATTCAATTTGGGTTCAAGTAACTCCCGCTATTATCTAATCTATTAATTTTGGGTTCTTTTCATGATTACAAGTTGTTTTTTTTTTTTTTTTTTTTTTTTTGGTGGTGTAAAAATGCTTCGATTAGTTGTTTTAATGGAAACCAATGTGTTCTAAGGTTTGGTTTTGGTGAAATTGTAGTGCAAATTGGAAGGGAAGTCTCCCTTGTTTTTCTCCTTCCCATGTTTACACTTTCTTTGAACCTAAAGAACTTCAGGCAATTTGCTTACTTTGGGAAGCATTTGCTATATCTTTTTCTTCTTCTTCTTCCCACTTCCCAATACTTCAAACCAGCCAATTGCCACCTTCGGGAAGGCCTTTGCTTTTAGACAATTTGGTTGTCTAGTACTGCCAACCTTGTACACCTCGTTCAATTGTTCTGTTTTTGTTTCCATGTTTCTGTTTCTGTGCTTCTGTTTCCCATATTTCAATTTATATTTTCGTTTCTCGTTCAATTTTGTTCATTTGCTGCAGATGGATTTGGAGACAGTGTTGGAGATTGTATTTCTTTAGCGAAGGCGGCGATGTCGTGTCGTTCGGTGGTGGCGTTGTGTTGTTTGGTTAGGGGGAAGAATCGGTGGTGTTATTAAAGGTGGAGAACAAGAAGAAGAATAATAATTGACAATCAATATGGAAAATGGATTTGATATGGACATAGACTTAACGAGAAAGCCTTTCGAACTGAATTTCAAGGTCGATACTTTAAAAGGGCACATATCCATGACGGATCTGTGCTGGTGAGCTCAAGCTAAAGAACAATCAACAATGTTGTTCTCTTTGGGGCTGGTCATCGGGATTGTAATCGGCCTTGGTCTTATTATCCTCTTCATTCGATCCAAAAATGCTCGATCCAAATGTCACTCCTAGCTCTTAAGTAGAATTCTATTTGTTTAATATTTATAATTTTGCTTAAGATTTTTGAATTTGGTGTGTGAAATTTGATTTGTGGTTGGCGTTGAGTTGTGGTTGGTGTTGATGGGTTTGTTTTCTATGGTTGGCGTTGATGGATAATTGGATATGCTTAATTTCAATTTCCATTCTCTCTACATCTCTTTCTTTAATGGATGTGTTTGATGGGTATGTTTGATTTGTGATTGGTTGTGATGGTGTTAATTAACTATTTCAGAAGATAGTGAGAGAGAGACACACACACACACACAAATGAGGAAGTAGGAGGTAGGAGGAAGAGGAAGGGCGGCGACGGTGGGATAAGGGTGAGGGTGGGCTGGGAGATGATTGTAATTGTTCAAAAAATAGTTGTAAAAAGTATATTGTTAAAAAGAGTAAAGGAAAAAAAATATTTTGACCTTGGAAGTTTAGATGACTTTTCAAATTAACCCTATTGAATAAAAAAAACCAAAATGCCCTTAATGAAATGTTGATCGTTACATTGACTTTACAGAACCCGACCTAAGGGCCAATTTGGCAATATTTTGAAATGTTAAGGGCAAATGTGTCGAGTTGCAAAAGTTAGGGGTCAATTGGACAGCCGGGCCATTTGTCAGAGACAAAAAAAATCTTTATCCCTCATTTTTTAGTATTTGTTTTGTTTAAAAGCCAAAAATATTTTATCAAACGGTGCCCTAAATAATTCTAAATTCGCAAACCGGATTTCAGCAGTTGAAAATTGCTGAATATCAACAAGGTTTTTGACCCAAACCATACACCTGATTCCAGCAATATACGCATAAGCCGTGCAAGAACAATTGTCCAAACGCTGATTTTCGCAACCTCGTTCATCTTCATTGTACACAAAATCAAAATTATTGAGCAAATTCGTATGAAACAATTTTGAAAAAATGTGGTTTTTCCAACACCGAGTTGAGTCCAATTCACACAACCGCCGCTCCAATTTCCCCTTTCCCATTTTCGATTTGACCTTGGTACAAACTTTTTTAAGCACTTGCAAATCGGAGACCGGTACATTACGAAAATCTAAACAAAAACAGTCCAACCCTTAGCCGTTCATGGTGGTAGTTCTTACCCAAAAATGTTCAACCATAGCTCAAGTGAAGAACCTCCAAAGATTCGACAGCCAACAAAAATAGAAAATGAAAAAAAGGTGAGAAAGAAAAGAACTGACCAGCCAAAGAGAAGAAAGGATGAACCAAAAAGAAAAGAAAGAAATAAATAAATAAAAAATAGTCCGGAACTTGTTTTCTCATCCAAGTCAACGGCTCCCTCGCAATTCCCCAAATAATTAGTAGAAATAGAAGAGAAATATTGCACAGCTATCTTGCCAAACCAACTTTCCCTTTTTGCCTTCAAGCCTAATCAATGGAATTATCCATTAAAAAGGAAACAATTCCATTATGCCGATTTCTCCCATTTTTGGTTTTCATGCATGGCCATTAAATGGCCGATTAAAATTATCATAATCGCTCCTCTAGTGTCTCTTTTTCCAGCCATTATAGACCAAGCTTTGGTCTGTCCATCTAGACGCGTAATGTTGGGCTAGCGAGCCTGGTTCGCAGTTCGTGGGTTGGTTCAAGGGTTGAGCCTGTTTCTCCTCAATTTCTCATCCATTTTTCGCCTATTTTTTCTTTCGTGTTTCTTTATTTTCTATTTTATTCTTGCAACAATAATAAATTTTATTATTACTAATTAAAAATTAATAAAAAGATTATAAAAAATGTAGATTAAAATAAAATTGCGAACGATGAGTAATAAAGTGTCAAGTGGGATAGTGAAAACTCTCACACAATACCAATCCCGAAAAATTATCTTTAAAAACAAAGTTTCCTTTATCCAATAGCATTGCAATAATGCTATTAGATTGGACAGAAACGCTGGTTGACCATACAGTATTTTGCTTGACATTCAAAAGTGAGAGATTTCCATCATTTCCAATCTTTAGACTTGAAGTAGTGTCATTAACCGTGAGAGGGTCCTCTCTGTTTGCCACCCATGCATATCTACGTACCGAAATGTTCTTGTACCATATGCCAACATATTGTTTGCCGGAATTACCAAGACTGAAAAAGCCTAACTCGAAGATTTGTCCAGCAGAGACATGAGTTTGGCCTTCACAGAGTTGCTGGGATTTAGTCAATGTATCATTTGCAGTGGAGTGTCCTGATAGCATGATCAATATGTATGAGAACAATAAGAATGATAAAAAAGAAATGATGTTCCTTCTGATTAAACCCATTTTCTCCATAAGATGATACAGCAAAGCTGAGTGCTTCAGTAATCTACTGAAATTATGCGCTTAGTTCTGTTGATTTTTCATATTTCTTCAAGGATTATATTAGATTGTGTTTCGATAAGGGAATTGTAGGAGGGATTTCATTTGGGGGAGGGATTTCGAAATCCCTTTTTAGCAAATGCTTTGTTTGGATGTTGAAGGAGTGAATTTATGAAATCCCTTTAAGCCTCAAATGAAGGATTTGCAAATCCTTTTGAAACAGGTATCATTTCACAAATCCTTTCTTCCTCTTCTTCATCTTCGTCGCGAGATTTGCCCTGTGAAAATCGCAGTCCTTCATCTTCATGCTTCTTCCTTCGAAAATCATCGCAGCCTCGCCGTCTTCTTCGTTCGTCTTTGTTCAGAAGCCGCCTCGCCGTCATATTGGGTTCGTCATTTGTCGTCGTTCGTCTAGGGTTCGTCGTTCGTCGATTTCGTTCGTCTAGGGTTCGTCGCCTTTTTCTTCTTCTTCTTCATCTTCTTCTTGCAGTGAAGCCGAAACCCCCTTCCTCGCCTCGTTCGTTGACTTCGTCGGCTCATTCGTCGTCTCTTCTTCTTCGTCTGTCGCCACGGGTTCGCCAAAATAGGATTGGATTTCAAAAATGAAATCGATTTTGATTTCGAAATCGAATTAGAGTTCGAAATCAATTTTGAAATCTCGGTTTCGTTTTCGATTTTGAAATCGATTTTGTTCTCGGTTCAGTTTCGAATTAGGGTTCATGGATTTTGTTGTTGGATTTCGCCTCTTGTTGGTTGGTCCTTGGTTCAATTTCGGATATTGTTCTTGGTTCTTGGTTTTGGATGTTGTTCTTGGTTCATGATTGTTGGATCTGTTTGTGTTCTTTTTTTTTTTTTTTTTTTTTTTTTTTTTTTTGTTAAAAAATAGAATAAAAAAAAAATTTAAATACTTCACTTCGAATAATTATCCAAACAACAGATTTGTAAAATGAAGGGATTTCAAAATTCAGGATATTGAAATCCCTTCATTTCACAAATCTCTTGAATTTATCAAATCCCTTACCCGCAACCTTAAGGAATTCCAATCTAGCTACCATGTAGTATGTTCTGGTCAAAGGATAAAAAATATATTTTGTTTGGTCATTGCAGAAGTTACATAAATTCCTTCCCTTATATTAACTTATGGTTCAATAGATTAATTTGTTTACTATTATTCAGATTTGACCAATACTAATGGAGGGCTGACCTTTGGTAGTTGTTGCCTTTAGGAACACTAAAAAATCAATTTTCTAAGTCATATTTTTTAATTGAATTTTTTTAAGTCATATTTTGTTATTGAATTTTTTGATTTTTCATTAGCTTATTTGTTGTTTTGATTTTTTTCAGAGGTCAGACATCGCCCCCCTCTGAATTTTGTATTCTTTGAATTTATCAATAAAACTCTCCTCAGATATTCCCTTAAAAAAATCTATGACTTCAGCAATAATAGATTTGTAGAATACATATTTTTGTTTACTTTATAACCTGTTTGGTAATCGCTTCGTGTCCATTTCATGCAGTGGGATGAGAATGGGATGAAAATGATGTTTTCTTCTTAGGAACATAATCGCATTTAATAACGACAATTTTTTTTTTTAGATCTGGGAACATAATCGCGTTTGATAACGATTTTATCCAAAAAATCAAGAACGAGCCCTAAACCACAATCAAGAAATCATCAAATAATCAAACCCTAAATCCCAATCGAAATTAAAATCTTAAACTCCAATCGAAATCGAACCCTAAACCCCAATTGAAATCAAAATTGAAATCGAAATCAGGAAGTATAACCTGTCTTTTACCGTATTTCGATTTCGAAATCGAAACTCTAAGCAGACGATGAAGATGAGGACGACAACGAGGCAAAAACGATGGTGACGAACACGGTTGAAGAAAAAGAAAGACAGAGGAGGACGACGAACCAGAGGAGGACGGAGGACGCGAAGAACATGGTTGAAAAAGAAGTAGACGAAGACGATGGAGAAAGAGCATACGAAGACGACGAAGGCGATGACAGATGGAGAAGAAGCAGACGAAGACGATAAAGGTGATGGAGGATGGAGAAGACAACCATGCCTTTTTTTTTTTTTTGGTTGGGAATGTGTTGGGAATTATGAGATTTTTTATTTTTTTTTTGTTTCTCACTTCTTAAGAAAAAGTGGGAATGATTCTTGGTTTTGGGATGAGAATGGGAACGGAAACAAATTTACCAAACGCTATGTCCAAACAGAAATCCCAAAATCTGGAAATGGGATGAGAATTTTTGCGATGAGAACGATTACTAAACGGGACCTTAGGGTTTGTTAACTATTTCGTGCCCATCCCAAGCTGCGGGATGAGAATTGGATAAGATGGCATGAAAATTCTATTTCCTTCTTGGGAATAGAATTGCGTTTGGTAACGACATTTTTTTTTTTTATCTAGAAACAGAATCGCGTTTGGTAATGATTTTATCTAAGAAATCAAGAACGAACCTTAAACCACAATTAAGAAATCATCAAGCAATCAAAACTTAAACCCCAATCGAAATCAAAATTCTAAAATTCAATCGAAATCAAAATTGAAATCCTAAACCCCAATCGAAATCAAAATCCTAAACCCCAATTGAAATCGAAACCATTTCGACAATCGAAATTCGATTTGGGTTTCGATTTTGAAATGGAAATCGAAACCATTTCAACAATCGAAATCTGATTTGGATTTCGATTTCAAACGAAACCCTAAATCGAATCAAGGAGCAGACGACCGAACAACGAAGAACCAGACAACAACGAGCGAAATCAACGAAGACAAAAAACAACGATGATGAGCACAATGACAAAAAACAATGGCGACTAGTGGTAGGTGCGTAAAAGCACGCCTCTACTTACGCTCGTAAGTATACGAGGTCTAAAGATTTAATATAGTGGATCTTTGAAGATCGGATATCGTTCCCACAGAGAAAAGTGTGAATAATTGATTTGAATACCGCAATTGACGTAGTCTCATGTTATCCTGACGACGGAAGACGTGAATTGAAATTAAACTGAGCTAAACTACAATTAGTGGGTTAATTCTAACTAAGTTGATTAATTAGGGATTGATTTCGTTCACTTAATACACGTTTGATTTCGTTCGGTTAACAATAACGGAGTTTAAGTATCCGACAATCTCGGTTCGTAAACTCCTCCGCCATCTCTTCCGAGTGTAAGACGGGGGAATACACGACTTCGTGTCGACGAAGAGGTCCCCCTCAATGTCTTAACGACTCTAGGCCGCGTGAGTCTTGACCCAACGTCATCGACTGCACACTAACTAACGCCCTCCCGGGTCATTAGGTCGTAACGATGTGTTTATCCTAGTCCGAATTCAGGGTTACCTCTCCCGAGTGTCAAACCCTAGATTCTCAAATCCAATCTTAATACCGTTACAAGCATATTAAGATCGTCATCAAATGATGAACACAATCGGACTTAAAACAACAACCGTTAAAGAAACGTATATTAAACCAAACAAGTATTTACGCAACTACACATTTCCCTAACTAATCTCTAAATTACACTAACATGTTCTTAGCCAATACAACATTTAATCAAGAGGAGATCATCATTATCAACTATAAACATTAAATACAAAGATGGAAACAAGGGAAGCAAAGCCAAATCTCAAAGTGGAGTAGTCCACTTGCCAAAGAACGATCCTCCCGAGCTTCCTCTTCTCGCTGGATGAACTTCCTCTTTCGGCTCTTCAAGGATTGGCCAAGAACACTTCCTAAACTAATCTAATCTACTTTCTAAATTACCTAAACCGAACTAAGGTGGAAGGAGAGCTCTCAAGATGTCAACCGGAGCCTCCTCTCACGTCTAAGGGGTCCAAGCCTTCTTGAGCAATTGGGGGAGAAAGGGGTTTTATAGGAAAGGGTTGAAAATATCTTCAAAATATCTGAAAACAGATATTTCTGTGCAGAGTGTCACTGCCTAAACGGTGGTTCACCGCTTGGGCAGTAGATTTAAGTCGGTTAACTTCTGTCGGTAACTTGCCTAAGCGGTGGTTTTTCCGCTTAAGAAGTAGCGTTGGCATATTATTCTGATCTTTTCTCGCCTAAGCGGTGGTTCAGCCCTTTAGCACTCCAACATTCTGCCTCTTTTCTGCCTAAGTGGTGGAACTTCCGCTTAGGCGGTGGTCTTCATTCACCGAAACCCTGTTTTGCACATTTCGTTCACCGTTTCTCCACCGTTTTCACTTGTTTCTCGCCTCGCCCTTTGACGTCCTTTCCCTGTTCTACTCTAAAATACACTAAAACACAATTAAATATAACTAAAATGCTTGAGAACTAATAAATCCGGTTTAGAAATAGATAGGTTTTTCACACCTATCAATACCCCCAAACTTAGAATTTTGCTAGTCCTCAAGCAAAACACTAACACTAAACTAAACTAACTAATAAACTAACCAACTAAAAATGAAAAATTAAACTAACACGAAAGAAGTATATGCATGTAAATATAAAGTTCAATCGAAATGACCAATTTGTTCCTCCCTCAACATCCCTAAATTTGATCAAGTTCAGGAAGTATCTCACACCAAGTGGTGTTCTAGAATTTCAACTATCAATATCAATAAAAACCATTCTAGATCCATTTGAAGTGTGTGTCTGAGAACTCAAGTGTATAACTAGTCAAATACCGGATTCGATTATTCAATCGTTAAGCTCATAATTTAAACCGTTGAAGGATTCAGGAAAACCATACGCTTGATTGGAGTCTACTATCCACTAATGTAGGCTCGGATATTCATAGAGATCAATAGGGCTTGGTTTGGCTTTGGAGAACGACCACGGGTATCACTGGAATAAAAATAGCAAATTGGTTTAATCGATCGATACCCGAAGTAAAATCGTTTGTCGCTATCCTCTCTCATGACCCCACCACATTTAAAGTACAATTCTGAATAAGAAATGAAAATCCTGGTATTTACTTGTCGAAAGAGAAGAAAATGAAAAATTATCTTCATTTTTTTTTAACAACATATTCCTGAATTAAGTCGAATAATTACAGTTTTAGGAGAGTGCAAAAAGAAGTTAGAAAAACACACCCCTAAACTTATTCGAATTTGTAAAATTTTAGGAATATGTAAAAAGAAATTATAGAAACACACCCCCACACTTATTTTAGGAGTGTGCAAAAAGAAATACAAAAGTGACAAGTGAATACACTGATACCGAATCAAATAAAAATTCATTCGAAACCCTACCACTCACTTGATTTCACTCAATTTTGAAAATTAGGCTTAGCGACATTGGGTTAGGAAAAATTTAAATGAAAAGAGTATTTGAACGTTTTCAGAATTGATTACGTTATCGGCTTCAACAGGGGAAATAAGGAATGAAAATTTTCAGGTTAGTTACAATGGTTCAAGCGAAAAATTGACGGCCTAAATCACGTCTCCGGAATTACCTTGCCTAGGATTCCGTCTCAAATTTTCCCCAAATCAAGTTCTAGTTTCCTCATTTTCTATGATGAACTTAATATCGAATAATCAACATCTAATCATTCAGATAATTATACATTGAGTTCAAATGTCGTGCAATTTTCAGATCGAGATAATTTTTACCCAATCGACATGTTAAGCACACAAAACACACCAGGAAGGTATTACCCCCGACCTTAATATGCAATTAGGGGATAATTCTCATTATCAGGTCTTGGCCCAAATGAACTCACATCTAACATGCAAACACAACTTTATACATACACGAATCTAAACTAAATCTAATACTAACATACATAAATTAATCTAATCACTAAACATGCAAAAACAAAAATTAAACTAACTAAACCAAAAATTTAAACTAAAACATTCATAAAAAAAAAATACATACATAAACTTAAATTTGTACATCAAATTTTTTTCATTTTGTTCAAAAAATAATAATAATAATTGTTCATCATTTTCTACAAAAAGTCAAAATGGATGAACATCCACTAAACTATCATCCAATCCATACCATCTAGGTCTGAAAATGACAGTGTTCCAATATCAGCGACCCAATAAACATATAGCATGCTTGCACACAAAATGGGTTAAACACATACCTAGGGAATAAGACTTATTCCCTACTGTTCACCTGACAGGAAATTCCTCTCCACCACTATCACGTCGGAATGGAAATTGTGGCGGTTGCAAAAAGTGCGGCAGCAATGCCAAAGCGGTCGAACATGAACCTGTGGATTTAATCTGGTGCACACACTAATCACAACGTTTCAACAAAATATGAAAATGTAGCATGCAATTTTGTTTTACACAATTTAACAATCCATAGAAACTAAGTTATTACCAAAAATCGAACCAAAATCCCAAAGTGATAAAGAAAATTATGAACATGGGGTTGAAAATTGATTTGTAGTGGATGATTTGGGGTGGAAATCACAAATTTTGGTTATGGACGGATGATTTTTGAGTATTAGAACGGTTTGGAAGTGAGGTTTTAGAGAGAAGGTGGAGGTTTTGGGGGAAGGAACCTTGCGATTTCAATTTTTGAATGAACAGGGGTTGTTTAACTACAGAAGGTCCACCGCTTAGGCGGTGGAGCTCTTTTCTTAAAAAAAAAACTTTCTGACAAAATTCTGCCTAAGCGGTGGTTTTTACGCCTAAGTGAAATTACACCAGTGTGCAAACATTTTGTTCTGCTGTAAATCCGCCTAGGCGGTGGAGTGTATTTTGAAAATTTGGTGCATCTTGTATTTTAACTGCCTAAGCGGTGGTTCACTGCTTGGGCGGTGGGCCTATTTTGCTGAAAAACACCCACTCTGTATTTTTACCGCCTAAGCGGTGGTTCACCGCTTGGGCGGTGGGCCTGCAGCTCCCACTTTCATGTTTTTCTCAAATTTTCAAAAGACGGCTCTACCCCGTACGTTTTTACTTCGCTTGTTCAACGTGTTTAAACTTAAAATACTTCCCCAAGTATCTAAATTCCTAAATTCATTTCCGAACACGTTCCGAAGCCATGCCGGCTTCCAAAAAGAATAAATAATCAAATAAATAGTAACAAAAATTGGGTAATTTGATACCCTAAGTTTTATTTCAAAAAAAAAAAAAATAACGCTTGAGTTACCGCCCGCAGCTGGACTTTTGTGTCACTAAGTATTTTTCACCAAAATTCCCCATAGACAAGGAATTTGGGCTCAAATGCTCAGTCGGATCAAGATCATGGCTTGAAGTCGGCTTTTCCTTTCAGTCCTTATCATTTTCAACATAAGCTCGATCTCGAGATTGAGAATTAACCTTCTTCATCTTTTCTCACACAGCTTGATCTCATTAACACAATGAAATAAAAATAAAAATTAAAAACAAACAAAAATAAATGTCAGGATTAACACTTGACTACTTAGTCGCAATATCAACTTAGAATTCACACTAATCCCATGTCAACAAGGCCAAAAACTTGGTGCGTTGACGGAACTAGGATACAATACATTTGTTTTTCCTATTTAAAACTTAAGTTATGAGCCGTTACCGCATTTCTTTTGCAATATTCAATTAAAATTCAAACTAATCCTCGGCAACGGCGCAAAAAACTTGGTAGGTGCGTAAAAGCACGCCTCTACTTACGCTCGCAAGTATACGAGGGCTAAAGTTTTAATATAGTGGATCTTTGAAGATCGGATATCGTTCCCACAGAGAAAAATGTGAATAATTGATTTGAATACACTAATTGACGTAATCTCGTGTTATCCTGACGACGGAAGACGTGAATTGAAATTAAACTAAGCTAAACTACGATTAGTGGGTTAATCTTAACTAAGTTGATTAATTAGGGATTGATTTCGTTCACTTAATACACGTTTGATTTCGTTCGGTTAACAATAACGGAGTTTAGGTATCCGACAATCTCGGTTCGTAAACTCCTCCACCACCTTTTTTGAGTGTAAGACGGGAGAATACGCGACTTCGTGTCGACGAAGAGGTCCCCCTCAATGTCTTAACGACTCTAGGCCGCGTGAGTCTTGACCCAACGTCATCGACTGCACACTAACTAACGCCCTCCCGGGTCGTTAGGTCGTAACGATGTGTTTATCCTAGTCCGAATCCAAGGTTACCTCTCCCGAGTGTCAAACCCTAGATTCTCAAATCCAATCCTAATACCGTTACAAGCATATTAAGATCGTCATCAAATGATAAACACAACTGGACTTAAAACAACAACTGTTAAAGAAACGTATATTAAACCAAACGAGTATTTACACAACTACACATTCCCTAACTAATCTCTAAATTACACTAACATGTTCTTAGCCAATACAACATTTAATCAAGAGGAGATCATCATTATCAACTATAAACATTAAATACAAAGATGGAAACAAGGGAAGAAAAGCCAAATCTCAAAGTGGAGTAGTCCACTTTCGCCAAAGAACGATCCTTCCGAGCTTCCTCTTCTCGCTTGATGAACTTCCCCTTTTGGCTCTTCAAGGATTGGCCAAGAACACTTCCTAAACTAATCTAATCTACTTCCTAAATTACCTAAACCGAACTAAGGTGGAAGGAGAGCTCTCAAGATGTCAACCGGAGCCTCCTCTCACGTCTAAGGGGTCCAAGCCTTCCTGAGCAATTGGGGGAGAAAGGGGTTTTATAGGCAAGGGTTGAAAATATCTTCAAAATATCTGAAAACAGATATTTCTGTGCAGAGTGTCACCGCCTAAGCAGTAGTTCACCGCTTGGGCGGTGGCTTTAAGTTGGTTAACTTCTGTCGGTAACTTCGCCTAAGCGGTGGTTTTTTTCGCTTAGGCGGTAGCTGTTGGCATATCATTATGATCTTTTCTCGCCTAGGCGGTGGTTCAGCCCTTCAGCACTCCAACATTCTACCTCTTTTCCGCCTAAGCGGTGGAACTTCCGCTTAGGCGGTGGTCTTCATTCACTGAAACCCTGTTTTGCACATTTTGTTTACCGTTTTCACTTGTTTCTCGCCTCACCCTTTGACGTCCTTTCCCTGTTCTACACTAAAACACAATTAAATATAACTAAAATGCTTGAGAACTAACAAATCCGGTTTAGAAATAGATAGGTTTTTCACACCTATCAACTAGCGAACGACGATGATGAGCAAATGATGAAGAGGACGAACGGAGCAGACGAAGCAGATGAATGAAGACGATCCCGTTTGGTAGCCGTTTCTGCCTATCCCATGCAGTGGGATGAGATGAGATGAGAATTGTGTTTCTTTCATGAGAACATAATCGCGTTTGGTAATAACAATTTTTTTATTTTTTTTTTAGATTTGAAAACAGAATTGCGTTTGATAACAATTTTATCTAAGAAATCAAGAACGAATTCTAAACCACAATCAAGAAATCATCAAGCAATCAAACCCTAAACCCCAATTGAAATCAAAATCCTAAAATCCAATCGAAATCAAAATTAAAATCCTAAACCCCAATCGAAATCAAAATGAAAATCTTAAACCCCAATTGAAATCGAAACCATTTCGACAAGTGAAATCCGATTTGGGTTTCGATTTCGAACGAAACCCTAAATCGAACCAAGGAGCAGACGACCGAATAACGAAAAACTAGACTACGACGAGCGAAATCAACAAAGACGAAGGAACGACGAAGAACAATGATGATGAGCACGACGACGAAGAACAACGGCGACGAGCGAACGACGACGAGCGAACGATGAAGAGGAAGAATGGAGCAAACGGAGCAGATGAACGAAGACGAAGAAGACGAACGAATATGAAGAAGAGGACGCCATTGATGGATGAGGACGACGACGAACCAAGACAAACGAATGCGAAGAACAAAGAAGAAAACAAAAGAAGAAAAAAAGAGAAAGAAAAGAGGGCTACCAAAGTTTGAAGGGAGGTCTCACTAACAAATAAAAAAAGACCAGCGTGTCCCTTTAAAGAATGGGAATGAGATGGGAAATAATTGGCACAATTTTTTTTTCTTTTTCATTTTTATACAAAAAGTAGATACAATTCTCATTTTTAGAATGGAATGAAAACGGAAATAAAAGTTTACCAAACAGTATGTTCAAAAATAAATCTCAAAAATTTAAAAATGAAATGAGAATTTGTGGGATAGAAGTGGTTACCAAACGCCCCCTTAGTTTCTTCCCACCGTTTTCTGTAAGGCTCTCCACGAAATTCGGTTTGCATTAAATTATTGCTTAAATCATAATCAGCAGCACCTTTGACATCATTATTATTTTTTAAGACATTTTCAGCAACTACTTTAATTGACGCTTTATAACCCTTAGATTATAATCAGTAGGACTTTGACCTCATTATTATTTGTTAAGACATTTTCAGCAACTAGTTTAGTTGTCGTTTTCTAACCCTTCAACTTAATGCTAGGGGGTACCACGACAGTCATCACAAACTGTCTACATGTTTTCTTTATTTGGCAAATTACAAATTTAGCTATCGTATTTGCACTCATATCAATTTTTTTTTTCTCATCAAAGTGATCATCGTATTTACACAAAATTTTTGAAGTGACTCTTCTGTAAAAAAAAAAAAAAGGATTAACTTTGACGGATTTAAGGCATTTGGCTTGTGGTGGCCGCAATTACGCGTCGTCACGTTCACCGCAAGTGTACGAGTCAAGTTTTAGTATAGATCGGGAGATTCAGGGTTATCGTGTCCACAGGGATTGGTTGTGATTATTATCGATTATCGTGATTATCATAACCTAATTTTATCTAGGCGAAAATAAATAGAATAAAATCAAATATTAATATTAATTTAATTAAACTAACTAAGTTAACTATACTAATATTATATTGAGATAGTTTTGAGAGAATAAATTATTTAGAGATTAACTTCGTTTACGAACACGTGTTCGATCTCGTTTTAGTTTATGTTAACGGCGTTCGACTTATCCGACAATCTCAGTTCGTAAACTCTCCCGCCACCTCTCCTGAGTGTAAGATGAGGGAATACGCGATTTCGTGTCAACGAAGAAGTTCCCCTTAACGTCTTAACGACCCTAGGTCACGTGAGTCACGCCCCAACGTCATTGATTGCACAAAATGCAAATCCTTCCCGGGTTATTAGATCGTCGCGTTGTGTTTACTCTATCGACAATCTCAGTTCGTAAGCTTTCCCACCACCTCTCCTAAGTGTAAGATGAGGGAATACGCGATTTCGTGTCAACGAAGAAATCCCTCTCAATGTCTTAACGACCCTAGGTCACGTGAATCTTGCCTCAACGTCATCGATTGGCCACAATCCAATTCCCTCCTGGGTTATTAGATCGTCGCGTTCCCTAGTCCGAATTCGGGATTATCTCTCCCGAGTGTCAAACCCCGAATTCTCAATATATCCATCTAAGCATAATAAAAAAACAATACGATAAATACAATCAAAATAAGGAAGAACAACCGCTAACGAGACATAAACTCAATCAAACAACATATTCATAAATATAGTGTTAATCCCTAAACAACTTATGTTGAGCCAATGGCCATAACCATATATACAATGTAAAATGGACTAAACATACCCAACAACTACTAAAATGAAGAAAACAAAGAAACGAAATGAAAGAACTTAGCCGATATCTGAAGATTTGGCGCTAAAATCGCTGAACAATCACTTCCTTTTTCTTCTTCCACCTCGGGTTGTGAGCTTTTCCTCAAAAATCTCTCAAACTCACCCTAAATATATTCTAAGGGCCTTAGGGGGTGATAAAATCGGAAGAGAGGAGGAGATGAGGTTTTTTTTTAGGGCTCAAAATATCTAAAAATATCTTAAGTCTGTGCAGAGGTGATCGCCGCGGCGGTGGGATTCACCGCCGTATGGTGGGTATGTCGATTAGTAATCGCCACAGCGGTGGAGGAGGTGGTGGAATTGGTGACCATCCTGGATTTTTACCGCCGCGGCGGAGGGCTTCTTTTCAGAATATTGTCACCTTACTTGTTTTTCCACCGTTCTCGATACGATTTGATCGTTTATACTCCGTTTTCCTACCTTTTTACCACACACATTTGTTTTAATACAAAAAGAATAAAAACATATTAAAACGTACTAAACGGACTCGAAAACTAACAATGTTCAGTTTGGAAATAGATAGATAATTTACACCTATCAGCTTGCACATGCAAATTTCAGGGGTGTAAATGTAATTTTCTTTCTTCTACTCTTTTTTTTTTTTTTTTTTTTCCGTCTCTTCCATTGTTCCAATTCATCCCGCCGGAGGAAGCCGCCTTTGCTTACGACGGCGCCGGTCACTCCGTGGACCCAAGGCCAAGACCAACTTCCCCTTGTAGATTATAAGGAACAGTCCATTCATTTGAACCACCTACAGTAAATTGAAAATACACTACCTCCATGATTCAACACCATTAGGCTAATAATAGAGAGCCCCAATGCTCCATTTTCATAATTTGATCTCAAAATTGAAGTAGCCATTGATGAAAAAAAACAGAGCTTCACAATCAAAATTTTGGGTTTGTTTCTTCTTTTCAATCGAAAATCTGGGTTTTTTTTTTTTTCTCCTTTTTCTTTTGAAAAAAAGAAGAAGAAGAAAGATTTGAATGAAGTGCAAAAAACAACAGTGCTGTCATTGGCTAACCATGAGGAATCGCTATATATATACAGGAGCAATATGCGGCACCTCTCAACTTTAAAGGGTTGTAGGTGACAAAGTTAGAGCTCAGGCCAGAAAATGGAAGGCTGATGAAGGTGAGGCACCGGTACAAAATCAGACCAACTCCAACACCGATTGAGTTTCCAAGAGACCATTCTTCATTGCAATTGGAGGAAAAGAAAAACGATTCTCCAACACTACTCAAAAACGATTTCAAATTTCTTGCTAAAAAAGCTCAAATCGACGCTGAGCTTGATAAAATGAAGAAAATGACCGCAAAAGAAGCGGCTGCAGCAGCTGCTCAAGCAGTGGCTAAAGCAGAAGCTGCCATTAAAGAAGCCGAAGAGGCTGAAAAGGAAGCAGAGGCAGAAGCAGCTCGATGTTTCACTGAAGCAGCAAGAAAAGCTTCAAAATGGGGTTCTCTCTATGGCGAAAATTTCCCGAAAAATGTTTGGAACACAACACCAATCTGCCTTTCCGTTGGATCGAGAGACGCTCGCCGGGGACTTTTCTTCTCCCTCTGACGGCCTTCCGCCGTCCTACCCAGACGCCACTGAAGACATCCCGGCGCTTCTCTCTCTGGTGAAGGACCTTGGCCAGCCTTAGAGACCACCACCCTCCCAGCGGCGCACAACCACCAGTGGGTCACTCTGTCTGCTCTCTCCAAACCCGCTTCTCTCTCTACTCTCTCTCTCTCTAAAACCTCATTCTCTCTACTCTCTCTCTAAAACCGGATCTGGACGTTGGTGTTTGGGAGTCTCGCGAAGGGGGAGCGGCGCCAGCGGTTTTGATTCTGCGGAAGGGATGAAGAAGAAGAAGAGACGAAGACTGTCGGCGGGATGAATGGACCTGGAACACATTGGCAGGAAAAAAAAAATCAAAATTACATTTACACCCCTGGAATTTGGAGTTGTTTACATTTTTATTATTTTTTTAAAACAAAATTACTTAAATAGTATTGTTTGAAACTTAATTACCGAACTAGTGTTAGCCGGGTTTCGGATCCCCGGGTATCTAAACATGGGGTTCAGAACCCCGTGTATGCATATTGGGTGCCGTATACCCGAGGATCCGATCCCCGAATATAATTTTTTTTTTTTTCTTTAATACATCATACCCAGGGATCCGATCCTCGGGTATACACAGTACCCAGGGATCGGATCCCCGAGTACCAAAAAAAAAAAAAAAATTAATTTTGTCGGGAACGGGCGTCACCCGTTCCCGAGCAACCGCTGCAGGCTGCCTGCCTGCAGCCTGCAGCAGACATGACATGAGATGACCAAGCGTCATCTCATGTTGAAAAATTTGAACTACAAAATTTTGAAATTTTGTACCGTTTGGAGTCCGAAATCTAGCGTAAATTCTCTATAAATTCTCTACAATTGTTTCTATCAAATTTATTCTTTTGATAATTTTTTCTTCTTCTTCACTAAACACAATTGGTTTCTTCAAAATATCTTCCCCTATTGGAGGTAAGTTTATTTTTTGTGTTTTGTTTAATTTATTTATTAGTTTAATCTATTATAATTGGTTGGTTAATTAATTTCTCTACAAGTTTCTCTATCAATTTAATTAAATTTTATTTTTTAAATGTGTTTAAAAAAATTATTTTATTATTAAAAAAAATTTCTTCTTCAATAATTTAGTATTTCAGTTAAAAAATTTAAAGATTAAAAAATGTACACGGTGAGAGATTTGTATCGTTCAATGGGACATTATTGGCTTTTGGAAGATGAATATTCATACTCTTTCGATCCAAGAGTTCGTTACTCTTCACGGTGGATTGCAAGAATGTGGGAGGAATACACTTATCGTGTCAACCAATCTGAGATTATAGTGGACGGATGCAGGCAATATAATATTCCAATAGTGCATCAATTGACTAGAACAATGCCAATAGACACGGCGTGCATAACCTTCAGATGGCGTTGCATAGGTACCGCGAAGAAAATAACCGAATGCAAATTCGAATTTTTCGACATGAGCTTGAAACGACAGCACGTGAGCGTCTCGAACAAGGTTTGGTTGTCGAAGCGCGTACTTACATGAGATGCGCAAGAAAACCTCAATATCAGTCAGATATTGAAATGTCTGATGATGAGAGTGATGTTTAATACTTTCGCGTTGATGAATTGCAGTTTAACTATGTATTTTCTTCGAAGTCTAATGTATCGGTTCAATGTTAAATTATAAATAACGCTACTTCTACCGAACAACTGATTTTCTCTCTTTCAATTGGTAGGTAGTGTTGGGTTAGTTTTTTTTAGTTAAGTCTCGTGTACATAAGTCTCTTTCAATAATTATGTTTTTAAAAAATCTAATTTTTTTATGCAGTATAATATTTGGAAACAAACTATTCAACCTATAATTTTCGTGATATCTTCAAATATTAATTCAAGTGAAGAAAGCTCATTTGGTTTTTTAAGTGAGGAGAACTCGTACAATGTTTGGGGTTGGCCTGGACCATGGGATCACCAAAGATGTTGGATTCTACGACCATACTATGATGACTATTGGAGTGATCAAGACACCAACCCGACAGAGTATCGGGTCAGTCTACGCCAAGAATGGGAATACAGGGTGAATGAGTCTGACAACCTTGTATCTCGTTTGAGAGATCTGAATGCACCAGTTCCTTATCGTAGAAGTCTTCAGATGCCTAGACGATGTATAATTGATGACACAACCGAGATCGAAGATACAATTACACAAATTCGCCTGGAGAATAATCGAATGTTATTACGCAGGAATCGATATTATCTACTACAACTAGCCAATGAAATGGCTGCCGCAAGTAACAGAGTACTATCTCCAAGCGAATACCATAACGTCATGAATAATAATGAATATTTATCTGAGGGGTACATGTCAAATGAAGAATAAATATTTTTTTTGTAGTTCAATTGTCATTTTAAGTGTTTTTTTGTAACTATTTTCTTGATTTTATATATTGTATTTCTTATTTATTGTCTTTTTTATGGGTTTTGTACCGAACACTGCTAAACATGATTCTAATTTATGTAATATTTTTTTATGTTTATAATTAATTATACTTACATTTCCATAGAAAGCTGTTGATCTACCGTATATATTGCTTCTGAAATGGATAAAACATTGAAATGAGAGATCGAATAAGAAATTGTTAGAAAGCATACAAAGTGAAAATTGGTTAAAATGAATATATATATATATATATATATATATATATATATATATATAGAGAGAGAGAGAGAGAGAGAGAGAGAGAGAGAAAGAGAGAGAGAGAGTTCTTGACATAAAAAATATATTTATAAAATTTAATTTCTGAAAACATGGTGGTTGAATCTTATTTACGGATATGAGAGTAAAACGTAGATAAAAAATGCGTTTTTATAAAAACGCAATTCCTTTTTTTGCGTTGAAAAAAAAAATGAAAAACGCATTTAGAAAATGCGTTTCTCAAAGAAAAAATAAATAAATAAATAAAAATGAAATGAAAAAATGCCTTTCTAAAATAATAATAATAATAAAAAAAAAAAAACAAATTGCCGACAGGTTTACCCCCCCAAAAAAAAAAAAGTTTTGGCACGATAATTTTCGGCAACTTTGAATTGATTAACGGTGATTTATCGATATTTTAAATAAATCTAATTTTTTTGTGCATAAATTACGTTCGAAACACTCCATAATACTTTTTACAACACTAAAAACGGACAAGTGGATGAATTGTAAAAAATCGCCAAAGTTGACCAGATGAATTGTAAAAAATCGCCAAAGTTGCCCAAAAAAATTCCGTCGTTATCGAAATAGCTCATCTGGTCAACTTTGGCGATTTTTTAAAATTCATCCACTTATCCGTTTTTAGTGTTGTAAAAAGTATTATGGAGTGTTTCGAACGTAATTTATGTAGAAAAAATTTGGTTCATTGTATTTTCAAATTTGATTTGCAGCACCCGCCTTCCAAGTAAGATCTTTCAAATGTTGATTTTTAGCGAACGTGTTAAAATTGCTGCAAAGGTGACGTAAACAATATCGATGATATCGGACGGGCTCGTTCGGTTGGTTAAGCCACATGTTGTCAACCGCACTAAGAATGCCCCCGTGTTTGTCAGATATCAATGTTACCTCAGGACGATCTTTAACGATATGGCGCTTAAGCATGTAAATGAATCATTGCCAGCAACGATAGTCCTCCTTCGGTACGATGGCAAAAGCCAAAGGATAATACTTATTGGACGGTGTCATTCCAGTGGCAATTAGGATATTCCCCTCGTATTTACCGTACAAATGGGTGCCGTCAATCGTGACAACAGGCCGACAATAATGCCATCCGTCAATTGAAGGTTTGAATGCCCAAAACAACATGTCAAACGTCATGTAACTAGGCATATCAGTCGGAATAGTGCTCCACTCGATAATCGTACTCGGGATGTAGTGCTGTAATGCGACCATAAACTTCGACAACTTTAGATATGATTCGTCCCAATCTCCGAACACAATCTCAATGGCTTTAGATCTGGCCAACCAAGCTTTTCGATAGGAGATGGTGAATCCGTGAGACTGTTTCACGGAAGCCACGATAACACTCATCTTTAATTTTGGATCCTGTTCGACTTGTCCAAATATTAAGTTTGAAATAAAATCAAGGTCCAAATTTTTATGATCTAATACCGTTTGATTAAAAAAACATGTGTGTTGGCCCTCGTATTGCGTAATCTGGAACATACCGTGGCTTTCTTTTATAATCGCACGTAACCTCCAACCGCATCCATGCATGCATTTAGCCACCAACACCTTCTTGGTCGATTCCACCACACGATACTCTTTGTTCTTCATGATGTGGTAAAACTTGACGGCGTGCTTGACATGTTTCTTATTTTTAAAGACGATACCGATACGAAATTCGTCCATCTCCGTTGTCCAGAAATTTTTCTACAACTTCGGCTCGTATTTCGCCAAGACATCTTCATTGCCCCACTCCAAGTTATTGAAAAATGGAATAACCTTTTCCAACTCAAATTGTTGACTCTCACTCTCTTTCCCGCTTGGCCCAACATCTAGATCTTCATCCCTATTCCCATCATCCTCGAGCTCCAACACAACATCTGCATCTAACTCTTCTTCTGACACACCGTGACTATCAAGTGTATCAAACTCACCACCATAATTACTTGTATTGTATTGCGGTGGATTAGTTGGTGAAAAATGGTGATGTGGAGTAACAGAACTGGTGCCATAATCACGATGTTGTTCTGGAATGTAGGGGTGGGACAGTGTAATCAGAATGATATTGTTCTAGTTGGTTAAAAAAAAAAACGTTTTTTGCTTTACAAAAGTTAAAAAAATAATATGATTTTTATCTTTTTCCGGTTTTTTTTTTTTTTTTTTTTTTTTTTTTTTTTTTTTTTTTTTTTTGTTTTACAAAACTTTAAAAAAATTAATTAAATAAAATAAACTAATTTTTACCCTATTTTTTTATAACAATTTTGTTTTTATTTTTTTAATAACATATTCATTATTTTTTCGGAAAATAAAATTAAAAATTAAAATAAACGATTTTTTTTGGAAAAAGTTAAAATAAACTAATTTTTTTCCATATTTTTTTAATAACAAATTCTTTTATTTTTTTTCAAAAACAAAATTAAAAAATTAAAAAAAACGTTGTTTGTTTTGGAAAAGTTAAAAAAATAATATGATTTTTTTTCTTTTTCCGTTTTTTTTTTCTGTTTTAAAAAACTTAAAAAAAATTAATTAAATAAAATAAACTAATTTTAACCCTATTTTTTTTATAACAATTTTGTTTTTATTTTTTAATAACACATTCATTATTTTTTCGGAAAATAAAATTAAATATTAAAATAAACGATTTTTTTGGAAAAAGTTAACTAATTTTTTAATAACAAATTCTTTTATTTTTTTTTCGAAAAAAAAAATTAAAAAATTAAAAAAAACGTTGTTTGTTTTGGAAAAGTTAAAAAAATAATATGATTTTTTTTCTTTTTCCATTTTTTTTTCTGTTTTAAAAAACTTAAAAAAAATTAATTAAATAAAATAAACTAATTTTTACTCTATTTTTTTTATAACAATTTTGTTTTTCATTTTTTTAATAACACATTCATTATTTTTCGGAAAATAAAATTAAAAATTAAAATAAACGATTTTTTTGGAAAAAGTTAAAATAAACTAATTTTTTTCTTTATTTTTTTAATAACAAATTCTTTTATTTTTTTTCAAAAAAAAAAATTAAATAATTAAAAAAAAACGTTTTTTGTTTTACAAAAGTTAAAAAAATAATATGATTTTTTTCTTTTTCCGTTTTTTTTTTTTTTCTATTTTACAAAACTTTAAAAAAATTAATTAAATAAAATAAACTAATTTTTACACTATTTTTTTATAACAATTTTGTTTTTATTTTTTTAATAACACATACATTATTTTTTCGGAAAATAAAATTAAAAATTAAAATAAACGATTTTTTTGGAAAAAGTTAAAATAAACTAATTTTTTTCCCTATTTTTTTAATAACAAATTCTTTTCTTTTTTTTTCTCGAAAAAAAAATATTAAAAAATTAAAAAAAACTTTGTTTGTTTTGGATAAGTTAAAAAAATAATATGATTTTTTTTTCTTTTTCCGTTTTTTTTTTTTCTGTTTTAAAAACCTTTAAAAAAAATTAATTAAATAAAATAAACTAATTTTAACCCTATTTTTTTAAAACAATTTTGTTTTTATTTTTTTAAAAACACATTCATTATTTTTTCGTAAAATAAAATTAAATATTAAAATAAACGATTTTTTTGGAAAACGTTAACTAATTTTTTTCCCTATTTTTTTAATAACAAATTCTTTTATTTTTTTTCGAAAAAAAAAATTAAAAAATTAAAAAAAACGTTGTTTGTTTTGGAAAAGTTAAAAAAATAATATGATTTTTTTTTCTTTTTCCGTTTTTTTTTTCTGTTTTAAAAAACTTAAAAAAAATTAATTAAATAAAATAAATTAATTTTTTTCCCTATTTTTTTTATAACAATTTTGTTTTTATTTTTTTAATAACACATTCATTATTTTTTCGGAAAATAAAATTAAATATTAAAATAAACGTTTTTTTTCGAAAAGGTTCAAATAAACTAATTTGTTTCCCTATTTTTTTTAATAGCAAATTCTTTTATTTTTTTTCGAAAAAAATAAAATTAAAAAAAAAAACGTTTTTTGTTTTGGAAAAGTTAAAAAAAATAATATGATTTTTTTTCTTTTTCCGTTTTTTTTTTTTTTTTTTTTTTTTTTCTGTTTTAAAAAACTTAAAAAAAGATAATTAGAATCCTCTTTTATGAGTAGAACCCTCTATTTTTTTTTTTATCAAAATAAAGACCTTATGGTGTGACCCTTCAAAATAACTATTTTGTTTTCACGTGAGCATCTACTAAGTCTACTTTCCGCATGCCTTTAAATTATTCTTTGTAAAGTTCTATGCGAGCTAAACTATCATTTAATTAACATGTACACATTTTAACTACTTAAATTATTATTTAATTAGCATGCATACATATTAATACTAACTAAATTAACAACTAAACTAATTCATTAACTCATTTATGTAGCATAGCAATAAGTAAATTAAATAAAACATAACAAAACTATTTAATCAAATTTAACTAATAAATAAATTAAACAAAACATAATAAATAAACTTACCTCCTAATAGGAAGAAAAAACCGAAGTGAAGAAGACGAAATCAAATGGTAGAAGTAATCAATCTCAACTCAATAAGCTACAATCAATCTCAACTCAATTCTAACTTGTAAAAAAAAAATTACTCAAGCTCTCAAGTCATTTGTAAGTTATAAAAAAAAAAATAACCGAAGCTTTTATAGAGGAAACGGACGTGAAACGGAGTAAAAAATTTTCACATAATTTACACTGTTTAGGTCAACATGAGATGACCCTTCTCATGTCATGTCCGCTGCAGGCTGCAGGCAGGCAGCCTGCAGCGGCTGCTCGGGAACGGGCGAAACGCCCGTTCCCGACAAAATTAAATTTTTTTTTTGGTACTCGGGGATCCGATCCCCGGGTATGATGTAAAAAAAAAAAAATAAAAAAATAAAAAAAAATAAATAAATAAATTTATACCCAGGGATCGGATCCCCGGGTATACGGCACCCAATATGTATACACGGGGTTCTGAATCCCGTGTTTAGATACCCGGGTAACACTAGTTCGGTAATTAAGTTTCAAACAACACTATTTAAGTAATTTTGTTTTAAAAAAATAATAAAAATGTAAACAACTCCTGGAATTTGCCTCAAATCCGTCCAAGTTAACCTCATTTTTTTTATAGAATGGCCATTTAGAAAATCCCATGCAAATACGAGGACCATATTGACCACCAACAACAACAACTGAGTCTTTGTCCCGCTTATGTAATGTCGGCTACATGAATCTATTTACGTCATAGAGATCTATCAAGGATCATCCCCTCTGTCAGGTTTAATGTCACCAAATTATTTCTAATAGTCTCGTTCAACGTCTTCTTAAGTCTATCTCTCCTTCTAGTAGTCCCCTGAACTTGAATTAAATCACATTTTCTCACTAGTGCTTCTATGGATCTTTTATGCACATGCTCAAACCATCGTAAACGATTTTATCTAATTTTCTTTTCGATGGGTGTTATTCCTAAATTCTCTCTAATAATTTTATTCTTAATTTTATTCATTCATGTTTTTCCACTCATCCACCACAGCATCCTCATTTATGTCGTTGTAATTTTCTGAACATGATTCGTTTTTACTATCCAACATTTTGAACCATAAAGAAGTGTTGGTCTTATAATAGTTTTGTAAAATTTTTCTTTAAGTTTCAACGGAATCATGTGATCACAAATCACCCCAACTGTATTTTTCCACTTTAACCAACCTACCTTGATTCTATGTGTAATATCATCCTTGATTTCTCCATTGCTCTGAATTATTGAACCTAAATATTTAAAATGATCAATCTTCAGCAACTCTTTGTCTCCAATTTTGACCGCACCACCGTCTCTCCGGGTATTACTAAAATTGCAATGCATGTGTTCTGTCTTACTTATGCTAACTTTCAAACTTTTAGATTCTAACGCTTCTCTCCATCTTTCTAACTTAGTATTAAGATCTATTCTACTTTCGTTCACTAACACGATGTCATCCGCAAACAACATACTCCAAGGTACTCCATCTTGAATATGTTTTGTGAGCTCATCCATTACTAGAACGAAGAGGTAAGGACTTAAAGATGATCCTTGATGTAAGCCTATATTAATAGGAAATGCATAAGTATCGCCTCTTCCTGTTCGAACACTAGTGACTATACTTTCATACATATCCTTAATTATTTCGATACACACATTGATACATATTTCTTTTCTAGTACCCACCACAAAACTTCTCTGGATACCCTATTATAAGCCTTTTTCAAGTCCACAAATACCATATGTAAATCTATCTTATTTTCTCTATATTTTTTCATTAATTTCTTCAGTAAATAGATAGCTTCAGTAGTTGATCGGCTGGGCATAAATCCAAATTGGTTATCTTCTATGCTTGTTTCATATCTTATTCTATATTCTATCACTATTTCCCAAAATTTTATAGTATGACTCATAAGTTTTATACCCCGATAGTTCATGCAAGTTTGAACATCCCCTTTATTTTTATAAATAGACACTAAGATACTCCTCCTTCAGTCGTCAGACATTCTCTTAGGCCTCAAAATATCATTGAAAAGTCTAGTCAACCACTCTATCCTAATATCTCCCAAACTTTTTCACACCTTTATAGGGATTTCATCTGGCCCTACTACTTTTCTAATTCTCATCTTCTTTAGTTCTATTCTAACTTCTGAAGCCTTAATTCTTTTATGAAACCTATAAATTTTATCTAAAGATAAACTGGGAAACTCTAGTCTAGATTTCCCGAGCGTCATTCTCATTAATTAAATCATAAAAATAACTTCTCCATCGTTCCGTAATCTCCTCATCTTTTCATCAGTGTCTTTGATGCATCTGACACTTCCAATATCTCTAATCTTTCGTTCACGTCGCCTTACAAGTTTAAATATATTCATCGCTCCCTCTTTTGTATTTAACTTTTGATATAAATTATCTTATACCCTAAATTTTGATTCCTTAATTATTTTTCTCGCCTCCATTTTTGCATGTTTATACTTCTCCAAACTCTCCCGACTTCTATATTTTTGCTATTCTTTATAAGATATTTTCTTGTCCCGAACGGCTTTTTGGACCTCTTCATTCCACCACTAACTTTCTTTATATCGTAGTCCTCCTCATCTACAAACTGCAAAAACTTCTCTTCCTATTTCTCTAATACGACTCGTCATATCAATCAACATTTTGTTCACATCATCATGTCTCTTCCATAACTCATCATTGCTAAGTTTATCCCTAAATAACTCCATCTTTTTACTTCTTAGATCTCTCCAACGTATACTTGTATGTCTACTTATCTTAAACTCCCATTTCCACCTCTGAAACTTGAGATCGGTTATCATTAGTCTATGTTGGGTAGCAATACTCTCTCCGGGTATGACTTTACAGTTCTTACATATTAAACGATTACTCACCCTAGTAAGGACAAAATCTATCTGACTATTCATCTGATTATTTAGAAGAACTAAATTATACGCCATAGCAAAAATCTAAAATCATACTCCATAGCAATACGAGAAACATTTTGACCAAAAAAATAAAAAAATTGGAGAGCCAAATAGAAAAATGTTTGCAAATACGAGGACCAAAATTGTAATTCCCTTTTTTATTTTATATTTTACACATTTAATAAGGATCACCATTATTTCTTGGAGTTGTTTACCCAAAAATTAGTTTTTTAAAACTTATTTTCTGAAAAATGATGTTTTTCATCTTTATTACACGCCCCTCATAACCCAGGGTTGGTAACCTCAGGTATTAAAACCCAGTCCAGATGGATAATAGCAACAAAAACGAGAAGAAATGACTAACCGTTGAAATTTGCTCCTTATGATCTTGTCGCCAACAAATCTGTTATAATGTAGGGTTTAATTGCAATCCCTAATGATCATATAAATTGTTGATGTCGAATTTTAGTCGACACCAGCAGTATGGTCCGATCAGCTTTGGAGAGTGTTGGAGAACCCTAGAATGGAGATCTTCGGTCCGTGTAGCTTCTAATTCATGGATAAACCTCTGGCCCGAAAAGGGGAAGGGCGATATCGAAAAGAGCCTGACAACCTTCTGAGCCGAGAAGAAGAGGAGCAAAATACTTTGCGATCCTTGGAGAGATAAACCAGCACTTAGAATTGAGTAGTTCCGGGAAGAATGAGAGCCTGGAAACCTGCACAAAAGACTTGCAGGGAGTTTCCCCACGTGTCCCCTTCAGCATGAGAATCAACGTACGAGGGGAAGAATTTATAGTATGAATACCGAGAAGAGTGAAGAGTAAGTAGTTAGTAAAGTTCATCGACCTTTGAGCACTTGTATGCTCTCCTTTTTATAGGTAAGGTGGAGATTAGTTTAGGGGCTAAGCATGGGTTTAATGTCTCCTCAAGATCACATCATGGTGTCAACTTTGCATGTGGCTAATGACAATGTGTCAAGGGACTCTTGTTTAGGAGATATTTGGAGATATTATGCTTAGGGAAGAGAGCCACAATGATGCTGATTGTAAGACCCCGACTTTTGACCTATATAAAATTCAAGCCGCGTTTTAAATATTTCAAAAATACTGGGTTAGATTTCGATATTTATTTTATGAATTAAAATTTTAGGAGGGTGTATGAGAATTTTGTATAAACATTAAAACATAGTTGGGTTTAATTGCTACCTCACCATAACATAAGGGGAGGTTTGTGTATTTTTACAAAAAAATATCTTCAATTAATTTTATATATATATATATATATATATATACACACACATACATGATAAAGATGGGAGGAAAGGTCCAGAACAAAAGAGAGAGAAAGGAAGAGAAAGAAGAGAGAGAGAGGAAGGTCGGGCAAGAGAGAGAGGGAGAGAAGAAAAGCAGAGGAAGGAAGTGACCGGCGATGGGTTGCCGTTCGGCAGAGAGTAAACCGAAGAGAGAGAAAGGGTAGTTGGTTCGGTAGTGCGTAATCATCGTCGCCGATCGGTAAGGGTGTATTTGATTGACCGTAGGGGTGTTTATTTTTTCTATTTTCTGTCCGTCGTTGTGGATGTGTAAGGGTGTGATCGTCCGTCGACAGTGGTGGCGGTGTTGTGTGTGTGTGTTCTGTTTCTGTTTGGGCAGTTGTGTGTTGTGGGTGTGTGATGAGGGTGAGCAGTGGGTGCTAGACAGGGGTGGCCATGGGCGTGAGTTGGGTCCGAAGGTAGTGACAGTGGTGGAGTTGGGTGGAACCGACGGTGGGTAGGTGGATGTATTGACCATCATGGTGTACTGTGTGTGTGTAGGGATGTTCAGAGAGAGAGTGATCGTCGGAGTTGGTGAGAAGAGAGAGAGAGTGGTCGGCTGGAATTTTTTTTTTGACAAAACAGAGCAGAAGGGAGGAGGAGCGCCCGCTTAGGCGATGGAAAGTTCGCCTAGGCGGTGGTAGATCAGTGTGCAGAATGAGAAAAAGTTCGCCTAGGTGAAAGTTTCTCGCCTAGGTGGTGGGTCGTCAGTATGTAACTCAGAACTGTAAGGAGCTCGTTCGCCTAGGCGGTGGATCGTCTGCTTAGGCGATAGGCAACAGTAAGCAAAAATCAAGGAATTCGTGTTGAGGTCGACAACCGATTCGGAGCGGGTAACGTTTCTCGTTAAAATTTTGTGTTTTGTTAATTTAATTACTAGCGTCGAAGTTGTCGAAATGATGGAAAACAAATAATGAGATTGCTTATAAGAACAAAGTTTATATATAGTAAACCGTAACGAAGCGATACTAGTTGAATAGTTATATTTCGTAATAAAATATGTGAAATATGAAATTAAGGAAATTAGGATTTCATGGCGTGATTAGTTTATTTTATACAAAAATATTAATTTAGGCCCTGTCACCGTTAGGTTCGCAGGCACCGGAGTTCGGATAGGGGATAGTCAGTTAAAGTTTACGAAAGCGGATATCAAGTGAGTGTACTGTCTTCTTGCCAAACTATATATATGTGTGTGTGTGTGTGTGTGTGTGTGTGTGTGTGTGTGTGTGTGTGTGTGTGTGTGTGTAAATAATTTTACTTGGACTATATAATTTTATAAATGATATGGATCAAGCAGGTTTTGGGTAAGTTGAGGAAATTGATTTTCATTAAACTATGGTGGTGTTAAAAGGAAGTTGAAAAATGATTTTCGTTGGTTTTGGTGGCTTTAAAAGAGAGTGGATAATATTTGGTTTTTCGAAATAAAAATAAAGGGGAAAAATGGTTTCGTTGAAATTAGACGGTTTTCAAACAAAGGTGAAAAATATGATTTTTCGGATTTAAAAATTGGTTTTGAGAAAAAGAGGTGGACGTTGGTGTTTTTTACGGTATTGATGAGGTGGTGATTTATATTATGGTATGTCCGGAGGGTGGTCCGGCAGATGGATATTATTTTGTGATTTGATGATAATATTATTGAGTTGACTATGTCATAGTTTATGTCCTGTCCGGAGGGTGGTCCAGCAGGTGGTGTTTTATATTATGTCATGTTCGGAGGGTGGTCCCGGCAGGTGGTGATAGATATTATGTGGTCATTTATATTATGGCCTCCGGAGACGTCCGGTAGGCAGTGATCTGCGCAGTTAGGTCCGCTAGGAAGGCATATCCTACGGATGGTTACGGTACCATTGCAACTCCCGATCGTGAAGTTAAAATGATCACTATGGCTTAGCCGGTGGGTATGGGATTGAGATGTGTGTTTGAGTTGGGGTGTTTTATACATATATTGGGTGACTTATTATTGATTATGGTGTTTGGAAACTGAATTATACTGCTTTACTTTCACTACTTATTTGATACTGGAGATTTTACCAACAGTGTGGAATATATATATATATATATATATATATATATATATATATATATATATATATATATATTTACACTTGATCCCTTCAAATATTGTATTATTTAGAATGTATTATTGTTATGTCAAAAAAGGGTTTTTACTAAGAAGGCAGTACACTTGCAGGTGAATCTTTTAGGAGGCGGTCCCCTACTGGCATTAGATGGAGTCATCTGAGAATAAATTGAGTTGAGCTGTCAGAGGTGAACCATATGATAAAAAAATAATTATGTATGTATTGTAAAATAAATTGTATAGTAATGTATGCACTTTAACATTTAAATGTATAAGAAGTAGTATATGTAATAGGTGTTGTCATGTTGTCGTCACGCTGACCCTGGGATGACGGGTGTCCGCGACGGTTCGTGACAATTTTGGTATCAGAGCCTAGGTTATAGGTTCTGTAAACTTGCTAATGGTTGTGTCAGTAGAAGATCATGAGATAGGAGGACGTGCCAGTCGTCTAGTTAGTAGGGGACTTGAAATAGGGTGTTAATAAGTTAGTTTGGTGTGTGAGTGTTAGTGTAAGGCCCAAATCATAATAAGTACGTCATTAATAGTTGTATTTTAAAGTATTGGAAAATTTGGGATAAATTTTTGTTAGTAAAAAAAAATAAAAAAATAAATTAGAATTCAAGAGTGTAGGGGTCAATCTGCAATTTTTAAAATATTAAATTTGAAATTGGGTTCCACTAAAGAATCAAATGAAAACTGAGGGGGGGATAATATAATTTTGGCAAATAAATTAATATATATATATACATGCCGTCGGTGGAATCCAGAGCAAATCGAGCTCACGACGTGGCAGTGTTATGATCAACAAATACCACTCGATTCATGCATATAAATCCATCTGTGTAGGGATCATGATCAAAAGCGAGGTAAGAAAATCGGAAAACGCAGCATTCTAGAGAGAGAGAGAGAGAGGAAGCTTGGCCGGCGGTGATGGGTTTGGAGCGACGGCGCTATTCCGGCGTGGGTGTGTCGGTCGTCGTTGGTGAGTAGGTGTGTGTGAGTTGCTTGTATGTTCGGTGCAGGTCTACATTGCGAGGGATTGGGTGGAATCGTCATTTGCTCCTCCGGCGATTTTTGTGGGTATACGCGGGTGTGCCGTTTGGCTCTTCTGTTTGGGACAGTATGTGTGCGTGTGCGTTTCCTGATTGATTGACGGCGACCCCCAACGCTGTGAGGAGGTGGGGTTCGTCGGTTTGGTTTGGTCGGAGGTATGGTTGGTCCGACTAGTGTGTGGGTGGGTGTGTTTTGGACGTGAGAGGGTGTGTTTGGTCCGGTGGTGTGTGTGGATCACCGGAGTTGTCGCCGAAGAGTTAGAGAGAGAGGAAGTGGGTGTGTGTGTGTGGGTGTGTGGTTATCTTGGTATGAGTACTGTGTGTGTGCTGCTGTAAGTGTAGGCAGGTGGTCGGTTGTGGGTCGGCCGACGGACGGTGGTCGGGAGGAATGGAAGACGCCGGCGGCTGTAGGGAACAGCAAACAGAAACGGAAAGCAGAAACAGGAAACGGGGAAAAAAAATAAAAGAAAAAGGAAAAAAAAAAAAAAAGGGGGGAGAATTTGCAGAAACCACCCCAGGGAAATCTAAAACCGATCAAGTGATCGCCAAACGACTTGGAAACAGATGAAATTTCAATCAATGAATAATTTTCATGAAATTAAATTTTATCTAGCGTTACAAATCCTAAAATTTTAATAATTTCGTAACGATTAATTACTTTTAATTACGTGGTGCATAAAATAGTAACGATTCGAAATATAGAGTCTGCATTGCACGATTAGGATGTTTTAGAGAAGATGTTAATTTAGGCTCTGTTACTATTAGGTTCGCAGGCACCAGTGTCCCGATAGAGTATGGTCAAGGAAGGTTTGGAAGAGCAGATAACGAGGTGAGTGTACTGTCTTCTTACTAAATTATTTTTGTATATATATATATATATGATGAAATATTGGTTTACTTAAACCGTACAATTTTATAAATTATATGGATCAAGCAGGATATGGGTGAGTTGGTAAACTGGATTTTCGGAAGATTTCGGCGGTTTTCGAAATGAAGTTGAAAATGAATTTTTGTTGGATTTGGTGAAATCGGACGGTGTTTTTAAAAGAGAATAGAAAACATCTGTTTTCTAGAGATGCCTGGTTTTCTAAAAAATAAAGGGCGGAAAAGTGGTTTTAATAAAATCAGACGTTTTCTTTAAAAGAAAGTGTGAAATATGATTTTTGGATTTAAAAGTTGGTTTTGAGAAAAAGAGATAGACGTGGTGATTTGGCGATATTTATTGAGTTGTGATTCGATGATGCTGTATTTGATTTGACGATGCCACAGTATTTATTTGTTTCGGTAGAGTGATGTTATCCGCTTCGGCGAAATGATGTTATCCGCTTCGGCGGAGTGATGTTTATCTGCTTCGGCGGAGTGATGTTAGACGTTTATACTGCGCAGTGATTATCCGCTTCGGTAGAGTGATGGGTGTTCGTAGGAAGGCATATCCTATGGATGGTACGGTACCGTTGCAAACTCCCGATCGTGAGGTTAAAACGATCACTAGGGTTGGCCAGTGTGTGTGTTTGAGATGTGGTGTTTTACTTATATTGAGTAATTTATTATTTACCCTGGTGATTGGTATGATTTTATATTAGATAGATTTGGATGAAACTTATACTTATGGGTTTATTTCCACTGCTTATATTATGGAGAAATTTTTACTAGTTATGCGTTGTTTACATACCTACGCTTGATCCATTTAGATGTTGTAGAATGATTTATTATCCCAAAATATTTTTACTAAGAAGGCAATACACTCGCAGGTAAAACAGTTAGGAGTTGGTCGGTCCCCTACTGGCGCTAGATAGAGTTATGCGGGTCATGCGATGGAGTCATTAGAGAGGGATTTTGAGGCGAGGTGTCAGAGATGAATCTAAGTGAGATTCATGGGATTCGAATTTTGGTTATTCTTATAGTTCAGACAGTGTGTCCCTATCAATGGGAATTATGTAATGTTGTACATATCATTTGTTTGTGTATTATATATTTTTTTATTGTGGTTGTCTAGTTAGCTAAGTGATGTCATGTCGACGTCACGCCGGCCCCAGGGTGACAGGAGTCCGGGGTGGGGTGTGACAGTTAGGCCTTTCATTTCATTAGTTTGCACTTTGGTATGGTGCATGGAGGGTTTTCTTGTTAACAAACAGTGATACGACCTGTGGTAGTATTGCTAGTAGCGAATTTGAGTAATGTTATGATGTTAGTGAGGGTAATAGGTGCATCGTGATGGTGAAAGAATACATTATTGGAAAAATGTAAGCTATTAATTGAGAAACAATTATATGCAAATGGCGTAAGAATGAGATAATGATCGGTAGCACTTAGTAAGTCGTTCTTAATTACTAGATAGTAGAGTAGAACATTGAAGTTGGAAAGAATCTTATAATAATATTAAGAAGGGAAGTTGAATAGTTGGAACTAAGAATATGAGAAAGTTGTGGAGAGAAAAAATGTTTTGGGTTGACAAAAAGGTAGAGTAAAAGTGTGGGAACGAGGAAATATAACAAATAAAATAAAAGATGATATGTAGAAAGTAGCTGAGAATTGTGGGTCTGGAAGGATAGGGGGTGCGTGCAAATATAATCTATTTAAGTGAGTAATATAAAGTTGCAGGTGAAGTCAAATTTGTGATGAATAAAAGTATGTATCATGGGGAAGGCGTATCTATTATCTCCGCTAGTCCGATAGCGGGTCTAGGAAGTTAGAAAAGTGTTAAAGAAAGGATATCACAATTCAGTATGCAGATGCTAGGCATCAGTTCAAACAAGTTTTGGCAGTGGATACTGTAGTAGATAGGGATTTTCCTTATGTAGGTCCGAGAAATTGACAAGGTGCTAGTAGGCATGATTAATAATTGTAGTTGCTATTAAATAAGTTCCATAATTTTGAGGAGGTGAACATTCGGCTCATTAAGTTGATTAATTATACTCGTGTTGATAAAACGTGGGAAATTGAATTTTGAATTTATAACCTTGGAACTTTAAAGGTGATCGTCATAATAAGAAAGTTTTTAATAGGAAAAACCTAGTGACGGCCCTGGGGAAAACGGGTCGTTACAATAAGTTAGACCATCAACTCATGATGTACACAGACCTGGGGTGTTGCTTCACGAAGATTCGATGTTGGTAACTCATCAGTTAGAATGGATGGGTTAAAAAAAAAAAATCAATTGCAACAAAGTATAGTGTTAGATTTTTGAGTGAGGTATTTATAAGTGAGGATTAGAGATTGTGGCGTGGTGAAAACGGTAATCCGGTCGAGAGTAGAAAAGAGTCTGTAGAACATTTCTAGAGTATGTTACAAATGCTGAGAGAAAAGCAAATTGTATGCTAAATATAATAAATATGAGTATTGGTTGGTTGGAGTGGTAATTTTGGAGCTGGTGCTCTTAAGGCATAGTATTCAAGTAAATACAAAGGGAGTTTAAGTGATGGGTTGACGAAATATGGAGAAGGTCTAGAACTTGTGACCGGAACTTGAAACATTTTGGAGTTAATAGTGATTGTAATTGTAATTGTTTTGATGTTTAGCGACATTTTTAGTATGACGGGATTTGTGCTTTAGTCGTAGGGCTGACTATAGCAAAAACTTTGGGTCGAAAGTTGGTAAGTTGGTTGTCTATACTAAATTATGAGTTGAGTTGAGACCTTTATAAGTTTAGTGAGTGGTTGGTCAGATGGTAATGTTGTGGGAAAGTTGTTTCGAAAACGACAATGATTTGAGAGTCGGACATTCAACTGAAAAGGTTTTGAGATACCATAGGGATTTGACTGTAGAACTGATAAGTGTGTCCAAACAATTAATGAAGTTGTGAGGTTTTGAAAATTAAAATGTGTAGGGTTAACAATGTCAATTGACGGAAGAGACCTTAAAAGAGGTGAATAGAATAATTATATGCAATGCCCGGTGATGCCAAATTATTGAAATTGTGTAAGTATTTTATTAATTTGTAACGGAAATGGAAAATTGCAGTATTTGTAATTAGGCGTGTTTATTTGTTAGTAAAGTTAAGGTTGAAAGGTAGTGTAATCTCTAGGTGGGTTTTTGTAACTTTGACCTCTTCCAGAAGGAAAAGGGGAGAGTAATTCGAGGAATATTCTCCTAGTGCGTATACCCAGTATATATACATATATGTGTTTATGGGATTGTTCGATTGCATAATGCACAAATTCAATGAAAATATTAAATTAAGATGGGATAAGATATTCCTTTAAATAAAAAAAAATGATAAGGATTAGTGATTTGGAATTTTATTAATCGGTTATTCGAAATTTCGGAAATAGAATTCTGAAATCATAAGTGTTGTCGCCGTATTGTGATCTGGATAATAATTGTTATCAAAATGAAGTAAGTCGTCAGTGTATGAACAGTCCGTGGAGGAAACTCATGCAGTAGTGAAGAGTGTTAAAGTTGGGTAGTAAATCTCAAGTAATAATTCTTTATTGGAAAAACTGTATAGGGGAAACTGTAGTAATAGAAGCTGATAGTTATTTTATCGTTCGGGTCAAATTTTCGTACTTCTTAAGGTGCTTAATTAGAAATTCATACCTCATTTCATTTGTGAATTAACGGTTTATCAGGAAATACAATGCAGGTGATGGAAGATATGTGAAGGGGTTGCATCATGGAAGTTTCGGGTAAGAAGGATGATTGTGCAATGTTAATAAAATCTGTTTATGCTAATAACTATCTTGTCGTCAATCGTGGTGGTATCGCATAAAGCGTTATATGAAAATGATACAAGATTTCGGTCTAATAGACTAAACTGAGATAGGAAAACGAAACTTTTGCGCGACTTAGAAATAGCCCGATGTGGCTGCATTTTCGAAGTTATTGAGATGTCATGGGACAAAGAGAATTTGAAATATCCTTGAGATGATATGTATTCATGATATAATATTTTACAGTTAGTAACTAGTAATTATTAGAATGTATCGATTTCTTCGTGACTGGGGTGTACCTATGTCTTTTGAGTCGTATATATATACGTGGTTATATGCTTGAAGCATGTTAGGCAGGTGGAAACGAAACTTGAAGCACGTGACCATGTCAGGGACTTGGTAAAATGTGGAGGCATGAAAGAAATTCTTATAGATTATCTGTTTGATATATTTGAGTTGTAGTTATGTGGGTTGATGATATTTAGGTATTATGAAAGATATCGATATGAGTATAGAAGAGTGGAGGTAGGTATCGAGGTTAAGGATAGCTGAACTATCTGTGCTTATGAGACTGGTGGCGATTATTGTCGAGTTAAATGTGAATGAAAAATGTTGTTGCAATGGGCGACTGGAAAATGTCTGATGAAATGGATAAGTGCTAGTTACGACGGAATGAAATAGACTCAATGTACTGAAATATTTTCAGCATATAGTGTTGTTACTGATTTTTTATTTTATCAGAGTAGCGCAGCGGAAACATTAGAAATATGAAATCATTGCTTGTCAGTAATGAGGGTTACCAATTAAGACGCACGGTAATTATTATGTCGACATTTCTACAAGAAGAAGATTAGGAGATTGAAGTGGGAATTGACAACTTTGAATTAAGGTGACTTCCTGTTATGGGACTTTGTATCTAGCATAACCTTGCGGTGCTACTCGAAACGTTAATAAAATTCTGCTAGTTTGACGCGAAAATTTCGGGACGAAATTTCTTTGAGGAGGGGAGAGTTGTAAGACCCCGACTTTTGACCTATATAAAATTCAAGCCACGTTTTAAATATTTCAAAAATACTGGGGTAGATTTCGATATTTATTTTATGAATTAAAATTTTAGGAGGGTGTATGGAAATTTTGTATAAACATTAAAACATAGTTGGGTTTAATTGCTACCCCACCATAACATAAGGGGAGGTTTGTGTATTTTTACAAAAAAATATCTTCAATTAATTATATATATATATTGAGAAAATGGGAGTTGGTGAAGGGATAAGGGGATGGCAAGGAGTTGTCCGGCTGGTGAGCTCTCACGCATATATATATATATATATACACATACATGATAAAGACAGGAGGAAAGGTCCAGAACCGAAGAGAGAGAAAGGAAGAGAAAGAAGAGAGAGAGAGAAAGGTCGAGCAAGAAAGAGAGGGAGAGAAGAGAAGCAGAGGAAGGAAGTGACCGGCGATGGGTTGCCGTTCGGCAGAGAGTAAACCGAAGAGAGAGAAAGGACAGTTGGTTCGGTAGTACGTAATCATCGTCGCCGATCGGTAAAGGTGTATTTGATTGACCGTAGGGGTGTTCATTTTTTCTATTTTCTGTCCATCGTTGTGGATTTGTGAGGGTGTGATCGTCCATCGGCAGTGGTGGTGGTGTTGTGTGCGTGTGTTCTGTTTCTGTTTGGGCAGCTGTGTGTTGTAGGTGTGTGATGGGGATGAGCAGTGGGTGCTAGACAGGGGTGGCCATGGGCGTGAGTTGGGTCCGAAGGTGGTGACAGTGGTGGAGTTGGGTGGAACCGACGGTGGGTAGGTGGATGTATTGACCATTATAGTGTACTGTGTGTGTGTAGGGATGTTCAGAGAGAGAGTGATCGTCGGAGTTGGTGAGAAGAGAGAGAGAGTGGTCGGCTGGAATTTTTTTTTGACAAAATAGAGCAGAAGGGAGGAGGAGCGCCCGCTTAGGCGATGGAAAGTTCGCCTAGGCGGTGGTAGATCAGTGTGCAAAATGAGAGAAAGTTCGCCTAGGTGGAAGTTTCTCACCTAGGCGGTGGGTCGTCAGTGTGTAACTCAGAACTGTAAGGAGCTCGTTCGCCTAGGCGGTGGATCGTCCGCTTAGGCGATAGGCAGCAGTAAGCAAAAATCAAGGAATTCGTGTTGAGGTCGACAACCGATTCGGAGCGGGTAACGTTTCTCGTTAAAATTTTGTGTCTTGTTAATTTAATTACTAGCGTCGAAGTTGTCGAAATGATGGAAAACAAATAATGAGATTGCTTATAAGAACAAAGTTTATATATAGTAAGCCATAACGAAGCGATACTAGTTGAATAGTTATATTTCATAATAAAAGATGGGAAATAGGGAATTAAGGAAATTAGAATTTCATGGCGTGATTAGTTTGTTTTATACAAAAATATTAATTTAGGCCCTGACACCGTTAAGTTGGCAGGCACCGAAGTTCGGATAGGGGATAGTCGGTTAAAGTTTACGAAAGCGGATATCAAGTGAGTGTACTGTCTTCTTGCCAAACTATTTATATATATAAATGTGTGTGTAAATGGTTTTACTTGGACTGTATGATTTTATAAATGATATGGATCAAGCAGGTTTTGGGTGAGTTGAGGAAATGGATTTTCGTTAAACTATGGTGGTGTTAAAAGAAAGTTGAAAAATGATTTTCGTTGGTTTTGGTGGCTTTAAAAGAGAGTGGATAATATTTGGTTTTTCGAAATAAAAATAAAGGGGAAAAATGGTTTCGTTGAAATTAGACGGTTTTCAAACAAAGGTGAAAAATATGATTTTTCGGATTTAAAAATTGGTTTTGAGAAAAAGAGGTGGACGTTGGTGTTTTTTACGGTATTGATGAGGTGGTGATTTATATTATGGTCTGTCCGGAGGGTGGTCTGGCAGATGGATATTGTTTTGTGATTTGATGATGATATTATTGAATTGACTATACCATAGTTTATGTCCTGTCCGGAGGGTGGTCCGACAGGTGGTGTTTTATATTATGTTATGTCCGGAGGGTGGTCCGGCAGGTGGTGATAGATATTATGTGGTCATTTATATTATGGAATCCGGAGACGTCCGGTAGGCGGTGATCTGCGCAGTTAGGTCCGCTAGGAAGGCATATCCTACGGATGGTTATAGTACCGTTGCAACTCCCGATCATTAGGTTAAAACGATCACTATGGCTTAACCGGTGGGTATGGAATTGAGATGTGTGTTTGAGTTGGGTTGTTTTATACATATATTGGGTGACTTATTATTGATTATGGTGTTTAGAAACTGAATTATACTGCTTTACTTTCACTACTTATTTGATACTGGAGATTTTACCATTTGTGTAGTATATATATATATACACACACACACACTTGATTCCTTCAAATGTTGTATTATTTAAAATGTATTATTATTATGTTAAAAAAGAGTTTTTACTAAGAAGGCAGTACACTCGCAGGTGAATCTTTTAAGAGGCGGTCCCCTACTGGCATTATGTGGAGTCATCTGGGAATAAATTGAGTTGAGCTGTCAGAGGTGAACCATATGATAGAAAAATAATTATGTATATATTGTAAAATAAATTGTATAGTAATGTATGCACTTTTAACATTTAAATGTATAAGAAGTAGTATATGTAATAGGTGTTGTCATGTTGTCGTCACGCCGGCCCTGAGATGACGGGTGTCCGGGATGGGTCGTGACACTTATGGATAGTTTGGGATATTTTGGAGATATTTTGGGATATTTTGAGATATTTTAAAGATATTTTGGGATGCTTAAAAGGTGGAAAACCGAGCCAATCTTGTAAACAAACTGAGGATGACATTATCCTATTGCGGCCGGGATGAGGATATTGACTTTTACCCTTGCTGGGTGGACGGAGATGGGGAGGGGTGAGCATTGTTGCGATGGAGAACATAGAGATAGAGAGTGGCCGCCCATCCCGGTGATGACTTACTAGTCACCCTAGAGAGAGCTGAATCCTTTGGAGTGATTACTGCATTTGGAGACATCTTTCTTCTCGGTACATTTTACATACTTAGTCTTTGTCATGCTTTAAACACTGTAGGGAGTTGCAGACGTGTGGTGGTCTTTAATTGGTTGCATTGGAGTGACCATTTTTATATTCATCAATAGCCCTCAGTCCCAAGTGTTGAGAAGAAGTTCGAAAGACTGGGGACTCTATTGTGAACCCTTTTTGGAGTTTGGATGTTCCTATAAGAGCTTTTTGAGGTGTTAGCGACCTTATTTGCCCTTCGAGGAGTATTGTGTAACGATCAGGTTTTTTTTTTCTGGGAGTAAAACAGGCGATTCCCATATGGAAACGGTTAGTCCAAGAACAGAAAGGATGACTTAAGAATCCAAATGGGCCACCCGAGAACAGCAATGAGTGGCCCGCCCTAGATTGGCATGAAAAGCTGCGAACAGTCATGCATGTGTCCCATCGTGTTTATGCCTCTCCGCTGGCATTTCTTTGGTGGCGCCTCTTCAGTGGCATATTTTTAATGCGAAAGAACGTGCCCAGACGTGCCACCTACCTAATCGTTAGGGAGAAGACACGTGGCTGCACGGCCTCTGAACGGTGCGTCTTTCCCAGGTACCTTTACGGCGTTGTCAAGGGCGACGTTGGGGATGGACAGGCATTCTCCTATATAAAGGAGGCACCCTGAACCCTTTTTCACACTTTTGCAGTTTTGCCTTCGCAGAGCATCGACCTTTCTGGCAGGTAACTCATCATTTTCTCAAAATGTCTTATTCTTCCTCTTCTTTTGCTACTGAGTCAATGTCAGGGTTTGCCACCTCTGGGCAGGCCCTTAATGTTTTTCCCCTCCATTAGATAAACCTTCATTTAGCCTTGCCCTCCGACCTGGATGAAACGGATACTGTTCCGGGGAGCATTATGGCTGGGCAGGATTAACGCTCCGTTGGTGAAGGTAAAACTGATCCATCCTCCATCGACCAAGAACAAACATCAGCGCCCTAATCTTGAATAAAAAAATTTGAACCTGGCTTATTTATTTTTTTATTTTTGTTTGGACTGTTTGGCATCCCAGCCCCCTTTGCCTGGATAAGGGACATTCTTTAATGGGCATTGGGACCCATTTTGGGAATGTGTTGAACACTGAATGAATAAATATATATTTCCTTATATCTTCCTGGTAGATTCTGAACACTTGCGATTTTCCCTTACTACTTCTTGAGTTTGTGAATGCATGCTTTGACATCTTTTTGTTCTTGTTTATCTTGTCCATTAATGGAGAGCTACTTCCATAGAAGTGAAGAAGGTTCCTTTTCCTGGTGGTGCAGTTTTAATCCCACTCTCGTCTCAGTCACACCGAGATGGGAAAATGCCATTGCTTAGGAAATTGACGAAATGCGAAGTTAAGTTCCTGCTTGGGGAGTTACTTTAAACTTATCTTGGAGCAGGACCTGAGCCTCTGTTCGGTCTGACCATCATGTCCCATTCTTAGTTATTTTTGGAGACTTTGTCATTTTGGGCTATGATGCATGCTTTCTTCTTGATCTTAGAAATACTATGCCCTGGGCGGATAATCCACAACACTTGGGCAACTTTTACAATTTTTTTCTTGAAAAAATTCAAGTCTCTTTGCCGTTTGGTTTTATGCCTCTTCTCGGATAGGAACCGAGAAGAAGTTTGAGAAGTTACACTCCTCTTGTAGGAATTAACTCCCTGGAAGAGACCATGCTTCCCCTTCTCAGGAAGCACTATTTCTTGTTGTTTCACCATATCCATAGCCTCTTTACCCCCCAGCCTAGCATCCAAGCGGAGGTCGGGTGGTAGGTTAAAAGTCCAAGGATGGTACCGGTGTGGAATCTGGCCCCCGCGGTCCCCCAGAGGGGTGACCCCAGCTTGGCCCCTTGTGGCCGGTCACAGGTGGGTTCTCCTTAGTGGGGCTCATCTTTGAGTCTGTTCAGGTTATCCCAAAATTGCCTTGCTAGGAATATCATCTCTTTATGTTGCCTGAGCTAGGCTCGGCTGTGAGGGGTGAGATGCTTACCTGTAGGTCCTTAGACCCAATCGGTGCAATTGTCATCGACAAACAATAGTTATCAATCTCCGAGCCAATACTACTAACCTGCAAAGAGGGTCTGGTTACACCCCTGACGCAATGCGCCAGGATGGGGTTCTTTGTAGAGATTATCCCTGACGCTAAGCATCGGGACACCGTTTTGGGTTGATAAATCACTGGGGCGACACATCTTCGTCCGAGATGGGACGGAGGACTACTCATCTCGGCATGGTCTTGTTTTGGCGATTTGTGAAGAGGGCTACTTGTCCCAATCCGAAATGGGATGGGGGTTGCACTTTTGCGCTACCAAAAACATTTGGAGAATGGAGTGATAGTTGAACAAAATATTGCTTTCATTCATAAGGAAATACTTTACAAACTTTGAAAGTGAAAAACTTTACAAGTCTATCGATGCTTCCTCTTCGAGGTAGTATCGTTTCAGATGTTCTGTGTTCCAAGGGTGCCTTAGGGGGATACCCTTCTCGGTCTCCAACTCATAGGTGCCAGGACGGGTAATACGGGTAGCGCGATATGGCCCTTCCCAAAATAGAGCGAGTTTGCTGACTGTCGTATCCTTGGTGGCCAGGGTTACCTTTTAGAGGACAAGGTCTCTAATGTTAAATGACTGAGGACAGACCCTTCTATTGTAATACCTGGCCGCAGTTTGTTGATAAGCTATTTGTTAAACACGGACACGTTACCTTTTTTATTCAAGAAGATCAAGGTTAAGGGCCAAAGAGGCGTTATTTTCATCTTGGCTGAAAATCATTGCTGTCCAGGAAGAGGGCAGGCCGATCTCGGCAAGAATTATCGCTTCTGACCCGAAAGTCATTGCGAAATGAGTTTTTCCCATGGGGGTTCTTGCTATGGTGTAGTATGCCCAAAGAACGGGGCATACGTATTCAACCCATCTTCTCTTTGATTTATTAAGTCTGGTCTTGAGTTCGTGGAGAATCGTGCGGTTGGTTACTTCTACTTGTCCGTTGGCCTGGGGATGCCCTGGAGATGCGAAGTGGGTCTAAATCCCTAGCCCGACGCAGAATTCCGCAAAGAGTTCGTTGTCGAACTGCTTCCTGTTGTAAAAAACGATGGCCCTGGGTATGCTAAAGCGACACACAACACTTTCCCATACAAAATCTCTGATCTTTTCCTTGGTGATTCGTGCAAGTGGTTTGACTTCTACCCATTTTGTGAAATAGTCGATTGTGACAACGAATACTTTCTCTGCCCGGTCCCTTGGGGGAATGGACCAAGAAGGTCAACGACCCACTCGGCAAAGGGCTAATGGCTCGTCATAGGGACGAAAACGGTTGGAGGTTGTTTGGAATGAGAGGCAAATCTATGACATTTATCGTATTTTTTGACAAACTCCATGGAGTCCTTGTGCATATCCGGCCAGACATATCCGTGGCAAATGAGCTTGTGAACTACAGACCTTCCTCCTGAGTGGTTGCTACACATCCCTTCGCGGACTTCCTTCATCACGTAGTCAGACTCTTTTGGTCTGAGGCAAAGGGAGTATGGGCCTGAGAAAGATCTTCGGTAGAGCATTCCATCAATGATGGTGTACCAAGATGCCCTAACCACATTTTCCTATCCTCTGCTCGATCAGAGAAAAGTGCTCCGTTCAAGAGGTATTCCCTTATTGGATCCATCCAAGTCGGTGTATCAGAAAGAGCGCATATGGTGGTAACTTGATCAGAGGTTACAGTGCTTGGTTCCTCCAAATACTCTATGGGGACGCTCCGTTTCAGGGTGAACTCCACGGCTGAGGCCAGGTTGGCTAAAGCATCAGTTTATCGATTCTCTTCTTAGGGGATTTGGCGTACTTGGATTTTTTTCGAAACTTTCCATAAGTGCCTTAGCCCTTTCGAGGTAGGTGGTCATACTTGGATCTTTGGCTGTGTACTCACCGTTGACTTGATTTACAACAAGTTGTGAGTCACAAAAGACTTGTGGGTTTTTAGTGTTGAATTCTCTTGCTAATCTGAGTCCGGCAAGAAGGGCTTCATACTCTGCTTTATTGTTGGTAGCTCTGAATCCCAATCGAAGTACATATTCAATTTCTTCCCGATCAGGGGCTACCAGGACCATTCCGGCCCACAGCCCCCCACGTTGGAGGAACCATCCGTGAATAATTGCCAATTGCCTGGACTAAAGTCGTCGTTTGTTCCGTGATGAGGAGGTGCCATTTTCGGTACCAGCGCCTTTACCTTAATGAGATGAAGCTTCGGTCGGGCAGGGTCATGATCATCTGGGATGGGCTCTTCTGGGAAAGTCATTTTAGTAATAAAGTTGACTAGGACCAGCCCTTTGATGGCTGTCCCTGGCCGGTATTCGATACAAAATTAGCCAAGTTCAAGGCTGTATTTCATGAGCCAACCAAAAACATCGGGTGAGTGTAGAACTTGTCGCAATGGTTGGTCAGTAAGCACAACGATCACATGGGCATGAAAGTATTGCCTCAATTTCCGCAATGCAATGAGAAAGGCACAGGCCAACTTTTTAAAGCGCTGATATCTTGTTTCCACAGCGGTTCACACCAGATCGCGTAATATACGGGCATTTGAACCCCTTTATCTTCTCGGATTAGTATTGTACTGACTGCAGTGTTTGAAGCAGCGATGTACATGAACAATTCTTCTCTATCCTTAGGAGTACTCAGCAACGACGCCGAGGAGAGGTATGTTTTAAGCTCTTGGAAGGTAGCCTCACATTCCGTTGTCCACTCAAATACCTTGTTGCCCCGCAAAACTTTGAAGAAGGGAAGACACTTCTCCGAAGATCATGAAATAAAACGATTCAGGGCAACTAGTCTTCCCATGAGCATTTGAACTTCTTTTTTTATCCGTGGAGAAGCCATTCGGAGAATGGTGCTGATTTGATCAGGATGGGCATTAATGCCTCTTTGGGATGCCATATAGCCTAAGAACTTCCCTGCTAAAACCCTGAAGAAACACTTGGTGGGGTTCAACTTCATGCGGTGAATTCTGAGCTTGTTAAAATAATTTTGGAGATGGCCGAGATGGTCACATGCTTTGGTGCTCTTTATGATCATATCATCGATATAAACTTCCATCGTCGAGTCAATCTCTTCCCTGAACATCTTGTTGACAAGCCTTTGGTCGGTAACCCCGGCATTGCAAAGACTGAAGGGCATCACCTTGTAACAATAGGTGCCTCTGTTCATAATGAACGAGATCTTTCCATTGTCGGGAGGAAACATGGGAATTTAATTATACCCAGCATAAGCATCAAGAAAACTCAAGAGTTCGTGCCCTGCCGTAGCATCGATGACTAAGTCTATTCTTGGAAAGGGGAAGAAATCTTTGGGGTATGCCTTGTTAAGGTCTTTGAAGTCCATGCAAAGACGTCATTTGTTTCTAACTTTAGGTGTGAGGACAACATTGGAGAGCCAGTCAGGAAATTCCACCTCTTCCACCACAATAGATTTTACTAACTTATCCATTTCTTGCTTAATAAGATTTTAATGCTCTAGGTAGAATTTTCTTCTCTTTTGCCTCACAGGGGGATGGTGAGGATTAGCATGGAGTCAATGCATGGGTATTCTTAGATCAATCTCAGGAAGTTCATTATGGGACCAAGCAAACACATCGTAATTCCTCTTAAGGAGATAAATTAATTCTTTTTGTTGTGCTGGGCTAAGTTTGGCACCAATTCAGACAGTTCTCCCTTCAATGGTAGGATGAATAGGAATTTCTATCAGGTCTTCATGAGGGTGTGGACGGGGTTCCTCATCTCGGGGGTCGTCAATAAGCACGGTTCCGAGATCGATCAAGGCCATAAGTTTAACTTCACCGTTCGCAGACCCGGCCGTTAATTACTATTTCTTCTTTTCAAGTGCCCTCTTGGAGCAAGAACGAATCGATTCTTGGTCTCTCCTCACCTTCTCCACCTCTCTTTCCGTAGGGAATTTCTTTGATTGGTGGTAGAGAGAGGATACGACTTTTAGTGCCACCAAGGTAGGCCACCCAATGATTGCATTGTAAGAAGAAGGTTGGTCCACGATGAGAAATTTAACCCAGACAGTGGCTAAAGTGGGTGCAACACCAACCATGAAGGGAATGGAGGTCCAACCCATGTAATTCACCACTTTCCCACCAAAACCGACAAGGGGGGAGGTAGTGGGTCTCACAGAACTTGAACTTACGTTCATTTGATCGAAAGTATACTTGAAAATGATATCCACGGAGCTTCCACCGTCGATTAAGATTCGACCAACCTTGTAGTGGTTAATCAGGGCGGATACCACCAAGGCATCGTTATGAGGGGTATGAACCCCTCGAAGATCAGCTTCACTGAAAGAGATGATGTTGTGCGAGGCAGTATCAATCGTTCTCACCTCGTACACATCCTCATTGTCCTTCTGCTTTGCTTTACCCTCGTGCCTCTTCTGGGAAGAAGTAGTTTTTTCCCCGAGGTCGAGGCCTCCATCTATCACAGTGATCATAATGATTTCACCATCAATACGCATTTTATCATCAAATTTTTTAGTTTCTCTTCTCGGAGGGGGTCGGTCGCGGTTATCCCTTCTCGGCCGATTCCTTCGTTCATCGTCGCGACTGCTTTCTTTGCCTCCAGAGATTGCGTTTTCTTTGCGGACATAATGACCAAGGTTCCCCCCTTTTTATGAGCGCCTTGATCTCTTCTCGGAGATGGAAGCACTCATCCGTGGAATGATCACGGTCACGGTGGAACTCACAATATTTGGAGACAATTTTTCCCATGGATCTTTCTTTAGGGGGGAGCCGGTAGGAAGAATTCTTTCCCCAAATTTTCAGCAAAAATTGTGGCTATGGATACAGTGAGGAGCGTCAGCCCTGGGCAGTTCCTTGGGGGTGGAAGATATCTTCGATCCCCGAGAAGAGGTCCTAACCTCTTGTTTCGCCTGCAGCCTTCGTGATCCTTGCGCCCTGCTCGGCCCTTCCTCTGGTCAGTTTTTCTATTTTTGATTATGTTCTCGCTCTTTTTTCACAACATCTCTGAGGTCGGCTTGGTAGAATCTAGTACCCCGGGCAAGGGCAACAGCTAGATTTAGTGCAGAATAGGAGCATAAATCGTATGACAGTTTTCGGTGTCGTAATCCGTCAATAAAGGCATTTGCCATGGCGTCTGGAGTGTTACTACAGCCCGAACTTTCCTTGTGGAATCGCGCAATAAAATCACCCAAAGTTTCGGTGTTTTCGTGTTGGAGAGTGAGAAGGTGAGTTGTCGTTTTAGGTCTTCTCTGGGAATAGTCAAATCAGGCTAAAAAGAGTTACTCCAGTTGGGTAAATGTGAAGATCAATGCAGGAGTCAACTCTCGGTACATGGTGCTGGCCATCTCGGTGAGAGTAAGGGGAAATTATTTGCATCTTACCGCCATGGATGCTGTGTGCATGTCCATGAATACGATAAAAATGGAGAGGTGATTGCTAGGGTCGGTGGTCCCATCGTAGGGGGTTATTTGCGGATTGGGGAACCTATAGAATACCACCTCAAATACTATATCGTCAACCAAAGGAGATCTAATACCTGAAGGGAGTCCAACAACCCCCCCAAGGCCCCGTATTTGCACAAAGGCTACCTCCATCTTGGCGACGCATCTTTCCAACGCCACTTCTCCCCTGGGTGGTGTTGCCACGTGACTTGCAGCCACTCTTGATCCCTGCCTTTCGGCGGGAGGGGAGTGGGAGTCAACCTCCCAAGCACGACGAGCTCTACGATCTGCATGGGTGACGTTACTGTAAGTTCTTCCCGTCTAGTAATCACGACGATCCTCTGTCTAGCGTACTTACAAGGGCAAAGATGCAGAATCAAAAACGGCTGCTGGAGCCAAAAACCGTTCTTTAATCGGTCGATCGTGTAGACGAGGTTGTTCCCTTGACACGTACCCTTCAAAATGGATGACACAATCTGATTCTTGGTGAGGATCCTTACCCCCCTGCATGCAGGAGAACCAATCCCTCTTGGTCGGGAGTTGGTGACAGGTGGCGTTCTTCTCCCTCTACGTTTCAGAGAATCGGTCCTCGTTGATTCAGGGCTGGTGACAGACAAGAGAGGATAGTGTCGATGCAGGCTTGAAATTGAAACAGTTGACGTTCAAAGCTATCAAGTCGCATTGCATCTGCAGCTCTGGGAGATGGTCCTGCATGGGGTCTTGTAGGTGGAGCTGACGGGCCTGCCTGATTAATGGGGAGTGCATTTTCTTCTTCTTCTTTCGGGATGGGGACAATGATCCTCGCATTTGGCCTGGAGTTGCATGACATTTCGCTAGCGAGGTTGCTATCTACCGCGCTGTTAGGGTCTCTTGGCTGCAAAGACTGACCAAACCTTATATTCATGTAACCTCTAGCCAAGAGAAGAGCAAATGATAATTGGATGAAGGCTTTTAGTAGCGCCTTCCCATAGACAGCCCCAAACTGTTGATGTTCAATTTTGATCGACACCAGCGGTATAGTCCGGTCAGCCTTGGAGGGTATTGGAGAACCCTATAATGGAGATATTTGGTCCGTGTAGCTTCTGATTCGTGGAGAAACCTCTGGCCGGGAAGGGGAAGACCGATATTGGAAAGGGCCTTACAACATTCTGAGCTGAGAAGAGGAGGAGCAAAATACTTCGTGATCCTTGGAGAGATGAACCAACACTTGAAATTGAGCAGTTCTAGGAAAAATGAGCGCCTGGAAACCTGCACAAAAGACTTGCCTAGATTTTTCCCGCGTGTTCCCTCCGGCGTAAGAATTAGCGTACGGGGGAAAAAATTTATAGTGTGAATGCCGAGAAGAGTGAAGAGTAAGTATGAGTAAAGTTCATCTACCTTTGAGTAATTGTATGCTCTCCTTTTTATAGGCAAGGTGGAGATTAGTTTTAGGGGCTAAGCATGAGTTTAATGTCTCCTCAAGATCACATCATGGTGTCAATTTTACATGTGGTCAATGACAATGTGCCAAGGGGCTCTTGTTTAGGAGGTATTTGGAGATATTTTAGTTTGGGAAGAGAGCCACAATGATGCTTATGGATATTTTGGAATATTTTGGGTTATTTTGGAGATATTTTGGGATGCTTAAAATGTGGAAAACCGAGCCAATCTTGTAAACAAACTGAGGAGGACATTACCCTGCTGCGGTTGGGATGAGGAGATTGACTCTTCCCCTTCCCGGGTGGACGGAGACGGGGAGGGGTGAGCATTGCTGCGATGGAGAACACCGAGATGGGGAGTGGCCGCCCATCCCGGCGATGACTTGCTGGTCACCCTGGAGAGAGTTGAATACTTTGGGGCGATTGGTGCAGTTGGAGACGTCTCTCTTCTCGGTACATTTTACATAATTAGTCTTTGTCGTGCTTTAAACTCCGTATAGAGCTGCAGACGTATGGCGGTCTTTAATTAGTTGCGTTGGAGTGACCATTTTTACATTCATCATAAGTAAATAAATTAAGATTTAAAAAAAAAAAAATAAGAAAGTCAACATGGAAAGGAAAGAAGTTCCTGTCACTAATGTCAAATTATATTTTTAAATCATATTTGTTCATTGTTGCTCAGTGTGACAAACAATATAAAGAAATACTCTATTCAATCCAAACCAGACCTGAAAGTATAATTGAGGAAAACACTAAAAAAAGATACATAAACAAGCCTGGATTGCTAGCTCAATTGTGATTGAGGAACAAAATATGACAAGCGGTTATAGATAATATCTCTTGTTTTCTATTTGATTACATAGTTATGTAACCCTCTGGTTTTCGAAAAGCACCTAAATAGTCACATTTGCAGCATACATTTTCCTTGGTAGTCATCAATAAAATAGATCAAATTTACATCAGAGGGGGAATGAATTTAAAATTTGAAACACAAAGAAGTGCAAGCATACAGTAGTTTCAGCAACATGTTACTTGAGGGACTCAAAGTCATCTCCCTTGAGTCATTGACATTGTGGTCTTGTTTATGGAGTACGCAATATTGTTGCCCTGATGATGATGATGAGAGTCAAACGTAAACGTAGATTGGTGTGGTTGTGAAAGAGTGGCTTCATGGCTTAGCATGAAGACGATATCAGACATCGTTGGCCTATCCGAAGCATGGTCCTGAACACAAAGTAGCCCAATCTGTATGCATCTCAACACTTGTGATGGAGAGCACGAAGCAACTAGTTTTTCATCAATTAATTCTAGTCCTTTGTTTTCATTCCACAGCTTCCATGCCTAAAAAACAAAATATGGGTCTTCATCAAACATGACATTTAAGTTGAAAAAAGAACAAAAAGTTGGGATTTGAACTTACATAACATACGAGGTTGAGATATTCTTCATGATAACGGAAGCTTGTGTTCTTTCTGCTGCTCACAATTTCCAATAGTAGAACTCCAAAACTAAAGACATCGGATTTTTCAGAAAATATACCTCCCATGGCATACTCAGGAGACATATATCCACTGCATTTATTGAAATGTTATACAATGTTAGGAGCGTCCATTGTAACATGCTGTAGTTCTAAAATGATTACTACTTTCTATGATACGAGTTTAAAGTAGGAGTCTAATAGAAATTTTCTAGCATAATTAGAAGTAAATTACAATGTTCCAACAACCCTTTGGGTGTTAGCCAACTCCTGCTTCAGCTGGAAAATTCGTGCCAATCCAAAATCTGATATTTTTGGATTCAAATCATCTTCCAAGAGAATGTTGCTAGCTTTCAAGTCACGGTGAATTATCCGTAGACGAGAATCACGATGAAGATAAAGAAGCCCTCTGGCAATTCCCTGAATAATGTCGAATCTTTTACTCCAGTCAAGGCACAAACTTTTTTTGGGATCTGAAACACAAATTTGTGTGTCAAATGTTGAAATTACATCATAATTATAGTACAAGATCTACTAAGGCAGAAGTGTAAAACTAACCAAAGAGGAAAGTATCCAAGCTTTTGTTTTCCATGTACTCATAAATAAGTAATCGCTCTTCCCTTCCAATACAGAATCCAAGCAACCTAACAAGATTTCGGTGTTGGAGTTTGGATATCAGTATGATCTCGTTCTTGAATTCTTCAACACCTTGTCCAGAGTGATTTGAAAGTCGTTTCACTGCAATTTCCCGCCCATCTTCTAGCTTTCCCTGTATACTATCAAAATATTAACAATCAATAAAAGGATGTGTTTGGACGTTGGATTCATATACACTTCACCTTATAGACTGGACCGAATCCTCCTTCCCCAAGCTTGTTCATATTGCTGAAGTTTTTAGTAGAAACAACTATTTTATTGAAGTCCATCATTGGTAGCTCTGATTGCTCGCTTTGCATCAAATGATCCCATACATTTTCTAGTGAGGCTTCCTTTGTTTTGTAAGTTTTATCCCGCCTACCAAAGTACGCAATTCTTTTTCTTCTCCTGACTTGTATTTTCATATTCAACAAATGAACAGAAAATCAATTATGTCTACAAACTAGAAATTTAGGATTTGCAATTGAAGTGTCAAATTTTCTGAAAGGTTTTATAAATAATTTATGAATTTAACTCAACTACTGAAGTTATCTTACCTCTATGATTTACTTTCCACTTCCACATGCCATAACCGAATATGCTGAATAGGATCAAGCAAGAAACTGTAGTCGAGATGATGATAAGTTTTTTATTTGATTTCCCTTCGCCTAAAAAGAAAATGAACCGTGAAAGCAGGTGCATAAGCTTAAACGCCATTGAGAAACGGATATATTGAGCAGTGTTAGCCATGACTAGCAGAATGAAGTACAAGCAAGACAGTCGGAAATCATGGCATAATTTTGCATTGTTAAGGCAAACAAATCAGTCTAATCCAAGAAATATTGAAGGCGAATGAAAGAGTCTGATCCAAGAAGGCACAAATATAGAAAAAAACATACCAAGTTCTAAATGCGCAAGACGGATGATTATATCCTCTCCTGAAGATGAAAAATGATTGATATCCAAGAGGGTTTCAGTCCAAACCATGCACCGCATTCCAGCAGGATATGCATATGCCAAACAGGAGCAGTTGTTCATGCACCACTGCCGGCAACCTGGTGCTTCCTCAATGTTAAGATACTTAAAGTGATCGGGAAATTTCATCGCACGCAGCTTCAAAAATCCATCAATTTCAGCCCCCCTTGAGGCTAAACCACTACTATTCTTCCCACATTGGAGTTCAGTTCGCCTAACACATCCATTGCTCCAAATTCCTCGGTTCCATTCCTGATTTGACCTTGGTACAAAACCTTTCAAGCACTCACAAATTGGAGATGCCTTCTTATTACAGACCCCAAAAGGCCCACAAGTACCGTAAACATCACAAGGGCTCTCTTGTGCTACCCAAGTGACGGTCCAATCATTTAGCTCCTCTTCCCATAACATATACCTCAAGGATCCCTCTGGTGTAACGATCATAATAAAGGGAGAGGGACTGTGGACATTATTAAACATAAGATGAACACTTCCTTGCTGGTTATCTTGCACCACGTTCATTCCATATGCATACCCCTCTGCTGCATCCTGTATACCAACGAACTTCCATCCATTCCATGGACCGCTTCTCCAGTAAGGACTTGAACCATTAATCCAAATGAAACCTTGTGGTGGCGCATCGGATGAAAGGCCAGCAACAAACTTTCCAGATGACGGGTCATCTTCAGCTTGCCAGGAAGACAAGAAGCGTTTCTCTCCAGTTTTCGTGTTCATTCCCACCAACATGGTGGGTAACATAGTGTCAGTGGGATTGTTAAAACTCTCCCACAATATCAATCCAGAGATATTATCTTTAAGAACAAGGTTTCCACTGTCTAATAGTACTGCAATAGTGTTATTCGATTTGACGGAGACCTCGGTCAACCATACAGTAGTTTGGTTCCCATCCAAAAGTATGAGATTTCCACCAGCCCCAATCTTTAGGCTTGAGGCAGTGTCATTGATCATAAGAGGGTTATCTCTGTTTGCAACCCATACATATCTACGTATCGAAACATTTTTGTACCACATGCCGACATATTGTTTGCCGGGATTACCAAGACTGAAAAAGCCTACCTCAAATATTTGTCCTGCAGAGATGAGAGTTTGGCCTACTGAGAGTTGCAAGGATTTACTCAAAGTATCATTTGCAGCACAGTTTCCTGACAGCATAATCAATATGTATGACAGCAAGACAAATGATAAGAGAAAAATGGTATTTGTTTTGATCAAACCCATTTCAGATTCCAGCAAAGCTGAATGCTTCATTAATCTACTGAATTTGTATGCTTAGTCCTGTGGATATTTTTCCATATTTCATCTAGAATTCTATTGGTTTTGTCAAAGTAGAGACAATTTGCTTCCCCTGTTCCTATGCTCCAATAGATTAATTTGTTGACTATTATTCAGATTTGGCATGTACTAAAACAGGATGACCTTTAGTGATTGTAGACTTAAGAAATATCTAGCTGAAGTGTCTGCCATCCAGAACGAGCCACCTAAGAAGACTATCTATCTTGGAATATTTTTCCCGTTTATCATTCTTTCTTTCTTTGGTAGTTATTTTTGGACCACGCATAGATCAACTGGTGAGAGACTATTCTATCTTAACCAAGGTCCTTGGTTCGAGTTTTAGGAATGCAACTAAGTTAAAATTCGGTAGGAAGAACGCTGCCGCCCTTGTGGTCCGACTGAGTTAGTCAAAACCCAATGTAATTATTGGATATCAGATGGTCTATATGAAAAAAAAAAAAAAAAAAAAAAGAGAAAAGAAAAGGGTTGTTATTTTTGGGTTATGTTAACCAATATAATTACGGGCTTTTATTCTTCATTATTGCAGGTGATTTTGTTTCCTTTTTTAATATGTTGTTAGGACTATATACTTTAGGGTGGAATACATCAATAATACAAGTAAATATTTTGGCGGGTTTATACCAACGACCTCCCATTCTTTTGCAATTAACCCCTATAGTTTTAAATTTGAAATCAATTACCTCCCTTGTCAGTGAATAATTGTTAACACAATATTATTATTGATGAAAATACTCTCAAACTCATTTAACTTTAATGAAATGACATAAATGACCTTTCTTAATTTAATTTATTGGACAAATATACCCCTTGTTTCTCTTCCTCTTTTTTCCTGCATTTTTCTATCTTCTTTGACAGTTTTTTTCCTGCATGATTTTGATATTTATTTCATAAGCCTTGCAGAGATTCTATGAACTGATTGTTTATTAACACAAGCCTTGCAGAGATTTTGCTAGTTCATGATTTGGAACAGAATGAAATTGTTTCTAGTTTTGGGGGAACAAAAAGAAAAAATCTTGGAACAGAAACACTAAACAAGCACCACTTTTGTAGCTATGAAATCCATGTTTTAATTTTCACTATGGTTTTTGTTGTATTTGAACATTAGAAAAGAAGATGGGAAATTTAGGTGGCGTTTGGTAACCGTTTCTGTTTCCATTCCAGCAGTGAGATGGGATAGGATGGGAATTTTGTTTTTTTCTTGGGAGTAGAATCGCGTTTGGTAACGATAATTTTTTTTTTTTGTTTTGAGAAGGGAATGTGTTTGGTAACGATTTTATCCTAAAATCTTTTTTTTTTTTTTTTTCTTTCTGTTTTTGCCGGACAGCGGTGGCGCCGTCACCGGTGACGACCGTCGGCGGTCCGGCGGTAGCTCCGGCACCGGCGACGACCGGCCGGCGGTGGCTCCGGATGGTGGTGAAGCCTGCCGGAGACGACCGGACGGCGGTGGCGCCGACACCGGCGACGCTGGCCGAAAGGCATAACGCCATCGCCGGCGACTGCAGGTGGGTGACAGTGGCGGGACGGTGATCGGCGACGGTCGCCGGAGATGACCGGCGGTGGCCGGCGGAGACTGTGGCCGGCGGTGGTGGGCGGTGTCCGGCGGCGGCGGACGGTGGTCGGCCGGCGGATGAACAGTGACCATGTGTTTTGGGAATGGAATGGGAATAATAAGAAACAATTTTTTTTTGTTTCTCATTTCTTAAGAAAAAAGTGGGCACAATTCTTAAATGAGAATGAAATGGAAACGGAAACAAAAATTACCAAACGTTATTCCCAAACAGAATTCTCAAAAATCTGGGAATGGAATGAGAATTTCTGGAATGGAAATGGTTACCAAACGGGGCCTTATTTACCATCAAACAATTCAAACCCTATAAAATCAAACATTCAAACCCTAAACCCTAAAAATAAAAGATCTCTTATATAACCAAACTGAAAATATAAGGTGTGTCTTAGATATTATCAAAATAAACAAGAGGTACTTTTTGTATAGGTATATGCCATCTATCTCTCTTCTTCTGTCATTTTGCACTAAATCAGATAGATCCTATGTCTTTTTGCATATCCCACTCAATCCCAATGGCCAATATTTTTGTGTGAAAAGATCATTTTATCCCTTGCTTTTGTTTAGATATTATATAATTAAAAAATATATATATAAGTAAAATTATTGATTAGCCCTCTTATTCCATTTTCATCATCTGCGTTGCGTTAGAGAGTGAGAGAGAGCGAGAGGAAGAGAGACCGCCGGAGCCAGGGTTTCGTCGTCTTCGTCGAAGGGTTGAAACATCATTATGGTTGTCAAAGGAAGCAAGTAGGAGGAAGATCATCGGAGGAGGCTACTTTGTTGCGACTTTGAAGTTTGTCGGAGGAGGAAGGTCGTTCGATCATCGAAAAAGCCATTCGATCGTGAAGCTCTTGAAGAATTTCTTCTTCAAATCTCTAATTAATCGATTCTTATGGCAGGTAAATTCGCCGAAATCCGAAAACCCTTTTTTTTTTTTTTTCTCCAATCTTCGATCTATTCAAATGGTATGTTCTTGATTTTTCTAGGTCTGAAACTGAGATGGTGTTTGTGTTTGGGAGTGAGTTGCAGAGTAGGGTAAGCATGGCGTGGCCGCAGGGAAGTGGTGGAGGTTGGGAAGGGAAGATTGGCGGGGAAGGTTGCACAGTTCACCGTTGCCGGAGTATGGAGGAGGTGGGGGTGAGGAGGAAAAATCACGAACGGGGGATGGGGAGGGGTTTGGAACTTGGGAGAGATATGTCAAAACATTTTTGGTAGTTAAAGGTGGTGGTCGTGTGTTGGTGGTGGATGGATGTGTGGTGTCCGTGTGTTGACAGTCGGAGGTGGTGGCCATGTATTGATGGTCGAAGGTGGTGGCCGATCAATTCACCGGAGTACTGCTGAATGTGTGGAAAACAAAAACAAAAATGGGTTATTAAAAATATATTTTGACTCTTTTAGGTTTGAAAAAAAATTATAAATAGATCCCTATGAATTAATAAGAACAAAATAACTAAATTACCCTCAAATGTAAAATGAATGTCAAAATTTTACCCCAAATTTTAACGGTTAAAATTAGGGACAATTGTGTCCTTTCACTTAGAAATTAAGAGTAATTTAGTCATTTTCCTCTAATAAATTTTATAGGATTTATTTAAAAATCATCTAAAGTTGTGAGGTGCAAAGTGTATTTTTTCCCATCCCCTGTTTCTCTCTCTCTCCCTATATTTCTCTCTCTAGCGGTTTGTCATTGGAGCGGCAACGACAGTTATGCGACGAGCAGGAGCGGCGATGCAGCGAGCAGGTCGACAGCGATGTGACGAGCAGGAATGACGATTGTGAAGACTGTAATCCACCAAATCTGACCGTGAAAAGTGATAACCGCAGACGTAACGCCGCGAAAGCATGAACGTACCATTTCCCAGTTGAAACTACTTGTAAATACTCAAACCCGCGACGCAAAAATCTTCATCAACTAGCTCCCCACCCTCCGACGGCCTCCCTCTCATTTTTTTAAAGATCCAAAAACTACAACGGGTATATGGTTAAATGCCATAAAAAACTCAAATATGTGATTTAAGGATCCAAATAACATAAAACTGATGTGATTTCTCTACCACACTCAAACAAGATGACGATTTACTGATCAAAATCAGTCAAAATCGAGCTTGAGCTTAGTGATTACCACCTTGGAAGGGTTGATGCGGACGTTGATGGTGGAGCCGTTCACCTTCTCGCGGGTGATCTGCTCAAAGTGGATGACCTACTTCCAGCGGTAGACCTGCACTACTTTGCCCTCACGGTCCTTGTAGGTGCCATGAACCACCTGCACCTCGTCCTCCTTGTGCACCGGCATCGTCCTCACGTTGTACTTGGAAGTTGGAACAGAGGTCCAACGAGAGAAGGGAGCTCATCAGAACGCGACGGACACTCGATGGGTTCATGAAATAGGCCTTTCGGTTCTTGCGGCGGGGGCTGGAAACCCTGGGATTGTACTTCATCGTTCGTCCGATCTAGAAATGACTCTCTCCACTCACTCTTTAAACCTCCACTTCTCTCTCTACTCTCTCTCTATTCTCTCTCTAAAACCATGGTGATGAGTGGAGGTGGCTGATACCATGGTGAGATGGCTGCATTCGGTAAAGAAAATGATGCATTCGGTGGCTGCCATGGTGAGGTGACTGTCAAAGAAAACAGAAAAATGCATTGAGGAGGAGGAAGAGAAATAAGGGAGAAAGGGCATTTATGTCAATCAAATTATTTTGAAGGTATTTTAGTCACTAAAAATATTGTGTCAGCAGCTATTCAATGATAGGGTAGGTAAATGGTTTAAATTATAAAATGATAGAGGATGATTGATATTTGTAAAAAGACATGAGAGGTCTCTAGATTAATGTAAAAGGACAAGAAAGATCATTGGTATAAATCCTTTTTTGTATTAGTTGAAATTAGAGGGGATTTTTTGAGTTTAAACTCTATAAAAAAAATCATATGACCTCCTACTGCTAACTTGGCACAAGTCTTTTGAATTTTGTTGATCCAGTCCAAAACATTATAGATATTAAATCGTACAGGCCATTACAAAAATCAATTAAACCTAAATACAATATATATATATATATATACACACACACACATTGCGTGTTTAAATATTTAATATATGCATCTTCTCTCGTTTTATATAGTTTTATGGATCAGGATGTAATGTTGTCGAATTCTTTTTTGTTATAGTTCTGGAACTTCTCGTGGTACATGCAAACTTATACACTTGACTAGAGAAAGTTGGGATTGTTATACAACCATAGATAAACTCCTTAAATTTGTAATGAATTGGTGAGTGCTACCATATTTTTTCAAATAAAATCCCATTGATATAATGATTTCTTTGTGGATTTTGGATAAAAAATTAAGATTATAGTATTACTGAAAACATATTTATTTGCTTGTAACAGTCGTTTTCTAAGTCTGGACAAAAGTAAGTCATTAAATTTTGTTTATGTTTTCCATGAGACAGACATGGGACGGATTAATGACCTGACTCGTGCTCACAAAGTATTACAAAGTGCCGAATTCAAGAACCAAAGATCCAACCTGTATACCACATTCACGAACCCGACTGAGACAATCATCTGTTATAATTGGAATCAAAGCATGTACGCTCAAATACTATGTGGTTTTTACGAGAACAAAAAAGTCAACCGGTTGACCGCCACGTTTGATAGTGGATTTCTCCGGGTCATCCGACTTTTCAAAGCTAAGTGGCCAGAAATTGCCCGAGATATCCAAACTGTAAAACTTGACCCGAATATCATCGACCCATCAATCCGAGCCTACATGACCCGGATCCTAAAGTTCAACCCAGGTCTTTTGGGCTTTGTTACCTGAGAGTGCTCCAATGAGAATTGGGGTGGAATAATCAAAAGATTTTGGCCTAATGCCAAGTGTATTGACGTAGTTATAACAGGTTCAATGGCTCAATACATTCCGATGTTGGATTATTACGGCGGTGGTTCGGTGGTTCAATACTGTTAGTCAGTCGCATGGAAGTTAACAACTTTGTCACAACTACTAATAAAATTGTTGGATATGCTCTAACAAGAACATCAAATTGGTGAAATTCCAAAAGTATTTTCTCTCAAAACCCAATTGAGGGGGAAAATGTACGTTTAAAAAGGGGGGAAAATTAAAAAAAGAAGAAGAGAAAATCGTTGTCTTCTAAGATTCTTGTTCAAAACCCAATTTTGTCTTTAAGGTAGAATGAAATCAAAGTAGATTCTGTCCTAAAAGATATTCCCATAATGATTATGGAGATTATATTTCTAACTGAATTCCCCCTCACACAGGTTTTTTTAAGCTAAATATGGACGGATGTGCCAAAGCTAGTTCCGGGAGAGGTGGATTTGGAGGTTTGCTCAGAGATGATCATGGAATATGGTAATTTGGGTTTTATGGACACCTTCAAAATTGTAACAGCCTTGAAGCGGAGATTAGAGGTCTGCATCAAGGAATCTTGACCCTTGTTCACAGAGGTTTTCTAAAAGTTATTATAGAAATTGATACATAAGAGGTGACTAAGCTCCTTTTGGAAGATTGCCCTAGAAATCACCAATTCAAACGTTGGATTGATGAGCGCAAACATTTGATGAAGGACAAGAATTATCTTATACAAGTTACTCTGAAAGATAACAACCAAGGCACAAATTATATGGCCAATATAGGAGTGGAGAGGGAAATAGACTTCAATATTATGTTTAATCCCCCAAAGGGAATGATTGATTTGTTAATGAGGGATATGGACGTTGAGGCACACCTCATGTGAGGTGCCCTACGTTTTACTGTTTTGTTGTTTTTTTTATGTACAAAAAAATAAATGGTTTTCTCTTACAAAGCGCTGCTCTTATTTTCCTACATTAATCATGAAGAGAGCTCGTGACATTAGAAAGTGGGGGTTTGATACCTTATATATACCCTTGAATTTGACTATACTTTTACTTTGATCGCTATATTATAATGTGAAGTTTTACAATCGTCCTATTTCAGTCTAAATTAATAACTTCATTACAATTTTAGATGACAAACAGTTAACCATCGTGGAACCAACTATTTTTAAGAGAATTTTATGGTCATTTTTAAGTTCTTTGTTTTCACTTTACAAAATTACTAAAAAGAAAAACAAAACTATATATATTATATAGAGATAATTGATGGGAGATCATAATAACGACATTAAATTAGTAAAAAATCTCAAACTACATAAGTACTTTACTTTTAATCACATCTATTAGGGTTCATGAAAATACTAAGCCAAATTAGGGTGTGCCGAAAACCGCCACCCACCAAACTCCAACCATTGAATTTCTGGCCACGGCTAGCCGCCGTTCACTGAAACTCTGGTCACCGGTCGCTGGAATTTTTTTTAGATACATTCAACTAATTTTTTAGTAACATCTTCTTTCTCTTTATATATATATATATATATATATATATATATATATATATATCACGATAAGCATTGATTACTCCACCAAAGATGCAACCAAGGAAATTCAACAGGAGAAGATTACATGTCATGCTTCAGCTCCACACCCAACTAACCAACGAAACCTAGCCAACCAAGCAAAGATCCTCTCAAAATCTCAAAAAGGCAATCACACAGTACCTAGACTCGAGATTCTAAGGGTGTCTTAGCTATACGGAAGGCACAAAACAAGAAAAGTGAACTACAATCAAGAGAAAAGCTAAAAAAAAAACAATCAATAGCTATCCCAAGCAACTGCACTAAGCTGAATTTTCTGCCAAAAACTAACAAATTGCAGCTCTAAAACTTCAGCTTCCTAGCACAGCATTGGAAAAATTATAGATTCCACATCAACCAGACGACAATGACGACGCTTCAAATGACTGCACTAAGCATAATTTTCTGCAGAAACAGGCAGATGCAGCTCTAAAAAAATTCCAAGCTCAGCCTAGAGAGAACCAAAATCCGCTCGATTGCGATCCCCCGAAATGATTGAACTTAACTGATGTTTCTGCTGAAAGCAAGCATGGTGCAACTCTATAAATCAGCTTCCAAACTCAGCCTAGGGAGAACTATCCCAGCTCGCGCCAGCCATACCATGATGAAAAAGAGCGCTAAACCAACCCTTATCGAACACTTACATGAAGAAACACATTTTTACACCATAACCGGCCAACCGCAACTGAAAATAAACTTGAGAACAAAATTTTTTTTGCAACCAATCCTGAGGAAGACCAATCAGAATGAAGATGGCGCAGCAAAGAAATACTACTCAAACCTTGCACAGTACTGCAGCTACAGATCTGCAACAACAAGAAATAAAACCCCACCAAAAGAACATTACCCCAGCAGAAGGCCATCCAATAGACTGATATTAAGAACCAAGAAGATACCACCTAACTGAGAATGCCTTCACTCGCAGCAAAACACCTTACTCCTTTCGAAAATACAACTGCGGCTACCAGAGCTAGAAAATGTAGCAGATAGAGCACAACCGACGAACTGAGAAAAAAAGTAGTGACACCACAGAAGTTCAAATTTGGAACCTACTGACCAAAATGAATCACCTACCTCCTTCCGAAACACCCTCCCTCACTATGCCAACTATTAGGGAAGAGGGAGGTCAAACTAAATAGAAATTAGTCCCTCACTGCACTAAAAGCCCCACCCTAAAAAGACACTCTACCCTCACCAATATAAGCCAAAAGCTTTCCCACCCTTCAACCCAATGATCAACCCAACAAACTCTCCCCTAAAGCCCCGAAAGAAACCCAAAAAGGTAGACCCTTCTGCACCCCCCCCCACCCCCCACCCCGGAAAAAAAAATGGAAATTACCGAAGTGCACCAAGCTCCAACTTCTCAAGGCAGCCTCAACCTGATACTAATAGAGACAATAATAAAGCATGCAACAAAACACACAGTAGACGCCTTGCAACAAAACCAACTTTTGAGAAAGAAAAAAACACACACTTAATTAAAGCCAAATTATACAAAATAAGGAAAAGGGACAAAGCATCTTACACTTTCCCCGATCTTGAATGATCCACCAACCACTCACAAAGAGGAATTGATCTATTTACCCCTGCCTTCGCTAACTTATCTGCAATTGGGTTAGCTTATCTAAGAGTATGCACAAATTTAAGCCCTAGCAGAACCTGCAATAACTTGAAACAATGATTAAAAAGAAAATTTAGCTTCCATGGTCTATTTTCTTGCCTTAGCATCCACACAATTGCATTTTTAGAGAATCACTTTCAACTATCAAATTAAGCCTATTTTTTAAGGGTGATTCAAAAAACACTTCCAAAGCTTTAGATATCGCCTTTAACTCTGCTACATTAGAATCCGCCACGCCAATAGATTCGGAGAATAGTCATAAAATGTTCCAATTCTTGCTCCTAAGAACACCCCCTATACCTGCGGGCCCCGATTTCCCCAAAGAAGAGTAATCTACATTAAATTTGAGAAAACCCACCGAAGGGGGGCCCAAGAAATAATTGCTCTATTCTTCCTAATAGGTTTGAAGGACCTCACACCTTCAATAGCTACCATGAAATCTCTAACTGAATTGCCTAAGTCCGATTTCTTAGCCAAGATCCACAGTGCTAATCTTACCTTTATCTACCAAACCACTTCACTTGGTACCAGTAGGGTACCCCTAAAAACCTTCTCGTTTCTAGCAAGCCACACTAACCAAAGTTACCAAACAACTGGAAACAATAATGTTTCTCAAATGATCTTATGTAAACCCACTCCTGCTTGGCCTAGCCATTGTTCCCACAATAGACATAAAGAATTGGGAAATACAAAGTTTACTCCCCACCACTCAAGAATAGAATTCCAAATGGACCAAGTCCAAGGGCAAAAAATAAAGAGATGAACGCCCTCTCACATAAGACAAATAAATCTAACACATCGACCAAATTCATCCTACCCAACTCCCTCCTCGTCAAGACTTTGTTAGCTACTAATAGCCAAGCAAAAGTCTCGACCTTTGGAGGTGTCCATTAGGCCCAATTAAAGGGAGAAGGAACCTCTTCCCTAAAATTGAGTTTTTCGGCAAGATTATAGCAAGACTTGACCGAAAACAACCCGTTGGGGTTATTCCTCCAAACTAAAGAATCCTCCAAATCTTCACAAAGTACTGCGGACCTAAGGATACCAAGGAGATTCACCCATTCATCATTTTCCCAATCAAAACAAGGTCTTCTAAGGGCAATTGACCATGCCCAACACCCCTCCGCCCAACAACCTTCCACCCAACTACCCAATTCACTTACTTTCGCTTTCTTAAGGACTGCTAGGTTATAAATTCTAGGGAATAGGGAGCTCAACTTCCCTAAATACTACTGATCACCCATTCCCCTACTTTAAACTCAAAAGTTTTCTACAAAAATTGAAGACCACTTCGAATTTAAAACCATAGAATTGATATTCATCCAAGGGGATGAGGACGACCCTCTCTTCCCCTCTTAGGAGAGTCATGCCCCCTCGTCTAGCAGGAACAAATCACTTTCCTCTACAAAGCTGCCCTCTCCAAACCAAATCTCCACAACCACTTCGCCAATAAGGCCACATTCCTCTCTATGATTCTACTAATTCCCACCAGGAGCTGGAAATTTGAAGCCATATCGGTCGATTGACGGAAAATCTTGGATCTGCTGCGGCTCCGGCTCCGGCTCCGGCTGTGGCAGAGACGAGAGATGGGGCAGAGACTCGATGGAGGGTTGTGAAGGCAGAGGATGATCGCGGGGGAGACTTGCGCCAGCGACGAAAAAGAGAGATAGCGGAGTTAGGGTTGCAAAAGACTTGGCGGCGCTAGGGTTCACCTTCGAGAGCTTCTCAATCTCCCTTCCATCAAACACAAATGCTTCAAATTCAAACGCATTTGCCTTTGGAAACTTCAGATCCGATAACGCCGGAAATCGACGGAATCGCTTCGGTGACGGCTAAGTATTGGATTTCAAATTGGCCGGACCCATTTTCCTCTTAGTAACATCTTTTTCGTATACATTTTATTTACAAGTTTTTAATTATATTCAACTAATTTTTTTAAATATAAAACACTAAAAAAACTACATGAATATAACTAAAAAATACACTAAAAATTAATAAAAAAATATAAGTAAAAGTGCATTTTTAAGAATAATTATATATAATTAACAAATATACTACAAAAATAATTACATATAATTAAAAAAAATTCCGACTGCCGGCCGAACTCCAGTGATCGGAGACCTGAGGTCTCACGTCGAGCATCGGCTAGTGGCCACAAAGGGTGTTATCGACAGTCGACGATATTTGTCTTAATTGAAAACATGTGATTGGAGATATAAGAGAATATTGACAGTAGGACTAAAGTGCAAATGAAATTATAATTAAAAGATTTATAGTCAACTTTAAATTAAAATATGACAAATATGAATTATACTCTCCAATTGAAACTTCTCATCAATCATTCCTATATCACATGCGCGCGTGCACACATATATATGCATACATATATTTTTGAATATTTGGCCAAAAAGAAAAATGAGAGAGGGGGTATACTAGAATTGTTCATAACTCCTAAAAACAATAACATGCATGGCAAGTTATTGTTTTCTGTCAAGATTACAAGGAGGATAATGACTTTGAAAGATAATTAAGAAGTGAAATTCTAAGTGTTGAAAGTGTGAAAAACTTATTTTTTATGTGACAAAATCTGAATAATTTTGACAAAATCTGTGATAATTTTGACAAAATCTGAATAATTTTGAATAATTTAAGTATCTAAATTTTATTAAGTTGTCTTTTTTGTCATTTTTTTTTTTGACAAAATTCAACCATGTGAATGATTTTGTATTTGACGTGTGGTTGGTATCCCACATAAAAATGACGGATTTGGTGATTTGGATCGAGGATTTTAATACTTTAAGGTTTAATGTCTTTAAATTGAAAGTATAAGGACTAAAATGAAATTTATCCAAAATTTCAGGGGTAAAAAGTGAAAAGATCTCTTAATTTTAGGTTGAATTTTCCTGACATTCTATCAAAATTTGATTATTCCTTCGGTCATCAAATTCATTTTGTTGATCTACTATTCAAATTCAATAAATTGTAATTTGTACACCTGAATTTTATGATTAGTTGCATTTTGATCCCAAACTTCCAATTATAGCACATTTCGGGTTTTTTAAAAACAAAAAAAAATTAATTACGCTTACAATTTTAATTCATCGGACTCAACTATAAAAGCTAAAATTTAATAAAATACTATTGAAATTTTTATGTATCCCCAACGATAAATATGAATATTCTCCGTTGATATTTTTTGCTGGTATTAGCCAAATTGGATTTTTATAAAACAATCTATAAATTTTGGAGTTCAATGTGTAATAAAATAAAAGTTCGGGGTGTAAGTTCCAATCACTAAAAACTAATGCTGTGCTCTCGACTTACTGTCACCTATATAAGTCTTATCCAACCCCAAGCTTCCGAAACACCACCTCTCTCTCTCTCTCTCTCTTACAGATATATCTCTCTCTCTCGTGTCATCAAATTGCAAAATGCCCACATATTCTAAGAAGTTATCGCAATTAGCCTCGCAGGGGAGCGACGGCGATGCCGAGACAATTCAGATAATAGAAGATATGACTAGGAACCCTAAGTTGGTTCAAGAGAAACTGTTGGCTGATATACTGAGGAAAAATGCTGAAACGGAGTACCTCCAGCGATTCGGATTGGATGGCGCCACCGACAGTCAGACGTTTAAGTCTAGGGTTCCGGTGGTTACCTACGAGGATATTCAACCAGACATTGAACGTATAGCCAACGGTGACCGTTCTGCGATCTTGACAGCCGACCCCGTCATGGAGTTTTTCTCCAGGTTAGTGCTAGATATGGTTGAAATGGACTCATGCTCATAACACATACTCGAGTTGAAACATTTGTTTAAGCTCTCCTTTTTTTTTTTTCCCCCTTACTTTTGATTTTATTTTATTCGACTGGATATCCTTTTCACCAATATTGTAACTCTTAGATTTTTATCTCACATCAATTACATAAAAGTGTCTAAACTACTGTATAAATGAAAGAAGGAGTGAGTTACTCCACTTGATATTATATAATTTTAAGTTTAGAGATAAAGTTATAAAAATTCGTCTCTCATTCTATCATAATGAAATCATACGTGTAAACCAGAGATTGCACATTTCACAATATTACTTCATAGTCAAATCATCCATGCAAATAATTTGTTTCTCATTTTTTCAGTATCTTCTTTTTTCCTTGTTTTTTTTTTTTTTTGTCATTTTTATATGGTCTTTATAGAAAATAATAAAAGAAACTCAAAAGTAAAAAATAAAAAATAAAAAACAAAAACAAACAAAAAAAATTAAAATTTTAAAGCAAAAAAAAATCGTTTCCAGATTTTTATTTTAATATATATATATTTATTTGTAAAAAATCAAAAGTAAAAACAAAAACAAAAATAATTCAAGAATTAAGACGAAAAATGTGAATTCAAAAAATATATATATATTTTGAATTCACATTTTTCGTCTTAATTCTTGAATTATTTTTGTTTTTGTTTTTACTTTTGATTTTTTTCCATACAAAAGAATTAAAAAATAGATGAAATAAAATCATGAAATAAAATTAAAAGAAGTAGAAAATAGAAAATAAACCAAAAATAAAAACATAAAACATTATGTTGGAAGAATATTTTCGATAATAGAATGTGATAGAGAGTGTTTTAGATAGCCAAACTGAAAATATAAAAAAAGTGTCTTATATAACCAAACTAAAAATATAAGGTGTCTTAGATAAGCAAGAGGTATTTTTTGTATTAGTCTAAATTAGGGGGGATTTTTTGTGTTTAAACTCTATAAAAAATCATATGACCTCCTACTGCTAACTTGGCATAAGTATTTCGAACTTTATTGATCCAGTCCAAAATGTTCTAGATATTAAATCGTATAAGCAGGTACAAAAATTAATTAGGGAGACTTTTTTAGAGATCCTAAGATTTCAAAAATAATTTTTTAAGAACCATCTTATGTGTAAAAAAATCACTGTGACCGGACTCTATAAAATGGTGTTTTTATGGGATGAAACTTTTAAGAGAATTTTTCAATTAATTAAACCTAAACACTATATATATATATAAAATTTAATTTTTTTTTTTGCATTAATATTTAATAGATGTATTTTCTCTCTTTTTATATAGTTTCATGAACGAGGGTTGTAATGCTATTGTCTTAATTTTTGTTACAGTTCTGGAACTTCACGTGGCACATGCAAACTTATACCAGTGACTAAAGAAAGTTGGGATCGTCATACGACCATAGATAAACTCGTTAAATCTGTAATGAATTGGTGAGTGGTACCATATTTTTCAAATAAAATATCATTGATATGATTTCTTTTTGAATTTTGGATAAAAAAATTAAGATTATAGTATTACTAAAAACATATTTATTTGCTTCCAACAGTCATTTTTCAGGTTTGGACAAAGGCAAGTCATTAAATTTTGTCAGTGTTTTCCACGAGACAAAGACACCGGGCGGATTAATGACCCGACCCTTGCTCACAAAGTATTACAAGAGTGCAGAATTCAAGAACCAAAGATCCGACCCATATACCACATTCACGAGTCCGATTGAGACAATCATTTGTTCTGATTGGAATCAAAGCACGTACGCTCAAATACTCTGTGGTCTTTACGAGCGCAAAAAAGTCAACCGGTTGACCGCAACATTTGCTAGTGGATTTCTCCGGGTCATCCGATTTTTCAAAGCCAAGTGGCCGGAAATCGCCCGAGATATCCGAACCGGAAAACTTGACCCAAATATCATCGACCCATCAATCCGATCCTGCATGACCCAGATCCTAAAGCCCGATCCAGATCTTTCGGTCTTTGTTACCCGGGAGTGCTCCAATGAAAATTGGGGTGGAATAATCAGAAGAATTTGGCCTAATGCCAAATGTATTGATGTAGTTATAACGGGTTCAATGGCTCAATACATTCCGATTCTGGATTATTACGGCGGCGATTTATCGTTAGTCAGTCGCATGTACGGCTCGTCGGAGTCTAATTTCGGGCTCAACCTTAGCCCATTGTGTAAGTCGACTGAAGTTTCGTACACCATATTGCCAAACATGGCTTACTTTGAGTTCATCCCCCGGGAAACGCCGCTGGGTCGTGATTCGCCAATCGACCTTGTTAACGTCGAAATAGGCAAAGAATACGAAGTCGTGGTGACCACTGATGCAGGGTTATACAGATACAAAATGGGCGACATTCTCAGAGTCACCGGTTTCCATAACTCCACACCTCAGTTCCAGTTCGTCGGAAGAAAGAACGCCTTCCTAAGCATCGACGCCAACAAAACCGACGAGGCCGAGCTACAGACGGCAGTCGAGAATTCCTCCAAGCTTCTGCAACCATTCAAAATGTTCGTCATCGACTTCGCTTGTTATGCTGAGCCGGGATCGAACCCCGGGCATTATGTGGTCTACTGGGAGTTATCGGCCAACGACTCGGTCTCCGGCGACGTGTTGACTCGGTGTTGCCTCGTGATGGAGGACTCACTTAATGTGGTTTATCGACAGCTTAGGGCCGAATACAATGTAATCGGACCGCTGGAGATCCGGGTGGTGAAGAGTGGGACATTTGAGTTGTTAATGGATCAAGCAACTGCAAGGGGTGTCTCCATCCAATACAAGGTTCCAAGATGTGTTACTTCTAAAGAAATAATTGAACTTTTGGACTCGAGGGTGGTATCATCTTACTTTAGCCCATCGTTACCTAGTCAGACTATAAATTTAGGAGTTTGTTAGGGCTTAATTTTTTTTTTTTTTTAATAAGTATATGATACTGTTACATTGTTCATACGATTTTTTGTTCGGGTGTGCAGGAATCTGCTGTAATTTTTTTTTAACAAAAGTGTTGTCTGTGAAAATTAATTTAAAAATATTATTAGGTACCAAATTGAAAAAATTATCTCTTGAGTAATGAATTCATCGTTATAATCGGTCACAATAGCATTCTCAATTTTGCTACATTGTGTGGCAATATTATCTTTTAATAACGTAGAATAGAACATTCAATATAAGTTTGTTGGATTTGTTAGTGTAATATCCCGACAATTTATATTTTTAAAAATATTATTTTAGATAAGTTTAATATTTTTGGAATTGTTTTGTAAATTTATAATATAAATAATATTTGATAATCGTGAAGATTAAATGTTAATTTTAAATTGATTTTAAAAATTTTGGAACTATTGTATTATTTTAAAAGATATTTTGAGATATAATTAATATATATATTATTTTAAAAGGGATAATTATGTAAATAAAAAAAATAATTCAATATAGAGCCCAAATGGCTTCCTTGGGATAATTATGTAAATAAAAAAAATAATTCAATATAGAGCCCAAATGGCTTCCTTCTCAAAGAAGGAAACCAAATCAGTCCACACACACACACATATATATATATATATATAGATTAGGAGTGTGTGTTTTATATAATAATAATAAAAAAAAAAAAAAAAAGTAATAATAGAAATTATCATACTCATCTGGGAGGATGTATATAAGATTATAAGAATAAGACAAAAATGAGGGGAAATGAAAAATAAGGTGAACCATTAGTTTTGGGGTGGGATGTGTGCTAACCTTGATATATATATATATATATAGAAAAGTAGTGATTGGGATGTGTATTGACCCTGAGATATAAACATGGTCCTTGTGTCAGCTTGGGGATATACATGCATATGTGGGAGTTTGGAAGGGAGACGAGAAGAAAAGCAAATAAAACAGGTGAGAGGAAACGTCTAGAAGAAGAAACATAGAAAAATTAGGAAAGTATATTCAATATTTTCTGCGATTAATTATCAATTCTTAATTTCAGTTAGAATTTTTTTAACTCTTTTAATATTTATATTTAATTTGTCTATGGGGTGATTTACGTTACTATTGTCGATGAATTATCGCTGTTAGTTCGCATGAAATAATTATGATTATGTGAAAATTATGTCAATGTGTTTTATTTATTATATTAATTAAATGCACGTATTTTAAGGGGTTGAAGTTCTACTGAGCGTTGGCTCACAATCCCATAATTTTAATTGCAAGGCCGGCAAGAGCTAAATGGAGACAGGAATTTTAGTTGAATATGTATTTAAAATTGTAATAGTTGTATTTATTATTCACCGTTGTAAAATCAATTCAATAAATTATAAATTCGATAATTATAATTATCGTCGCCGTATTATAAATTAAAAATAAACGAATTATTAATTACTTGTCAAAAGACATAGATTTAATTTGTTTTGTCATAATATTCGTATCTATATGATTATAGAAGTAAAATTTATAATTAAAATCAAAATTTGTAATGATTTAGCAATAATATTGGGTTCTGTACATTGTCTTACAATTTGGGAATTAAGGCATTTTGATTTTTAGTTAGTTGCTAGATTACTATATTTATGTTTGATATTATATTGAAAAAAAAAAAGAGGAATAGAGACTAGTTATTTTTCTTCTTGATTCGTTTCAATTAATTCAATAATTATAATTGTCGCCTTAGTTTAGTAAAATTTCTCAAATTTATTTTTAAATGAAATATTGGCTATTAATTTTAGTGTTAATTTTCTAAGGAGAGAAACCGTGTGGTGGTCTTGGAAAGCCGGGCCGTTACAATTAACATATAGCATGGACCCAAGGTGTTGTGCGGACCTAGCTTGGGGTCCACGAAAATAGCATTGCACGGACCTATAGGCCCGTGCAAGAATCAACTTCGCGGACATATGGGTCCGTGAAGTGTCTTTTAAGCGGATCTCTAGCTCTGCAAATATGTTAATTTCGCAAACCTACATATGTCCGTACAAATGCAATTTTCTACGGACTTGTAAGTATGTACACATCGTGATAGGTTTAGTAAAAAAAAAAAACATAAAAAACGGCTTAAAAATGTACCAATGATGCGTGGAGTTGTTCCCCACTCATAATTACTTCAAAAATTTGTTAAAATCTTGCCTGAAATGGAGGAAATGAGAGAGTTCTAAGTTTTTGTTATTGAAGTTTGGTTGTGAAGGAGAAAAGAGAGGGAAGATGTAAATAGGTAAATAGAAAGAGGCGGACATTCTAAATCATATTTTGTTAATTTTAATTAATGATGCGGTAATTTAATATAAGGTTATAATTATAATAAAAAAATTATTAATAATGGTGTATATCTAGCTAATCTGGGACTACTAGAATATACAATTACTATTATATCCTTGCATTAACTATGACGCTTTTTTTTTCTTTTTTTTTTATTGATACATAAAAATATGATAACTTTGAGGTATATAATAGAACTTCAAAAATGTAGAATTATTTAATTAATACCATTATTTAAAAACACAACAATGTCAAAATAGATAAAAATTAAGATTAAATAAAATATAGATGTTTGTTTACTAGTGGTGATTTTTAGTTTTTTTTAATGGACAAAAATTTGTTTCAAATATATGCCCGTTTGTTTGGTGTTTTCAATCCTTGATTTCTACTTTTGTTTTCAAAATTTTGAGATTAATGTATAAAAAAAATGTGTTTGGTAAATATATTTTTGTTCTCAAATACATTTTAAAATTTTGGGAGTAATTTCGAAATTCTTTAAAAATTAAAAAATAAAATAAAAAAAAATCTTGCCTATTTACTCCTACAAAACTATTTCGCGCTCAATTTGAGCCTGTCAGTGTAAACCCGCGGATATTTCCTTCACCATCTTGCCCAACATGGCTTACTTCGAGTTCATCCCCCAAGATGTGCCAACCCAACTTGACAACCTCGTTGATGTTGAAATTGGCAAAAAGTATGAGATCGTGATAACGACCTACACGGTGCTATACAGATACAGAATGGACGACATTCTCTAGGTCACAACCTCACACGGTTTCACAAGTCGTCACATCAGTTCAAGTTCGTTGGCAAAAATAGTGCAATTCTGAACATCGACGGGAAAAAAACAGACAAGGTTGAGTTGGAGAAGGCTGTCAAGAACGCTTCCAAGCTCCTGCGCTCGTTTGGTACCTTCGTGGTTGACTACATGTGCTACACGGAGCCGCACTCAAACCCAGGGCGTTACGTGGTCTACTGGGAGTTGTTGAACAGTGACTCATTCGCAGGTGATGTATTACGGCGGTGTTGCCTCACGATGGAGGATTCGTCTAGCGTGTTGTACAAGTATCGGGCCGGGTATGATGTAATCGGGCTGCTTGAAATCCGGGTTGTGAAGAGTGGGACATTTGAGGAGTTAATGGATCAAGCAATTGCAGGGGGTCGGTCTCAAAATGTATTACTTCTAAGGCAATGATTGAGCATTTGGAGTGGAAGGTAGTTCATCGTACCTTGTCTATCTATAGACAAATTAATTTGATTTGTTCTTAATATATATTGTTGTCGTCGTCTATGTTGTTATCATTTGATTTTGATTGTATTTGAACGTGAAATGAAGTCATGACGGATATTTCTAACATGTATTAAGTTTGGCTTGGTAAACCTCAATACGCTCACCTAGTGTCTAAAGTCATATCTTGTTGTGTATGTAATTTTTTTCGTCAAAAGACAAATAGTTTATCCAATTTGAACCTGATTAAAATAATTCGACACTTTTGGTATGAAATTGGGTATAAAAAATAGTCTAGGAATATGATAAAGAGTATTTATATGTGGTCACCTGTACAAATCAGAAGCCACTAGGTAGCATAAGGGCACATGTCGCTAATCATCATAAACCAATCAAATTTGACTAGGTCGTTTTTACACCATTTGTCCATATTGCTACTTGTGAAGGACTGGCCAACGAGGTTTGAGAGCCAACCACTCCCCTCCGATCAACTGAATACACCATATTGTCCTTGTCCGATCAATGACCAACAAGGACCGAGCACATTCTCCATGTGAGGGCTCTACGCTCCCATAAGCTGGATCCTATTTCATGTATCCCTTTGGTAGGTTCGTGGGTTGTATTTAAGCATTTTTCGTGACCGAAAATGGTAATTTTTTAATTGAGTGTGAGTAAAAAGGGGTAAATTTATTTTTTTAAGTGGAGGGGACAAAATAAAATAAGTTTAAAGTACAAGGGCTTAAAGATAATTATTCCAATGATTGAATCATAATTTATTTTTTAATTTTTTCCTATAAAAAATAATGTGATCATTGAATTTGGAATGTGAAACGTTGATTGAATCAATGAATCGACAAAACAAGAAATTAGATGAAAAATAATTGAATAAAAATTATTAAAAATAATATGCACCTTTATTATATGATCCAATGATAGCCAAATAAAATAAAGGGATATTGACATTTTTACCCTTGATGTTTGACCAAAGTCTCACTTTGGTTACCATAGTTTCAATTTGAATATGTAACACCTTAAACTTTCCTAATCATCCCAATACAGTTTAAGTCATTATTTCTATTATAATTTTGAAGATAATATAGTTATTTATCATGCATATGACTTTTTAGGGTTAAAGACATTTTTGGCTCTAACAAATGAACTTTGTATCAATTTGAATCCCGTATTTGAAAGTGCTCACATTGGCTACTTCACATTTCAATTTCACTTCAATTTGGACCCTAACCCAAAATATGTTAAGTCAAACTTGACAGTCAACATTATGTAACGGGTATTTTTGTCATTTTCATTCCCAAATCATTTTCTACCCATTTGTGTTATCATTCCCGCTCAATACTTATAAATACTCTTCCTACCCTTATATTTATTATTTATTTTCATTTTCACCCTATATTTTTTATTATATATTTTTGGAAAAAAGAAATACAGAACAATTAAAACATTTTATTGATCATAATTACAAGAATTAATATATTCAAACACTATAATGATCGATTCCAACATTGATTGGCTGAAGATTTTTTGTATTTTTGAATTATAAAAAAAACAAAACAATATACTCAAAAGAAAAAAAAAATCCACAGCAAAAAATATTTTTTGTATTTTAGAAAATACAAACAACACATCATATTCTAAAAAAAGTATAACAATACAACAAGTCTTAAAAAAATAGTATAATACATCAAGTCTTGATAAACAACCAGAACAATATAACAAGTCCTAAAAAAAACAATACAATACATTAAATCCTAAAAAACATAGAATACTACATATAAAAAAACAGAAATTAACCATCAAATTTGTTCTCTAACATATGCATTGATCATATTAAATCTTTAAAAAATAGAACAATACATCAGGTCTTAAAAAAAGGGAAAAACAAAATCTAAAAAAACAAAAATTGACAATCAAACTTGTTCTCCAGCACATGCATTGATCACAGGATTCACAGGAGGTCCATCGTCCTATCCAATATTGTAATTGAACTTAAAATAATTACAGAAGATAGATAAAAAATTAGAAATAATTAAAATAATTAAAAGTGTTAAATTTTCATACCATTTTCTGTTTAACTAATTTACAACTTCTCTTGTTGTGGCCCAACTATCCACATGCACGGTATTTAACTACATGTTTCCTCTTCAACTTTGTTTGATTTTGTGGGGATTCATCGAGGTCCATTCTTCTTAGTTTTTTTGGTCTTCCAACTTGTTTCGTGAAGTAAGGAGACTTCACTTTTGGAAGTCCACAACTCGGCCACAAATTGAAAGAATCCATTGAGTTGATCGCCGAGGAATAGGTCTTCAAGTATCTCGTTGTGCTATAGTATTCACTCACATAGTCCTATGGATCCAGACCCTTGTAGACAATGGCCGAAACAACATGTGTACAATGTATGCCAGTCAAATCCCATTTTCTACATGAATAAGTCTTGGCCCCTAAATCCACACTGTATTGATCACCTCATATGCAACATATCTGAAATTTATCATCCCCAGTCCATTGTGGTATGCATCCATTGATATTGTCCTTAACAAAATCCAGTCTTTTCTGAATTTTTAGACAAATTTTACCCGTCCACTTCTTTGTCATTTCTCTGTTCGCTATCATCCGGTTCATTAGAAAGTCTCTAATAGTTTCTAACATGGTGATGATTTCTTTTTCCTTGACTTCAAGAATAAATGCATTGAAACTCTCACATAAATTATTTAACAAAATGTCACACCTAGTGAGAACACTGAAATGTGACCTACACCAATGCTTAGGTGGCTTATCATCGAACCAAACTAGAGCATCTTTGTCGATTTTACCTATTTCTTCCATAAAATTTGCAAACTTAATTGGAAGTATTTCCCTAGCAGCCCTCCACACAGCCTTTTTGTAGGTATTCCCCTTAAAATTACCCTTGAAATTATTAAATAAGTGCCTAACACAATACCTATGTTCAGCAAAAGGCATCAAGTTATCAACAGCCCACAACAACCTTTTTTGTTTATCCAAAATTATCGTGATACTTTTCTGCGTATGCGTCTTCAAATCCTTATCCAAACATGCTAAAAACCATGCCCATGAATCTTTGTTCTCTGTCTCTACAACTACATAGGCAATTGGAAACATATTATTGTTTCCATCTATGCCTATAACAGACAGTAATGGACCCCCAATTGCTCCCTTAAGATGACACCCATCAACATCGATAATAGGTCTACACATCGCGTACCTTTGCTTAAACGCTGCTAAGCAAACATAGAGACACTGAAATTGAACTCTACCATCATGATTCGGATCAGAAACATGTAAACAAACTGTGGACCTAGGGTTGGTTCTCCTAAGTTCACAAACGTAGTTTTGAAGCTTATTGTATTGATACTCTCGGCTACCCTCAATAGCCGAAAGAGCCTTTCTCTTAGACCTATAGAGTTGAGACCTAGACACCGTAACATTAAGATCATTTTGGATAGTGGTCTTAAAGGCTTTCAAACCCCAATTTCTTCCCTCAATTCTAATGTTTTCCACGTATTTATTAGCCAGCCATTTTGAGGTTATTTACCTATTCCGAAAATCCTTAGAGCAATTGTGTTGTGGTTGATAAGCTTTCACTAACAATCATGTTTCTCCGACTGTACAAGATGCATATATAACCCAAGAACACCCTTCTTTACAAAACAACTCTAACTTTATTACGTTCTCTCTTTGTAAACTTAATGGATTTTTCCATCCCAATTGCTTGATCTCTTACTACCTGTTTAAATTCTTTACAAGAACTGAAAACCATATCTAGCTTGAATGTAATGTCTTTCATTTCTGTTTCAGGATTGAACTTGATCCCCCTATCTCTTTGCTTATTATCGGACCCATACTAACTATTCATGTCATCATCTGATTCGACACAATCATCATCACATTCGTTGTTACTCTCAGTCTTTTCAAATTTATTGCCATCAGAGCTAATTACATTTGATAAGCCACCTAATTCAACACCTTTATCAACAAAAATTTCATACAACTCATCATCCACATCCATTTCATACTCACTATTAATTAAATCATGTTCAACATCTTCGAAGTCTGAAATCACTGCCATCTCCACATATTTACCCTTAACATCAGTTTCTGACAACATAAAGAAAATTTCCAGTTCAGCATCATCAAACCCTTTTATGATACAATATCAAACGATTTAATGAAACACACACAACAGAAAAAAAGTATATTCAGTTCATTAATTCTTCTGTTTGAACGAAACTACTGTATTTGCTAATTGTTTTCAAAGTTTATTATTCGGTTCGTGATGTTTTCAAGCACCGATTTCAGCTCATATCATGATGTTAACTTTTGAACGATTTTGATTCTATACTGTTCAAATAAGCGGCTGATATATGCGATTTTAACAGATGTCGAATGTGTGTGTTTACATAAAACGTTTGAATGTAAACCCTAAAAATAGGAAATTTTTCAGAAACGAGAACGTTGGAATGGTGTTACTTACTGTACAATGGCGTGCCACATTCCTCCAGATATGTCATTCTTAGGAATTGGGACTGAGAAATCGGAGGCGATGGCGACGGTTGTGGCGGTGATGGCGTCGAAGGCTACAAAATCAGAGGGAGAGTTCGTAGGCAGTATGAGAAATAGGAGGGCGATTTTGTTAAAGGCTGAGAAATTGGAGGCCGATTTTGTCATCGGCTGAGAGATCGAAGGCTGAAAGATTGTCGTAAGTTGAGAGATCGAGGCCGATTTCGTGAGATCGAAGGCCGATTTCATTGATCAACAGTGATAGAGGCTTCACTGGAACGAGAGAGGAAGATGAGAGAGCAGTGAGGAACTCAAGAGTATCAGTGAACTGAGGGGAGATAGAAAGAAAGCGGGAAGGACAACACAAATAGGTATAAAATGATTTGGGAATGAAAATGACAAAAATATCCCTTACATAACGTTGACTGAGAAGTTTGACTTAACAAATTTTAGGCTAGGGTTCAAATTAAAATGAAATTGAAATGTGAGGTAGCCAATATGAGTACTTTTAACTACGAGAGTCCAAATTGACACAAAGTTCATTTGTTAGGGCAAAAAATGTCATTAACCCAAAAATCTGACTTTTTTACGAAGTTTATAGGTATTTCTAGTCTCGTCACCTTCTCTTTCAGGCCCAAATACTCAAAAGTCAAATACACACAAATGCCCATATACAAGTGTTTCTAGAAAAAAAATTGTCAAGTATAAATGAGAAGGGTAGAAATGCCTTTAAACTCTTCTTAAAAATATCCGAGTGCACGACAAGTGATAGTTAATTTGTCATCCAAATTTATAATGGAGATATTGATTTGGATTGAAGTAAGATTATTAAGAAACATCAAGGTGTTTTGTGTTTAAATTAAAACTGTGGGGATCAAAGTGAAATAATGGTCGAACTTCAAGGGTATGAAGTGTCAAAACCCCTAAAATAAAAATATAAATGCTCAATATGCCCTACTTTTTCAATACCAAATTATATAAAATATAATCTCCCCAAAATCTCGATTGTTTTACTTTTCAAAGATTTGTATGGTTCCTCATGGTTTTAATTTAGATTTAAATTAATAATTATCAAGTGTGTGTATATATATATATATATTTTTAGTGTATAAAAATAATACACACCTTGAATATGGTTCAATTAAATGACAGGTGAATTCTCTTGTTGAGGTGGAGTTTGTGATTGAAAATTCTTCACGTGATCTGTACTGAGTCTTGAGAAGATTAACTTGTTGTGCTTAGAGTCCTGCTCCCCTCGGGGGGGGGGGTATCTGCAGAAGGCTCGGGCTGAGGATTTGTCCCGACAAAATCTCTCCGGTGTAGGAATAAGAGTTTAGAGAGAAGTAGTACACTAATGCGTTAAGTAAGCAAGTGATGACCACAAATTATTTTTCATTCAAAATCATTAAAAATATTTTTAATTTTGTAAAATTGAAACAAATGTAAAATTTGAGGGATCAAATATACGGTTTCACAAATTTCGGAGTCTACACAAACAGTCACCCCATTATTCAGGGGCCAAAAATGATAAATTTACAATAAAAATATAAAAAATATAGGATATATTAACATAATAAGAACCCAAAAAGATATATGAAATTAAAATTATTTTTAAATATAATTAACCAAAAATGAAAGGAGAGTAAAATAGACTACATGGACATTTGGAAGATTGCCTTTGATCTTCCTTCAAGGATGCAATTGGGAAAATATGAGGGTAAAAGGGACATAAATTATTCTTTTAGGCTCTACTAAAATATTCTAATTAAAAAAAAGAGTTTTGACACTTTGTTCCCTAAAGTTTTGACAAAGTATCACTTTAGTTCCCATAGTTTAAATTTAAACATATAACACTTTAAATTTCTTAATCATCTCACCATAGTCATAGTCATTATCTTCATTACAAATTTGGACTTAAAAACACTCACCTACCATACACCTAACTATTTCTAAGAGGTTTCATGAGTAATTTTAACCTTTTCATTCTTCCTCATTCTCTTTCCTATTCAAATACTTAGAAGTACATATAAAACATAACATACATACACACATATAATTTTATTTTCTTAGAAAAAATTTAAAGGGAAAAAGAAGAGGTTAGAAATTGCTAATAAAGTCTCCTTAAAAATAGTTAAATGCATGATAGTTGATTGATTGTCGTTCTAAAATGTAATAGAATTATTGATTTTGATTGGATTTGATGATTAAGGAACTTCCGGGGTGTAAGTGTCAAACCCCCCCCCCCCCCCCCCCCCCAAAAAAAAAAAAAAGAAAGAAAGAAAAAGTTACCTCCAATGATTATATGGTGAAGTAATCCGAAAATTAATCTCAAAATAGTATAAAAATCTTTACTTTTTATTTTCGTATATTTTAATTCAACAAAGTAGCTAATGATTTTATTTTTTTGGCTTTTATATTATTTTTTGACTAACAACTTGAAGATAGCATTTGAAATTTACTATTTAATTTAATTTAAAATTTGAAAATTTACAAATAAATATTAATTTATAATTCATGGTTTCGTGTACGGCATTTTCACGTAGGGTAGCTAGGGGTTGGTGAAATTGGGCAAATAAACATTGTGGTCGGTCATATGTTGTTGTAATGAAATAATGAATCCATTGGCCTAAATTTTTGCCACGTGTTTTTTAAGACAAATTTTTTTTAAAAGATTTTTTATTATTGTTTTTGGAGAATAAAGGTGAGGCTAATTAGGTCTACCACCTCTTAATGACGTGGGCTTGCCTTGAATTATTGCTCGACATATGGTGCCTTTAGATAAGTGATTTTTTTTTTAATTAAAATAATTAATAAACAAAATAAAAATGTATTTTGCTTTCCTTTACAAAATAATAGAAATAATCACTAAGAACTCGTTTAATGGTACTGAAAATTAAAAGACAAAAATTTAAAATTATTAAATTTTAATTTTTAAAATTGAAATACTCAATTGATTAAGTAGTTATTTAAAAAAAAAAAAAAAAAAAGATCTCAATATTTTTTAATTTTTTTTTTTTTTTATCATTTTTAAAGGTTTTGTTATAATCTTTCAAAAGAAAAAAGTCTTTCCCCAATTTTTCCTCTTTATTTTTTCGATTGTATTTTTTTTTTTTTTTTTATAATTTATTATTTTTTGGCTATTTTTAATAGTTTTATGATTTTAGGTAATAACTAAAAAAATTCTCATTTTAATCATACATTATATTTTAAATGATTATTTTATTTTTTTATTAAATATATTTAATTAAATAAATATTTATTATATTCATTTTTAAGTATTGAAACCTATTATTGAACTATGTTCTTTAATATTTTACACTTGTGTACTTAAAATATAAATAATTACTAAAAAATAAAGAATTTTCTTCAAAAAATTTAAGAACAATTTATATATATATATATATATATATATATATATATATTTGTTTATTATTATTATTTTTTTTAAAAAAGGTAACAGAATATATGACTTTATTAGCTCCAATTATAGCTTTTAAATTTAGTGGGCCCATATAAAAGAAAAGGGTAATTAAGGTATTTTCTGGTGGGGCCACCTTTATTTTCGGATCCAAACCCCAACGGCTCTTAGCCGATGTTATTGACTTAAGTAAGGTTCATTTGGGCCCCCTCGATAACTTTGTAGTGGAATGAGAATGAGAATGAGAATAAGAATGAGATGAGATGATAATTTTATTTTCTTCTTAGAATAGAAGAACGTTTGGTAATGATAATTTCTTTTTTAATCTGAAAACATAATCGCGTTTGGTAACAATTTTATCCGAGAAATTAAGAACGAACCCTAAACTACAAATTTAAGAATAAATCCAAGAAAATTAATTTTTTAAAAAAACAAAAATACAAGAAGGAAAAAAATCTAAATCGAACTCCATTTTCAAGAATATTGATTTTTCACAAAAAAATAAAATACAAGAACAAAATAAATCGAAATCGAACTCCATTTCCATTTCTATTTCCATTTACATTTCCAGTTACCAACTCCATTTTCGAAATCGAAACTCGAGTTCGATTTTGATTTCGAACTCCATTTCCAGTTTCAATTTCGACGAAATAGGATTCGATGAAGGCGAAGACGATGGCGACAAAGGTGATGACGATAGCGACGAAGGTGATGTCGACGATGGAGCACGACGAAGGCGAAGACATTGGAGCAGAACGATGAAGATGGTGACGAAGGCAAAGACGATGGAGTAGAACGAAGGTGATGGCGACGATGGAGCATGACGAAGGTGATGTCGACGATGGGGCTGAACAAAGGTGATGGCGAGAAGGAACAAAACGAAGGTAATGGCGAGAAGGAGCAGAACGAAGGTGATGAGGAAATGAGAATGACAAGAATCGGGTTTTTCTTTTTTTTTTTTTTTTTTTTTTAAATCCTAAAGAAAAAAGTGGGATGAATTCTCAAATGGGAATGGAATGGGAACGAAAACAAAAATTACCAAACGTTATTTCCAAACAGAAATTCCAAAAATCTGGGAATGGAATGAGAATTTATAGGATGGGAACGGTTACCAAACGGGGCCGAAGTTTTCAGCCCATAAAAAAACTTTAGAAAAAATCCCTGAATTTTGGTCTCACTGTTCATTCATATTTACGATTCTGTTATTTTGTCTTACGCAACAAGATAAAAAATATGCAACATGACATTAACATAAATGTTCAGCAATTTTTATGAAAAAAAATTCCTAATATTACCCCTAATTGTTCACTCATATTTATGATTCTTCTCATTTTGTCCTATGTAATAAGACAATAGTATCCAACATGGCGTTAACGTTAACGTAAATGTTTAATAATACATCTTGCCTATGTTTTTTTTTTTTTTGTCAAACCCTGCCTATGTTACAAAATTACAATTTGAATTTCACGTTAACGTTAACGCATTTTCATATTATTTTTGTATGTGCTCACGTTAACGCATCTTCCACATTTGTTTTGTGTGCATTAATGTTGATGTATTTTCACCATCAGGTTGTGTGTTTTTAGCATTACCTTATTTTTAGGGGATCTGTGCATTAACGTTAACGCATTTTTATTTTTTTAGCCCCTGTGTTTGAGTTAACATTAACCCATCGTATATGACATTTTGTATTTTTGAGCTAACTGAGCGTTAATCCACATTTTTTTAGCCTCTCTGTGTTAATATCAACATATTTTCATATTCTTTTTTTTTTTTTTTTTTTTTTTTTTTTTGTGTTAACGTTAATACATCTTTCTCATCTACTTGTGTGTTAGTGTTATGTGTCTTTTTTTTTTTGGAGGGGGGGGGGGGGGGGGGGGGGAGGGGGGGTTTGTATGTTAACGTTAACATGATTATTCTGTATCTATAACGGCCCGGTTTTCCAGGGCCACCACGCGATTTCTCCACTTGAAGAATTAAGGCTAACACTGTGCGACTAATATTTTATCCCACAAAAAATTGAAAGATTTTACCAACTACAGTGATAATTCTAATTATTAAATTTTCAAATGAATTTTACAACAATAAATAATCAATTAAATATAAATTTAATTTAATACTAAAGTTATAATATATATAATACAAACTAACCAATAAATTTGATATATGGTCAATTTTTACTAAAATTTAATTTGTAATTTAATATACAATTATGACAACAATTATAATTATCGATTTAAATTTTTCAGTACAAAACAAAGATTATATTCAATTTATTGAGTCAATTTTTACAACGGTAAATATTAATTACAATTATTACAAACAAAAATTCTAATATAATTTATGTTGCCATTTCGTCCTCACTGGTCCTGCAACAAAATTGTAGGGTGGTGAGCTAACGCTCAGTAAAATTTCAACCCATCTAATACGTGTATCTAATTAAATCAATAAATAAACACGTAAATGTGCATCTCACATAATTTTTACATAATACGCGATTACAATATCTAATCTAATACAATAATTATAGTCGTAACAACATCATTCACACAGGGAGAAATTAATATATATTAGAAGAATTAGAAATTATATCTGAAATCCAAAATCGAAATCCAACCGGAATAATTTTCTCGTTCCAAAAACATTTCAAAATACTCATTCTCCATTTCTCGCTAATCTCTCTCTCTTTCTCTCTCTCTCTCTCTCTCTCTCTCTCTATATATATATATTATTTACAGAATATCCCCTTAAAATAAAAAAAATATTAATTATACCCCTAAACTCTTAAAAGTATATTTTAAATAACGTAATAGTCCCGCAACTTTTAAACGTTAATTTAAAATTAACATTTAACCCCCAAAAATATTAAATATTATTTACACCATAAATTTATAAAACAATCCCAAAAATGTTAAACTTATATAAAATAATATTTTCAAAAATATAAATTCTCGGGGTATTACAATCTACCCCCCTTAATTAAATTTCGTCCCCGAAATTTCGTTTTTAGGAATAGCTCAAAATCGCATGGTCTTTATTATTATATTCAAAAATCTTATATTAAATCCTTCCGCTACACACTCTGATTATAATAAAAATATTAATAATAATGAATTCCAATTTAATTTTTTATAAGCTCGCAAAAATATCACCAAAAGATTCCAAGAGAAGTGAACAACCAATTTTTATTAATAAATGGAAAAACATCGTTTAATTCTCTAATTTGCATGACATAAATTCTTATCAGAATATTACACCTAATGATACCAAATTGTTCTATCATATGAACATGTATCAAAATGAGTTCAACACTCATATGGATGTATAAAAATATATTGCAACTAGATATGAAAATTATGAGGACAACCTCGCATCAAAATCAAGATAAGGCTGAACTACATATATTCAGATTATATAAATAATACCAAAAGTATTCCTATTGTTATGTATTCCAGTACTCACAACAGTCCTACCACACTCCAACTCTACCTAATATTACTAGTGGACTAAGATCTATCTGAATTATTTTACCGGTGCACTGTCTTCATAATACAAAAACCAGTTATAGATCAAGTGTTTTCATCAAACCCCATTTTTCAACAAAATATAACCACTCACTTGTCAATATCAAAATTTCAACAAAATATCATCATAATAAAATAATTGAATTTAAAACGACTAATCAACACATGTTTATATAATAAAATATCATACTTCCTTGCCAGCCATAAAATCGTTTTACCTCATGATCGGGAGTTATTGTATCAACTACCTATAGGACTTGCCCTTATGTCAGGTTTTGATACAACATATATCCACCCTATAGGACTTGCCTGACAGGTAACAACATATATAATATATCTATCTTGCAGAACTTGACTGACAGGTAACTATGGCATAAAAGGATAATAAAAATCAATCTCCACATTTTTAAAATTTTACTTGATCCATTTAACATCATAAAACTCCTACAGGGCTTGCCTGACAAGTAACAACATATATAATATATCCACCCTGCAAGACATACTTGAAAGGTAACTATGACATAATAGGATAATAAAAATCAATCTCCATATTTTTAAAATTTTACTTGATCCATCTAAAATTATAAAACTGTCTATTTTCAATAACCTTTTTTTTTTGTCTCAATTTAATATGAAAATATAATTTGGCAATTTATATAGAAGATAGTAAATACTTTTAAGCGTATTTTTTTTTTAATTAAAAAACACATCCTATGGTTCACGACTAACTAGGGATGGTCATGGACCCAGAGGCCCGATCAGCCCGCCCAGCCCGGCCCTATTTTTTTAGGGCTTGGGTTTGGTGTTTGAGCCCATGGGCCGGCTAGGGCCTAAAGACTAAGCCCATTCATTTTTAGGGTCGGGCTAGGGCTTAATCATTTTTGTTTAGGGCCGACCCGGCTCGGCCCGAACTTTTTTTAAATATAAAAAATATATTTTTTTATATATATATTCATAGAGAAAGAGTTGACGGGCCAATTTGTAATTTTCAATTTTAGTTAGATAATTTAGCAAACCCTAGTTTTATTCCTCTCATAGAGAGAGAATTGAGGGGTCATTTTGTAATTTTAGTATTTAGTTTTTAAATTTAAAAAAAAAAATTTATAGGGCCGGGCCTGGGCTTAATTTTTTTTTTTGTAGGGCCAAGCTTGGACATAAAATTAGGGTCCAATCATAGGGCCGGGCCAGGCTAGGGCCTAATATTTTTATGTAATACCCTAGTCAAAATCCGGCCCGAGCCCGGCCCGGCCCGGCCCATGACCATCCCTACGACTAACGGGGCACTCACCCATACTTATTTAACTTATTATTGGTAGGTTGCATTAATCAAACGCCAGCTAAAATGTTAATATGTTCAATTTGAAACTTGTTGGGACCAAGTGAACTCCACTTAGATAATATATAGGAATGTAATTGAAAGATGACTTTATAATAGAGTAATAAGTTGCTCCTATTATTGCCAAATATATGATCTGCAACAAAATAGGAAAATTTACATGAAACATCAAGGACATGGCGTAGCCGTTTTCCCCCTCTAGCGAAGAGCATTGCAAAAGTTTCGTCTGCAGTCAGAAAAAATAAAGTAAGAACATTTTCACTAGCCTAATGCCCCTTCACCATAAATACCTTTCCTTTTTTCTCTTATGCCCAGACAAGAAGAAAGAACATACTGAATGTTGAAAATCCTGGCACTTAATTGAATGAAATAAATAGGCTCCGCATTGATTATGTTGAATATCCAACTCCCTTTGATTATCATCTAAGCTACTATATTAAGGGCCACTCGTTATGGTTTTCCCTATATTTCTCTTTAGAAATGCTCCTTAATATTTGTTTAATTGCAATTTATACAATATTTATAATTTTTTTTGAAGTATAGAACAACCACAATAAAGCATCCCACTTAAGTAGGTTCACGTACATTAATCCGTTTGAGTCATAAAGTTTGGTTCTAAAACCATCTCATCCATTAAGTAAAAAAAAAAAAAAATTATCTCTGATACCACTCTCCATATCATTTTTTTTTAGGATCACTTCGTTTATCATAAGTAAGGGGTATCATTATCCAAGCCTAGGGTGGTCACAAACCCGCTCTGATACCACCTGTGTAAGACCTTGATTTTTATTGAAGTCGTATTTTACGATATTTTAAAAATAACGGGGTGGATAGCACTATTAATTAATTGATTTAAAGTTTTAGGGATCAATTTGCAAATGTAGAAAATATTTCAATCCAAAATTGGCATTTAACTTTTGAATTAAAACTTTTTGAGTGGAATTGCAATTTAAGAAAATATTAAAGGTGAAGATTGGACTAAAAAGAAGATTTCAAAAAATTAGGGGGAGGAAAATGTAATTGAAGAAAATATTATATATATATATATATATACCGTGCCGTGCCATGCGATCAAACACAAAACCCAAAAGAAGAAGGGAGAAGAAGGATCGAGATCCAATCGACGTGGCAAGCTAGGATCAAATTGGTCCACCCAAATCATGCATATATATACCTCATGCAGTCGTGATCTTCAAGCTAAAAAAAGAATGAGAAATCTGAAAACAAAGAAGGAAGAGAGAGAGAGAGAGAGAGCAGGTCCGGCAGTGTGGGTTTGGAGCGATAGCGCTGTTCGGGCGTGGGTGTGTGTCTGTTATCGTTGGTGAGTGTGTGTGTGTGTGTTGTTCGTGTGTTCTGTGCAGGTCAACATTGCGTGGGTATGTGTGAAACCGTCATTGTTCCTCCGGCGATTATGTGGGATCGTCGTTCGTCCGGTGGTGGCGGTGATCGTGAGTGTGTGTTTCGTGTGAGTGTGTTTTGTTTTATGTTTGTGTGTTTTGGGTATGTGGGTGTCCAATTTCTTTATGTGTGAGAGTCGCCGAAGTTCACCGGCGGTGGGTTAGAGAGAGAAAACTCATCGGTGGTGAGAATTCAAAACAAAAAAATCGAAACGTAGTGGGTGTGTGTTTTTCAGTAGGTTCTTGACGGTGTGTGTGTCTCCGTCGTTTTATCATGTGTGTGTATTTCTCTATTTTGATCCAATACACATATGTGTATGTGTGTGTCACAGGTTGTGCGTGCATGCTCTGTTTGTGACTGTGTGCGTGTGGTTGTCGTCGGTTGTGAACGTCGGTCATCAAATGGATTACGTGCGTGGTGTGTCGTTCGGTCGATTAGTGAGAATGCGTGTGGTGTTTGCATGTGCTCGTCGTTGTCGGTTGTGGGTATGTGAGTGTTTAGTTGTGGGGGATATGTGTTCATCGTGTGTGGCTCCTCCGGTGGTGTGTGTGATTGTGTGTTACCGCCAGAGTTCCCCGGCGGTAATTTAGAGAGAGAGAGCAGTACATGTGTGTGTGTGCGCATGTGTGTGATGCCGTCGTTCCGTGGTAGTTTGGTGTGGGTTTGTTGGTGGTTGGTGTGGAGGGTGATCGTCAGAGTTGACCAGAAGCAGAAGAGAGAGAGAGAGTGAAAGGAGGTTGGCGGCGAAACCCAAACCGGAACAGAAACAGGGGAAAAGCAAACAGACCCTAATATTAAAATTCCATGAAAACTAATGCATCCAAACCAAGAAAAAATGAAATAGAAATCAAGAAATATAACAAACTCATTACAACAATTGAAGAAATGAATCATATACAGAAGAAAACATTAACTAATTTTTTTTAAAAAATCAAGATGTAACCTTATACCTAGATGTACCATATGTGTATGTTAACGTTAACACATCTTCCTCATCCGCTTTATGTGTGTTGGCCTCTTTGGCAACGGCGAGAACAAAATCCAGATCTGAGAACTAAAAATCCAGATTTGAATTTTCACAAAAAACACAACAGATCAAACAAGAAAAAAATGGAAAAAAAGTTAAAAAAATAAAAATAAAAAAATTAAAACTAAAATTAAATCAGGGTAAAAAATGTAATTATGGACATTTGGCCCATTGAATCCCTATATTTTGAACATCATGCTAGAACAAAACAGATGACCATTTTCCATCGGTCATCGTCTGCCAAAAAAGAGGAGTAGAGGACCCTTCGTCACCGTATTCCATCTGCCTCCATCAGCCACTACAAGTCCACCAGGCCAGATTTGAAAACCACCGCAAAAACCCACCACGACGTTTGTTGATGTTTTGACACTATACCAAGAATGGCCTATCGGGGCAAAAAAAGGTCGTGACAGAGCTCCTATTGCGACACTTGGATTTTTTAGGACACTTGGACGGGTGCCCCATAAAAAGCCGTCCTAATAGGTTATAAGGACACTAAATATTGCCTTTTTTGTTTGACCTTGTTAATGTAATAATAAATATCCTATAAGATAGTTATTACGACACTATATATTACCTTTATAACATTTTGTATTTTTTAAATTATATATATTAGGTCACCGCCGAAATAAGTTGATGAATTTTCAGACATGAATTGTACATTTCGAAGAATGTTAGATATTTTCAGTTTTTGATAGATTTGTTTATAGTTTACAAAGTTGGGTAAATACAGTTTTTTTGGGGGGTTATAAGTCCAAAATGGAAACCAAATTCTTGATTTTTCTCATGAATTGTCTTTATCTATCTATAGCATACTTTGATGTTATTTTATTGTGTTTTTTTATTTTAAAAAATTATATTTTACTCCTTATATTTATAATAATTAAAAGATTAACAACTTTTTTTTTTTATTTTAACACAATTTATTAAAAAACAAAGAGTAACTTGGTGAAAGGTCCCATGAGTGAAAAATATCACTTTCTAGATCCCATCTCAAGAATAAAAAGATCTCTTAGATGAGACTCCCATAAGTGATGTCTTACATGGGACCTTTAGAGGAATTTTTCAAAAACAAAAGCATAAAATTCAATTTTTAATATAAAATTTTACGTGAAATGACCAAAATTACTATTTTTTTATATTAATAAAATATATAACCACATAGAGAAGAGAACGAAAATTATTTTTTTCATTAATTACTGTTAAAAATTATATTTAAATTTAAAAATTAAGGAAAATTATTTTATTTTATAATTTTCAATAAATATATGAGTTTTTCCTTTTATATAATAGTAGAAAGAAATAATAAGGGATTAAAATGAAATAAGATAAAAGTAAAAGGGAATAAAAGGCCATTAATACTTTTCCTTTTCCAAGAAAATGTGCTATAATTTGACAAACCTTGTACTTCAAAGTGAATTCAGGATTATAAGGGGTTTTGACACTTTGTACCCTAACAAATTGACCAAAATCTTACTTTGATCTCTATAATTTTAATTTGAACATATAACCCCAAAAAGTTCTCTAATCATCTCACTACAATTCAAGTCATCATCTCCACTACAACGTTAGACAAAAAATAGTCACTTGTTGACTATATGACTGTTTTAAGGTGTTTTATGGGCATTTCCAGTTTCTTTCTTTTTTACTTCAGATAAAGCCAAAATTTGGTTTTTCAGATATGAAACTTTGGGCTATAATGTAATTGTTGGTGTCCTAAAGTAGTCAATATAATTGTATGGTTCAGTCAGGTGACAAGTGTCCTTTTTCTAAGATGTGGTTGACGGTTGAAAATTCTTCACGTGAATTGTACTAGATCCTTGGAGGACTGACCTACTATGTCTAGAGTCCTGCTTCTTAGGGACTGGTACCTGCCGAAGGCAAGGGCCAGGATTTGTCCTTGTGAGCCCCTTCCGGCGTGAGAATAAGAGCTCAGAGAAAAGAGGTACAAAAATACGTCGAGTAAACTAATGAACTCAGAGCATTCGCGTAATCAAGCATACCTTAAGTTTGCATATCCCCTGATATATATAGGCGTTGAAGATGATCAATCAGTCCTAAACACAATTAATTAGGTGAAACTACGCGTTTAGTTGATAATCCGGGACGTCTAGGAGATAATCACTGGGCTTGGGCTTTTGGGCCCATTTGGCATAGCCCGCGGCCCTCTATCAAGCCTCTAGTGGTGAGCTGGTGGAGAAGAGTAGAGATCTGTGAAGTCTTAGATGAGAAACTAGCTAGAATGAAGATCCAGTCAAGGTGAATGACAAAGTCCCTGAAGTGGCCGTCTAGGGCACGACGTAGAGCTCAGGGTAGCAACGTCCCTGTGGGGCACATTGCTCTTTCCTGGGTACAAAAGATTTAAAACTAATATTTGACCCCCAAAAATTATCAAATATTATTTATACCATAAATTTACAAAATAGTCTCAAAAATATTAGACTTATGTAAAATAATATTTTTCAAATATATAAATTTTCAGGGTATTACAAAAGAGATTCCAAGGAAATGCCTTGGTCGGCTTATGCTTCAGCGTGACACTGCGGATTCTGAAATGCGTCCATGTCACAACGAGGATGGACATGTGACTGGGTTCCAGGTGCTGACTCAATGGTGCCCAAAAATACCTTAATCAGTAATTTTACTAACTCTAGTTCCTACAAAATAATGCACCATGGGCGGACCTATTGGCGTTGCATCTCCGGTGTGAGAATCAATAAGATGTTTCGAAATGAATTTTGTAGAGTGTTGGTTAGGAAAGATTATGCATACCTGACTAGGCCTCCCTCTTCTAGTATGTATAGATGAGAGAAGACTTGTTTGACAAATATTTTCCAAATCTCGGCCATTAGCATTAATGTAGCTGATTTGTAGGATATAGAGTAATGGGTTGTTATTTAGAAGGTAATAATTGCTCTTTCCTTAATAAGTGAGAGACGTTACAACTGCCCACGAGCGGGAATAACGACATTGACGTGTCTTGGGGATTCTGACCCTGATCAGGGTACAGTGTTCAGGTTCGTGGCCTACCTTCTTTCATCGGGTAATGCAGGGAGCAATTTCGCTCGGGGAAGGTGTTTGTCGGGCAACTAGCCCGTTCTCGGGGATAGTGATGTTGCTTGATGTTGTAGGTTTTGTAGCTTCTCGTGCATGGCATGTGCTTAATGAACACGTGGAGACGATTTAGATTTTACTCAGATCTCCCTTCATCACCTTCCATTCTCCTTCCTACCTAAATAGTAAGAAGTCAAAAAGATGACATGGAATAATATATACATATATATATATATGAAGGTTTTTTTTTTTTTTTTTCCATAGAAAAGTAGGAAAAGGACAAAAGAAAAAGATTAAAATGCACTTAATTTTTTTTTTAAATTGTCGGGTGCATGACAAATGCCTGCCAAAACTATAATGGAGATAGATTTGAATTGAAGTGGGGATCATTACAAAACTTAAGGGTATCATGTGTTCAACACTTCAACTCAAAGTTACAAGGACCAAAGTGAAATAATTATAAAACTTTAAGGGTCCAAAATGTCAAATCATAATAAAAACATGAGAAATGACAACAAAAGGTTCACGTGTAAATTGCTAAAATGGTGGACAATGGTGATGAGAGTTCTTAACCAAAAAAAATATCATTTAAAAACTTAATTTTTAAAAACAATAGGGGTGAAATTTATTTACAGGGCTGAAGTAAAACGCACTTTTGATTTGCGTTTTTCTAAAAACGCATCTGCGAAATGCGGATTCAACTGGCGGGAAGTCGAGGTGAAAACGCAAAAGGGATTTACGTTTATTTAAAAATGCATTTTCCTTTTGCGTTTTCCAAAATAGAAAAAAAAATGAATAAATAAATAAATAAAAGTTTGAAAAACGTAGAAAGCTTCTGCGGTTTTCAAAAAAAAAATGAAAAGCAAAAACGCAGAAGCGTTCTGCGTTTTTAAACCTGATTGCCCCACCTCCCACCCTTCTTCTTCCTCATTTGCTGCGTCTATTTCACTAGGGTAAAAAAACTGAAGGGAAAAATACAATGAACATTGCCGCCGCTCCGCCGATCTGCCACAATCGCCGTCGCTTCTCCGATCGTCGTCTGATTGCTGCGTCCGTTTCACTGAGGGGTAAAAAAATAGAGAGGTTTTTTACAGTGAACCAACGCCGCCGCTCTGCCGATTTGCCTCCATCGCCGTCGCTTCTCCGGCCATCCGGTCGTCGTCTGTCGGGTATATGTGTGTATACGAGATGTATGTTATATGGATTTTTTTTGTTTATTTTGCATTTTTTTAAATTTTTTTTTCCCGGAAATATAGATATATTGGCCCTCCATCGTCGTCACCCACTCCGCCGTCGCCGATCTAGCTCCTCCACCGCTGTTCGTCTCATTTTGGTTAGTAAACCAATTTTTTTTTTTCCGGTATTTTCGTAATGTAGATCTAGATTTATATAATTTGGAAATAGTTTTTTTTGTAATGTAGATCTAGATCTAGAAATGTAGATGTAAAACAATTTTTTTCTTTTGGGGTTTCAGTTTTTTTTTCCCCCTATTTTTTCTGTTTTATTTTGTGTGTGTGTGTGTGTGTGTATGTGTATATATATATATATATATATATATATATAAAAGGATTTCGGTTTTTATAAAGTAGATTGGACAATTTAATTTTTTTAGTAATATAATTGATAATCATAATAATACGTTACATGTTTTATTTTGATTTGTAAAATTGTACTTGTTTAAAATGGAGAATGTTACATTATATTTGTATTGGGGTGGAAAGATATTGGAAGGAACTGAGTTTGGAGTGTCATATAGCATGTCTACGGTCAAATCGTTGGATGTTTGTCGGGGGATTACGTTAAACAAATTAATTGCGATGTTACGACCATATATCTTCGAGGATGGAGTTGATGGAACTTTAAAATTACAATGTAGGTTGCCGATAGCTACTATTGGTCCTGAGAATTATAGACACATATTGTATTCAATCGGTGACGACGTGGCATTAGACCATGTGCTTAAATTACCTCTTAGGGTGCCCTCACTACTTGGTGTTGAGGTGTATGTGGAGGTAAAACGAGCTTTTAATCACGTTCCAATATTTTCTTCTCAACCTGGTCTTTTTATCCAATTTTTAAGTCAAAATTTCAATCCTCATGTTACTGCGTTATCTCCTATGTTTGACCCTCAAGTTGTTCAATCCAGTTACACTCATCGATCGCCTTACATTCCTGAAGAATATCATCCCCACACAGTGATTGATCATGATTCAGGCACCAGTTCTGCCGCTCCACATCAGCATCATTCGCTAATTAGTCTACTGCACGAGAATGTGGAGGGTGGGACGAATACAGTCGATAGTTTTCACGATGTCGAACAAATAGAGTTAGATGGGGGATGAAGATGAAGATATGGATGTCGAGCCAATAATGGAAGGGAGTGAACAATTACCGTTACACAAGATTCCTTCATTCTATAATCAGTTGGAATGGGGTGATGATGATGACATGGCAAAGTATGAGCTAAAGTTACGAAAGAATTTTTGGACCTCGGAAGTGGATGAATTTAATTGTGGCATGGTCTTTAAGGACAAGAAACATATTCAGAATGCCGTGAAATATTATCATGTTATGAAAAATAAAGAGTATCGTGTGGTGGAGACGAACCAGGAAATTTGGTCGATTAAATGCAAGCATGGTTGCGGGTGGCGGATACGGGCGACTCTAAAACAAAGTCATGGAATGTTTCAAATTACGCAGTACAACGGGTGACACACGTGTTTCTATAATCATACGGCATTGGATCAAGGAAACTTGGATTCGGGTGTCATTTCTGACATGATACTTGGACAAGTCGAAGAGGATCCAGAAGTGAAAATGGGTGTTATCGTTGCGTCCGTGAAAGAGTCTCGGGGATTCACTATCTCCTACCTACAGGCTTGGTTGGCTAGATCTAAAGCCATCGAGACCTTGTTCGGCGATTGGGATGAATCGTATCGAAAGTTGCCGAAATTCATGTCGGCATTGTAGCACTTTAATCCTGGGACAATTGTCGAATGGAGTATTGTTCCGATTGCTGCAGCTGGTTATTCGACATTCGACATGGTATTTTTGGCATTCGAACCTTTTGTGGTCGGATGGAGATATTGTCGACCTGTCCTCACGATTGACGGGACTCCTCTGTATGGTAAGTACGAAGGAAATATCTTGATCGCCATTGGAATGACACCGTCCAATAAGTGTTATCCTATGGCGTTCACGGTGGTACCGACGGAGGACCACCTTTGTTGGTCCTGGTTTATTTTGATGCTGAAGTGCCGTATTGTTAAAAATCGGTTGGAGGTCATGTTGATATCTGACAGATTGACTGACATTCTTAGTGCAGTAAGAACTTTATGGCTTAATCAACCGAACGAGCCCGCTCAGTATCATCGATTTTGTTTGCGGTATCTTTGTAGTAATTTTAATAACATCTTTAAAAATCAATAACTAAAAGCTCTTGCATGGAATGCGGGTGCTGCAATACAAGTTCGAAAGTACAATGCTATCATGGAAGAGATTGCGAAAATAAAAGTGGGGGCATATACATAGTTGGATAACGTAGCCAAAGATAAATGGAACAGGTCACACGATAATGGTAAACGCTGGGGCGTGTTGACGACCAATTATGCCGAAGTATTCAACAATTGTTTGAAAGGTGCAAGGAATGTCCCAATTACAGCTGCCGTTTCAATAACTTTCTATAGGTTAGTCAAATACTTTGATCTCGGTCGACAGGAAGCTCTAAAGGATATGGCCATGGGTTTGGGGTACGTAAAACATGTTGTTGAAAAAATTTAGAAATCTCAAGCGAAGTCTAAAACATACGACATCCAAATATTCAATCGGTAAGGCTTTTTAACTTGCAATTTATTAATTAGTAATATATATTTTTTAACTGATCATCTAATTTGATTTATAAATATATTTAATAATAGGGAGAATGCACGTTACCACATGATAACGAGAAAGACGTTGTCCGGTGGTATTATTACACACAAAGTTACTTTAGGTGATAACCCTGATTGTACTTATGGGAAATATAAGACTTTTAGATATCCATGCTCACACATGCTTGCGGTGACGGAGTATGCTGGCTAAGATGCGTTTCGCTACATCGCTGATGAGTACACAATAGTGAACTTGCTGAAAATTTGGGAGTCATCATTTGAACCGATCATTCACGAGGACTATTGGCCGATGGTTAACTTTCCGATCCTTCTTCCTAACAAGAATAGACTTCGAGTTGTGAAGCGCGGACGACCTAAATCCACTCGTATTCGAAACGAAATGGATGTGTCGCAGCGGACAATGACAAATCAGTGTGGGTTGTGTTCTCAAACTGGCCATGATAGGCAGACATGTTCATCCAGACCCCAATGAGATAACAATTGTAATGGAGACAACAATTTTTTTTTTTTTTTTAATTTACTTTATGGTTGGAACAACATTCGTATTGTGTTGTATTATATTGTCGTTTAATATATTGTCGTTTAGTATATTGTGTTGTAATATATTTCGTATATTACTACTTCATATTTTAGTTTCAGATTATTGCTGTTATGGCTGAGCCTGATCCCATTGATCAGTCGTTGCTTTATTTGCAGAGAGACCACAGATCTGGGACTGTCTGGGATGAACGTGGAGTGCAGGTCATATTAAAAAAATATTTACCCAATCTATTGAATTTTTTTTTTATTTAGTAATTTTTAAATTAATTGTATTTTAATTTATATTTCAGCATTCTTCTCGGCTTGACTGCTCCGGAGCAGGACGATTTCTAGAGGATTGGACAAACTATGTACCTGGTCGTGTGGTACAATTAATACAACATGTCGGACTTTATGGAGCTTTTCGGTTAAAGAAAAAACAGTTAGACCACGCATTGATTGAGAGATGGCGTCAAGAGACGCATACGTTTCATCTACCGACTGGTGAGATGATAGTGACACTGCAAGACGTAGCAGTGTTATTTGGGCTGCCCGTGAATGGACGACCAGTTACCGGGTCGGATGACACATTATCGGCTATCATGCAGTAGGAGGTCGTCCGATGATAGAAGTATAATTTAATTAGAACACATATTTATTATTTTGTGTAATGTTCATTTACTTAGGTGCAATTTATTTTATGTTGCAGGAACCAGATATTTCAGACTTGATACGAATGAGTGAACTTGCAATTCAAACAAGACAACTAGGAGATTTTGAATGGGTTACACACTTATCGCACGACATTTGTTCCCGTGCTTATCGTCGGCAGTTGCCACACCAGATACCGAGTCCGGGATAGGAACGCATACGAGATCCGCCGTTGGATGACGACGCTAGTGCCGGACCATCTACCTACGGGATGTATAATTTCTTTTCAGATTATGGTACCGAACTGGGTGTCAGTTGCGGATTGTCAGTGGGTAACACATTTGTCACCCCGATGATGGATGCTCCATCATCGAGCTCAGTATCTATTCCTAGTGTGACACATGGTGTACCTAGAGAAATTCAAAGACGTGTGTCGTCGATACCATGGGAGTGAAATGATGAACATTTGTTGCCCATCGTAGTGGAACCAACATATCCATCTACTATGGACTTGGGACACACTACTCAAGTTGATCATCTTCAGACAGATGACACCGAAGAACTTCAACTTCCTTTATGGCGGCAATGGAGAAACATCAAACGTAGGGGGTGTGGTACTTAGAAACCCAATGACGACATGTATTATAATTTGTAGAAATGTACTATATATTCACATGTAATTTTATTTTCATTTCAATTAGTGTAATTTTTTTTTTTTTAAAAACGCATATATTATTTTCGTTTTTTTTGGAATCATTTCACACTAATCACAAAATGGTTCTTCTAAGCCAAATATGAATGAGGAAAACGGTGGGAAAACGGCGAAAAAAAGCAAAACACTCTTGAAAAAGAAGAAGCAAAAACGCTCTTGAAAAAAAAAAATGCATGGCAAAACCGTACTGCACTCTTGAAAAAAAAAAGAAAAGAAAAACGCACTGCAGTGATACAAGCTTACTCTTTTTTTTTTTGTTTTTGAAAAACGCAGAATGGTTCTGCGTTTTTCACACTGTTAATTTTTTTTTTTTTTTATTATTATTATTATTTTTTTTTTGGAAAACGCAAAAGGGAAATGCGCTTTTAAAGAAATGCAAATCCCTTTTGCGTTTTCACCTCGACTTTCCGCCCGTTGAATCCGCATTTCGCAAATGCGTTTTTAGAAAAACGCAAATCGAAAGTGCGTTTTACTTTGATCCTGTAAATAAGTTTCACCCCTATTGTTTTCAGAAATTAAGTTTTTAAATGATATTTTTTTGGTTAAGAACTCATGGCTATGGCTTCACTTTTTTTTGCATGTTTTTTTTATGACAACAATGGAGTTTTGCCGGTGGTCTTTGTTATTACATTGTCTAGGATATGGGTGTTCTGTTTTTTCTCATGGCGTGCTTTATATTCTTCTGTCTAATTTCAATTTTCGACAGCTTCGAGTGATGAGTGCTCCACTTCTTGTTGTTCTCATGGTTTTTTATCGCCGACGGTCTGATTTCCGACACCTTAAGACCGTTGCAGAACCTCACGGACGGCCAAACCTTGGTTTCCTCGAACCCGCGGTTTGAAATGGGTTTCTTCAGTCCCGGCCATTCCAGAAACCGTTATCTGGGGATATGGTACCACAACCTCCCTCTGACGGTGGTTTGGGTGGCGAATAAGGAGAATCCGATTGCCAATTTGCCTGGCCGGTTGACATTGAACACTACCGGCGATTTGTTTCTTTACAGATATTATAGATATTCCTCATGGTAGTTTTAGTTTTGCTCAATTTCAGAATGGAATATTGGAGTTGTGATGGTTGCGATCTTCAGACTTGAGGTATTGGATAATCACGTATGTGTGTTCCTATACTTTGATAATATTAAATATTATATTCCAGTCACAAAACTTCAAATGAATCCATTGGGTATATTAAACATATGTGTGAATATTCATGGTAGTTTTGCTCAACATCAGAATAAAATATTGGAATTGTGATGGTTGTGATCTTTAGACTTGAGGTACTGGGTAATCACATATATATATTCCTATACTTCGACAATACCAAATGTTGTATTCTAGTCACAAAACTTCAAATGAATCTATTGTTTATATTGAACACTTGTGTGAATATTCGAGCATACAAAATAAGATTTATCGCTCTTAGGAAAGAGGGACATTCCCTAAGTGACTAAATTTAAATGTAATTTGATAAAAAGTCTAGTCAAGGAAGTGTGACAATTGGGATGAGATTGTGTCACAAAAGAATTATTTTATCTCAATATGCATATGATTGAACTAGAGTTTTCGATTTTAATCTATACCATATTGGTTCTTTCAAAAACACAAGATAAAAAGTCATATATGACGGAAATTACAACTAGGAAGGTTTTGTTGGAGAAATTGCTATCAACTAAATACGACCGTGTATATGGAAAACGTGCCTCACAATTAGTGAATCCGTGAAGAAATTATTTCTTTCTAGGGACAAAATTAGAATTGTTAACATTTTAGTTAATTAATTAATTCTACAATCCAATTTTTGATATGAATGGGTCACACACAAACGAGGAATGAAAGTTTGAATAGTCCTTAAAAGAAATGTGTAGTAATGTCGAACTGTTTAAAAGTTCGGGAGTCTAAGTGCAATATAGAAAAAAGAAAAAGAAAAAGACAAAAAAAAGAATCTAGGGCTTTAACATGAACAGTCTATAAATAGGGTAACCCTCATCCATCATAGGAGTTTAGGCCATACGCCACCTTTTGTTTATTTTTCTTTCGGTTTTGATTCTTATTATCACCTAGAATCTAACCTGAGCTATCTTAGATCTGCAGATTTAAAATCAGATTCTTAGATGATATATAAATGCTATTCATACGAAGTTCCTCTTGTGGATACTATTAGATGCGAGACACTTATGTCTTTTCAAGGTGAGATGAATCGAAGTTCCTTTCAGGATTTGCTCGTGCCGCTCTCTCAAGAGCTGATTCAAATCACGCATCAGAATTTACCCGTTAAGAGGCTTAAGAGCATGTTTTTTGAACCATTGTCTACAGTTTTGATTATGACTTTCACTATTGTAAGAATTTCCGTGCCATATAATATGATGGATGCTTATATAAGACTATATATATTTATATAGATAAAACTATTTCAATTAAAAAGTTAAAATTTAAATCTCATGATAAAAATAAATTACTTTAAATTCGATTTGTATATTTTATGTTTATGGTGTTAATTTTTTATTTTTTTTATAATTCTTTATATTTTTATGTTTTTATATATAATTTGATTATTTTTTTAATACTAAATGAGATTATATATATTTTTTTCTTTAAAAAGTACAATTTAGAAGCTTATTTTTTTAGTAAAAATATTGAACAATTTTTATGCATATATTTAATTATTTATAATATATATGTATGCGCACGTGCGTTAAATGATTTTTCTTTAAACATTTGAAAAAGTATGCCTTAAAGGATAAGTTGATTTTACTTTAAAATTTTTGAAGGACAATTTGATAATTTTACATCAAATGAAGAATAAACTAAACCTTTCCTTATAAAAGAGTACAAATATAGATAAAGGTTATAATATATAGATATGTTAAATAAAATTTCTTTAAAAATATGTCTTAAAGGAGAAGTTGATTTTGCTTTTAAATTTTTAAGGACAATTCGATAATTTTACATCAAATGAATAATAAACTAAACCTTTACTTAAGAGTACAAATATAGATATAGATTATAATATATAGATATGTTAAATGAATTTTCTTTAAAAGTATACCTTAAAGAACAAATTTATGTTATTTTTAACATTTTAAAGGGTACCTTGGTAATGTTACTTATACAAAAGAATTGTAAATTAAACCTTACATAGATAAGTTAGATATAAAAAAAAAACAAAAAAAAGTCATATAGAATAATTATAAGGGATAATTGGTGATTACTCCAAAATAACGGGTGTAATCTATTATTGGTCCAATTTGAAACATAAGTTTTGATTTAGTCTCTTAAATTGGCTTTTGCTTGCGTATTAGTCCTGTATGTGCTCACATCTATATATTATTAGTTACATGTAATTATGTTACATGTACTTGTGGAATATTTGTTACATC